>CAHIKZ030000513.1:800000-867500 GCA_903632075.3 Acanthosepion pharaonis | reverse complement strand
AAAGAGAGCGAGAATAGATAAAACAGAAAAGAGAGCGAGAATAGATAAAACAGATAGAAGAGAGAGAGAGAATAGATAAAAGAGAAAAGAGAGCGAGAATAGATAAAACATATAGAAGAGAGAGAGAGAATAGATAAAACAGAAAAGAGAGAGAATAGATGAAACAGAAAAGAATGAGAGAATAGATAAAACAGATAGAAGAGAGAGAGAATAGATAAAACAGAAAAGAGAGAGAGAATAGATAAAACGGATAGAAGAGAGAGAGAATAGATAAAACAGAAAAGAGAGCGAGAATAGATAAAACAGAAAAGAGAGCGAGAATAGATAAAACAGATAGAAGAGAGAGAGAATACATAAAACAGAAAAGAGAGCGAGAATAGATAAAACAGATAGAAGAGAGAGAGAATAGATAAAACAGAAAAGAGAGCGAGAATAGATTAAACAGAAAAGAGAGCGAGAATAGATAAAACAGATAGAAGAGAGAGAGAATAGATAAAAGAGAAAAGAGAGCGAGAATAGACAAAACAGATAGAAGAGAGTGAGAATAGATAAAACAGAAAAGAGAGCGAGAATAGATAAAACGGATAGAAGAGAGAGATAATAGATAAAACAGAAAAGAAAGAGAATAGATAAAACAGAAAAGAATGAGAAATAGATAAAACAGATAGAAGAGAGAGAGAATAGATAAAACAGAAAAGAGAGCGAGAATAGATAAAACAGATAGAAGAGAGAGAGAATAGATAAAACAGAAAAGAGAGAGAATAGATAAAACAGAAAAGAATGAGAGAATAGATAAAACAGATAGAAGAGAGAGAGAGATAAAACAGAAAAGAGAGAGAATAGATAGAACAGAAAAGAATGAGAGAATAGATAAAGCAGATAGAAGAGAGAGCGAGAATAGATAAAACAGAAAAGAGATAGAGAATAGATAAAACAGAAAAGAGAGAGAGAATAGATAAAACTGATAGAAGAGAGAGAGAATAGATAAAACAGAAGAGAGAGAGAGAGAATAGATAAAACGGATAGAAGAGAGAGAGAATAGATAAAACAGAAAAGAGAGCGAGAATAGATAAAACAGAAAAGAGAGCGAGAATAGATAAAACAGATAGAAGAGAGAGAGAATAGATAAAAGAGAAAAGAGAGCGAGAATAGATAAAACGTATAGAAGAGAGAGAGAATAGATAAAACAGAAAAGAGAGAGAATAGATGAAACAGAAAAGAATGAGAGAATGGATAAAACAATAGAAGAAAGAGAGAGAAGATAAAACAGAAAAGAGAGAGATAGATAAAACGGATAGAAGAGAGAGAGAGATAAAACAGAAAAGAGAGCGAGAATAGATAAAACAGATAGAAGAGAGAGAGAATAGATAAAACAGAAAAGAGAGCGAGAATAGATAAAACAGATAGAAGAGAGAGAAATAGATAAAACAGAAAAGAGAGCGAGAATAGATTAAACAGAAAAGAGAGCGAGAATAGATAAAACAGATAGAAGAGAGAGAATAGATAAAAGAGAAAAAGAGAGCGAGAATAGACAAAACAGATAGAAGAGAGAGAGAATAGATAAAACAGAAAAGAGAGCGAGAATAGATAAAACGGATAGAAGAGAGAGAGAATAGATAAAACAGAAAAGAGAGAGAATAGATAAAACAGAAAAGAATGAGAGAATAGATAAAACAGATAGAAGAGAGAGAGAGAATAGATAAAACAGAAAAGAGAGCGAGAATAGATAAAACGGATAGAAGAGAGAGAGAATAGATAAAACAGAAAAGAGAGAGAATAGATAAAACAGAAAAGAATGAGAGAATAGATAAAACAGATAGAAGAGAGAGAGAGATAAAACAGAAAAGAGAGAGAATAGATAAAACAGAAAAGAATGAGAGAATAGATAAAGAGAAGAGAGCGAGAATAGATAAAACAGAAAAGAGAGAGAGAATAGATAAAACAGAAAAGAGAGAGAGAATAGATAAAACTGATAGAAGAGAGAGAGAATCTGTGGCTTAGTATTTTGACTTTCCAATTAATGATAACATATTGCAAAACCGGTTGCTTAACTTCGCTGGACGACAGAATATATATACACACTTATATACCCGCTTAAATATACCCGCAAAAACATGCATATTTAATATATATCTTTCCGGCTCCATGCTTTCCCGCCAAATTTGATCTGCAAAAATGTAAATACAATGCCAATCGCTATCTTCTGTCATCCTGATTACTCTTCATCTGTTCTCGCTCTCGCTCCTTAATAATGTCCCTGTTTCTAACTCTTCCACACCCAGTAAACCCTTTGCGTCTCGGTGGCTTTACTACCTTGCTTGCGGTGAACTCGAATATGAGAGAAGGAGAGGGAGAGGGAGAGAGAGAGAGGGAGATGTGTGTGTGTGTATACATACAAATGTCATTGGGTGCAATGCGATTAAAAATCAGCGATAGAAATCAGACACACCCACACACACATGTATTTTTCAACTGACATATTTATTAGGGCCAAGTTAAAAAGCTATTAAAGAACATTATTTGATATATCATTATGGAAAATAAATCTGTTCAAACAGGAAATAATCATTTTATTTACTAGGTGCATCGGGATCAGCTACCAAAATGCAATATTTCGTCGGTCCACATTTCTCTGTTAGCACCTATCTATCGCTAGATATTTCACACTCGACATTTGTATATACTATCATCGAATGTATAACATCATCTGTAATTTGTAAATATATCTCTTAATAAGAATGCGTGTGTGTTTCATTAATCTGCTGGATTTCGAATTCTGATTTGAGAGATAGGCAGGTAGACAGTAAGTATTTGAAAATGTTATATAAATATATATATATATATATATATATATATATATATATATATATCATGGCCTGATGATTGCATCTAGCATGAAACAGACTGTCGCCTCTGAGTGTTGACTTCTATGTTCACTTTTATATTTACACACGCTCTATCTCTGATATTGAGCACTTTACCCCATAAATATAGCACATCTTAAGACTATATTTATTCATATATATATATATATGTGTGTGTGTGTGTATAAAAGAAAAAAGACAATAGAAAAACTATGTTAAATTTTTCAAGGCAAAAAACAAAATGAATTTATTGAAACAAAGTATATATAAACATAAAAATATTCGACATAGCTTTTCAGTTGACCAACGGTGGAGTAATGGGTAGCGGCTCGGGTTGAGAAATCGGAGAACCGAGTTCGAATTCCAGTCGAATCCATTACATTCCCTTTTTTAATACCATTGGAAAAGGTATGAATCCTCTTCCGGGTAAATTGTAGGAGAGACCATGTTCTATAACCTTGGGTGGCAACTGGTTTGCCACAGAAAAAAATGGCAACCTGCGGCGGGAAAAAATCTTCCTCGTCATGCATCGAAAGATGCATGATCGCCTAAGCGTGTATCACGCATGGCACATAACTGACTGAAATAAATATACAATAGCGTTTCTAAATTCTTCTAGTTACTAACGACATTTCGCTTTTTTGACTTGAAAACGTCCACATTGAACGAAACGCGTCGGCTAAAACTACACTTTTCCTATTGTCTTTTTCTTTATGCACACACACACACACACACACACACACACACATATATATATATATATATATATATATATATATTTCATTTCAAAATTTTGAGAAATGGGTCGGGCTGAGAACTTTTCAGCACTTGAATTTTTACACAAATTGCATAATATTATTTACATATACTTTATACACACACACACACACACAGACACGTATGTGTGTGCGTGTGTGTGTGTGTGTAAGATAACAGGCATTGTGCGCTTGTGTTATGTAACGATGAATCTTTTACTCAGCAGATTTCGTTGTTCATGAAACTCTTGCGACGGGTAAGAAAAAAAATAAAATAATATTTATTAATGTTTCTCCAAATGATTCTTACTTCGCTAACTTGAAGAAAGCGATTTCCATATCGAAGTGAAATCAATGGGAATGTTATATATATATATATGATATTAATTAAAATATTTAAAGTATAGCGCTATTCAAATCTGCATATTAATAGAATTGTGATTAAATCTAGTAACTAATTATTTTAAATATTTTCTGTCGTACGTAGCAGCTATATGAATGTTTTGTATAACGTCCTCGCTCGAAACAATTACACATGTATTTGCTTAGCGTGCGTGTGTGTGTGTGTGTGTGTTCATGAGGATGCGTTTCCATATAAATTCTACTGTTGTGTACTGTTGTAATGGCGCAGGTTTTAGATTGAAAAAATTGTGGACCTCTAAATTATCTGCCAAAGATATGAATAAATAAAAATGTCTGAATATGTTTAATAATGTTTGCGCTTTAGTGTGCATAGCGCTTACTTCCGCCTCGTCATTTAAAACATATTTCCTATGAAAATAAGCAAGCATGAAAAATGACGACTCTATTCGAATGCAATGTACGAACAGTTTCCTTAACGTCGCGTCATATATGGAGAACTCATCGAAATTTAAAAACACATGAACGAACTCGTCTTTGAAGAGAGTTGACTGTAAGTCTCTCTAATTGTAGGTACCCACGACATTGAAACTACTGAGACTCGGAAAGGTAGGAAAACCAGACCCCGTTATTAAGGGCTCTACGGGAATTTTGCCCGAGCCTACGGGTTCGGAACTTCACTCGCAAAAAAAAAAAGAAAAAAAAAAACGGCATTGTGCCACATCCTTCCTTGTGGGAGGACTTGGGAAAATACCGAGTGTATGTGTGGGGGGATGTGTCTTGTTTAAATGTTTAATACAAAAGAAGTCATGATATATATATATATATATATATATATATATATATATATATATATATATATATATACATGACGGTTGAAAGTACGCGAACAAAAGAGAAAAACATGAATTTCGCAGTTTGTTCAAAATTTCAATCAAAATATATAACATATTCGAAAATAGGAAGAGTACATTAAAAAGTTTTCGTTCGTATTTAATTAAACTTATCTGGAATACTTACAGTATATATATATATATATATATGGGAGAATGATATATAGATTTTTTTATATATCAAGAAGAAATTTGGAGGAAAGATGTATGATAAAGATGATGAAAAAGGTTTCCGCTTTTTCATTATATATATTAGTGAAAAAGAAAAAGACAACGCTCAAGAATATCAACTTTGTAAACGAATACAATATGCTGACCTTGTTTGGAAAATAAATAAAACATTACCATCGCAATAGTTAAGCATTAAAAACTACATGTAAAAACATTAACTGTAGCAGTTTTATTTTGAGTAATAGAATCTATTTCTTTAACATGTGTGAGTTCAGTTAAGGAGGAGTTTATGTCCGACACCATTACTCAAATACTACCAAATATCAAAATATTTCGTTTTGGCTCTTCTTGTTCGGGCTTTTCCGTATACTCTCGTATTATATATACACGTTTAGGTGAACGTATGTGTACGTGTGAATGCGTACATATACTTTTTTTGTTTTTTTAATCGGTATCACCCCATGCAAGGCAGTGAAGACACTAAAACCCAATGGTTTACAGGGTGTGGAAGAATTAGAGTAGTCAAGGTAGAGTAGCAGCTTGGATTGGGAAATCGGAGAGCCGAGTTCGAATTCCAGTCGAATCCGTTACATTCACTTACGTGCTAATACCCTTGGAAATGGTATGAATTTTCTACCCCCAGTTATGAGTAAATAGCAGGACAGACTGGGTTCTTGGATGGCCACTGGTCTAGCGCAGAAAGAAATGGCAACCTACAGTAGGAAAAAAAAAATCTGCCTCGTCCGTCATATATCAAAAGATGCATGATCGCCTCATCGTGTATCACGCATGACGCACAAAATAAAATAATAATAATAATAATGAGCGGAAAGAGTAATCAGGAGGACAGTAGATAGCGATTGACATTGCATTAAATTTTTAGGGGAACTTTTTGGCCTTCATTATGGCTCCCAAACGTAAGGCAGACTCGTGGGTGCTTATATAGGTGAGTTCCGAGTTACGTCGGAAATCAGGTTACGTCGCTCCGTAGAAACGGATCTCCAACATCAGTCGAGGACCCCGTATATATATATATATATATATATATATATATATATATATATATATATATATATATCAGACAGGTTCCGTTAGTAATTACTCAGGGTAGGCAAATTGTGACCTTTTGTAGTAAATCTACAAAAATAGAATATTTTGCATTTTATGCATAATAGCCAGAATAAAGTTCATAATTTTGATAGATTAACTCCATATTGTACAACAGAAGGAAAATGTGGATACTGTAATATATATATATATATATATATATATATATATATATATATATATATATTGATGCATGATATATTATTGATGATATATTAGAAAGGTTTTTGCATTAATCCGACATATTTTTATTACTTAAACCGGAGAGCGCACTTTTTCTTTAGTAGAATCTCTGAAATATACACGCCAGTATGTGAATATAAATAAACATACTGTTTAATAAATAAACGAAGCGCCTCCTCTAATCGTACGAGTATCCAATGAAATAACATTTAAAGTGATATAATATTAAAATTATATATATATATATATATATATAATTGACTTAAAATATGTTTTTTTTCGCTACGCAGTTCTAACCATGTTTCAAAAATGGAAGCTAAAATCTTCGAAATTAATTTTGTAATTAAATTAAAGACAGTAGTTCCATTTCATCCTCAAGCAATTTTTTGAGTAACTTTTATATATATATATATATATATATATATATATATATATATATATATATATATATATATATATATATATATATATAGAGAGAGAGAGAGAGAGAGAGAGAGAGAGGAGGAGTTATCTATAATGATTTTATAGAATATTGGTCTAAACTAATTGGAGGAAGTATTTTCTACAATAACTTTGTGGAAGAATTTTCGAAATGACTTGAAGGAAGAATCCTCGATAATAACAATATAGAATAATGGTGGAAAATAATTCATAGAACTATATTTTTTCAAATTTTTTTTTAAATTGGTATCACCCCAAATAAGGTAGTACAGCCACTAACACGCAAAGGGTTAGAGAGTGGTGGAGGAATTAAGAACAGAAACATTAGTAATGAGGAGAAAGGGAAAAGAGCAATCTGGAGGACATTACATAACGATTGACATTGCATTTAAATTTTTGCAGATTAAAGTTGGATGGAAAGAATGGGACCGGAAGGAAGTTCATCAGACGAGAAGGGCAACAAAAGAAACTGTTAGCATAGAACTTACGGCTACACCTAGCCAGCTCAACTGTAAATGGATGATACCTCGACGCCAATTTAGTACTGCGCTTAAATTAAAAAAAAAACCCTAGGTACCATAGCAAAGAGCTCGTCCGAAAAATTATCATGAAAATATTTATAGAAAAAGCACAGTGAGACAACCTTACGGCGGTAGGAAAATGACTGAAACCGAGCCGCCAGATCAGGACCAATAATATTGCTGATTCTTCTTTGGAATTTATCAAGGAGCTTAAAGTAAACGGCAGGGGTACCGAACCATATGTGGCAGCAATATTCTAAGGATGGACGAATGGTAGAGTTATAGATATGTAAGAGATTCTGGAGAGAGAAACTGTTTCGTCACTGAGTAATATTTTCGGTATTAATATGGCAATATTCCTGTAAACATTGATTGCTAACCACGTCAAAATGTCAGAATTCTGAAGCTCAAAGTAAACAAGAATGGCGCACACAATCGATTTTTTTTGGTTTGATAAAAAAACATTCATATTTTTTTCTGCGTTCAATAATTTTCTTTTTGAATCTTTTCAACATCATTTTTAAATATGCATTTTCATCTTGTTTCGAAATGTTAAATAATTTCTTTTTATTTAATTTACTTTCTTGCCTTTTCTTTTATTACTGTTAATGTTTTCTGATCATCATCATTATTATTATTAAAATACTTTCTGTTCACCACTTACTGGGCCTTTACTCGTGACCTAGCATAGTATAGTAGTACAGCTGGTCACTCGTATTCGAGGATACCAGTCTTCTAGGCCGGCTAGCTAATCCCTATTGCAGCCGCTTGCTCAGGCGCATGTGTGTTTATTCAACACCCACAGAGCCAGTCTTTGGTTTATACTGCAACTATGCTGAACAGACCTTGGTTACAATTTCTGGGAAAAAGCGTGTTATCTAGCGTGATCAACAATCTGAACAAGGCCAGCATGCTCAAGCCCTGGGTCACGTGGCTTCGTGCTAGCACAGCTATCGACGGCACCCAAGGATTCTGTCTATCCAAGGCTTGGGTCAACCGGTGTTAGGGTTTTCAAGCACTTTCCAAAGAAGCTGCACGCTGGGACGTACTGAGAAATCGACCATGGTGTGATTCGAACCCAGGTCTCATGGTCAGAATGCGAACGTTCTAACGACTCGGCCACAATAAGGCATGGTAATAAAATATATGCATTCCGTTTGCACAACTGCTGATGTAAAATGATGCTTAGCATATACAATTTTTATGCAAACACTTCTCACTTAACGACTTAATTTTTCATTGATCCGAACTTACGACCAGAATAAAATCTTTGAAAAAATAGAAGATAAATAAAAATCAGTTAATAAGTAAATAAATAAAAACATTCAACTAGTCGGTAAGAAAATAAACCTTATTCTAAAACGTATAATAACAAATTATACAAAATGATGCAAACGTGATATTAAATCTACCTGAAGCTGGTTGACACAAACCCATGAAGTCAGGAATAACGGTCAAGTGGAATTTCTCACTTAGCGACCATCATTTCAAGATTCTTATATTCACTTACATTGTCATTCTTTAACAGATATATTTTTAGAAGCTTTCTTGATTTATCCAAATTATTTAGCCGGAAGAAACAGGGAATTTAATTTTAATTTTTTTAATTTTTTTAAGCATTTCACCCCAAGCAAGTCTGAAGTGCCAGTATCACGCAAGGGGTTACAGTGAGTGGGAGCAAGGGTAAAGAAGAAAGGATGAAGAGAAGGACGGGGAATTATATCAAAGCATATCGATTGACATTGCATTTTAATATTTGGAGATTATAGCTATCAGGGAAGCAAGTAAGGGGAAGGGAGTTCCACAGACGGGAAGGGCGAGATTTGAAGCTATTGGAGTAGAAGAGACGGCTACATTTAACCGTTTCGGCAGTGATGAATTTAAAGACCACATATAATACTTATAGTTAACTATAATATAATTTTTATGCGATACAGTGTAACCCGGATATAAGAGAAACCTGGATATAAGAGAAACCCGGATATGAGAGAGATTTTCTCTGGTCCCAAATTAGAGCCTGTGTTAATGTAAACAAAATAGACCAAACCCGGATATAAGAGAAACCCGGATATGAGAGAGATTTTCTGGTCCCAAATTAGAGCCTGTGTTAATGTAAACAAAATAGACCAAACCCGGATATAAGAGAAACCCGGATATGAGAGATTTTCTCTGGTCCCAAATTAGAGCCTGTGTTAATGTAAACAAAATAGACCAAACCCGGATATAAGAAAACCCGGATATGAGAGAGATTTTCTCTGGTCCCAAATTAAAATAGACCAAACCCGGATATAAGAGAAACCCGGATATGAGAGAGATTTTCTCTGGTCCCAAATTAGAGCCTGTGTTAATGTAAACAAAATAGACCAAACCCGGATATAAGAGAAACCCGGATATGAGAGAGATTTTCTCTGGTCCCAAATTAGAGCCTGTGTTAATGTAAACAAAATAGACCAAACCCGGATATAAGAGAAACCCGGATATGAGAGAGATTTTCTCTGGTCCCAAATTAGAGCCTGTGTTAATGTAAACAAAATAGACCAAACCCGGATATAAGAGAAACCCGGATATAAGAGACTTTTTATCCGGTCCCGACAACTCTCTTATATCCGGGTTACACTGTATATGTTATATTATAAACAATATTTTATTCGCAATTTTCATTTTAATGGCTTTTTAAATATGTTTACTAAATATTTCTTTATTTCAATGCATTTGCGTGCGCACACAAGATGCCTGATGTTTGCAGACCCCACCACAACTTTAATGTAGGCAATTTTAAATATCACGTTTTTATTTTCGTTGTTTTTGTTTTTTGTTCTACAGTTCTATTTGTGCTAACCAATTCTAGACTCAACGCTAATATCCATCATGTTGTATTCTTTTCCCGAAACCCGAGCAAAATCCTGGTACTATTTCTTACATTCTTTGGTTTGTATCCTGTCGTTTGCTGGCAATATTACATCTACGAACAGGTCTTCAGAGTCTGTCTATATTTCTGAGATGAGGTATTATGTACATTATTTACATTATTCGGACTATTGTCCTCATCCTTGTTGCCATATTTATCACAACGTTTCGGCCGTTGTATGCTCCGGCCTTCTTCAGGTGGTTGGAATGCCTTCAAGGACACATGGCATTGTGGATAAAGGTGTTGGCTAGATCCAGTGACAGGGCCCAAAGAGTGTGAGTTCAATACCCGGTTAAGGCAGTGGAGAACTTTCAGAGGGAAATTAGCAGGGGATAACTGATAACTGACATCCATCAAATATGGCACGTGGAACTAGAACAGTCTACCCCAGTGAGCGAAATAAAGGGTTCAGTTCGATATTCCAACCACCCGAAGAAGGTCGGAGAGTACAACGGCCGAAACGTTGTGATAAATATGTCAACAAAGATGAGGACAATAGTGCGAATAATGTAAATAATAAACAGATCTTCGTTTCGTTGTTATTTTCCCTTTCACAGTTAAAATAATATTCCGAGATATTCATAGCCGACACACTCCTTATTTTAACTTTATTTATCGACTCTCTGTCTCACGCTCCCTTTAAAAAAGAATGTGTATGCATTCAGTTTCATAAGAAAGCCTTACAAATGGGTCACTTTTTTTTCAAGAGAAGTGTATTTGTGACCAGCGCCAATTGTTACTATTCGTTCTCCAGTAAATAAAAAAACAAAAAAGGATTTTGAATACTGAATTTCAAGGCAGGAATACTCTTTTCCTTTCGCGAAATTGATATAACATCGCCTTATTGTCAATTAGATTTGTGCTAAACAGGTTTTAAATCAGATGACTGATATATAATTACTATAAAGGTCATTTATACTTAAATAATTGCTGATCGATAACAGACGAATGTCATATGAAATCTTAGTGACAATCAAACTCACTAGTAATATACAACTGAGTAGCCTTAAATTCCGATTTGATATTCGGGAAGTTTTTTTTATTATTAGTTATGGGTATAATATAAGATAATTCCAATTAGTAGATCATCATTTTTATTCTGATCACTAGAATCGCCTACAGGGACATCAGTTTAAACTTAGGGCAAGGCAAAATTTTGTGTGTGTGTGTGTGTGTGTGTGTGTGTGTGTGTGTGTGTGTGTGTGTGTGTGTGTGTGATACCTTTTCACTCGAGATCCATCCAACCGATTTTGACCAAACTTAGCACATACATTGTACATTGTAAGAGATTGGTTTTCAGCGTATAAAATCGATAATTAAAAGGAAAGTCCGATGATCCGCAGTCCTTTAAAAGGGTTGTGGTGAAATAATTTATTACTTGGAACCTTAAAGTGGTCTGTTTTTATTTAAACTATTTGCTCTGGATTTACATTGAGCTCTCTGGATTTTATCCTCCTTAGGTTTACCCATACGGATTACCTAGTTTTCTTAAACTAACTAATTATATATATATATATATATATATATATATATATATATATATATATATATGTGTGTGTGTGTGTGTGTGTGTGTGTGTGTTTTCAGTTGTGTTAGTTCTTCATTCCGTCTTCATCTATTTGTTTATAATTTTTACATTTACTAGTATTTTTTTTAATTGATTTCACCTCAGACAAGACAGTAAAGCCTCTAAGACAAGGGTTTGCTGGCCGTGCAAGAATTAGAAACAGAAACATTAACAAAGTGCAGAAAGAGAAAATAGTAATCAGGAGGAGAGTAGATAGCGATTGACATTGCATTTAAATTTTTGCAGATTAAAGTTGGCTGGAAAGCATGGGGCCGGAAGAGAGTACCCCAAACGAGAAACTATTAGCCTAGAACTTATGGTTATATCTATCCAGCACAACTGTAAATTGATGAGATCTCAACGCCAGTCTAATACAGCGCTTAAATCTAGTCTTGGTACCATAGCAAGGAGCTCAGACAAACAATTGCCATGATTTGTTTTATAGAAAAGACACAGGGAGGTAATCTTACGACGGTGGGGAAATGACTGAAGCCGAGGCGCCAGATAAGGACCGATAATATTGCCGATTTTACTTTTTATCAAGGAACTGAAGGTAAGTAGCAGAACTATATGTGACAGCAATATTCTAAGCATGGACGAATGGTAGACTTATATATTTAGATGATTTATAATAGATTCTTTGTACAAAAAAGAATGGAGGCTATTTATTAGCTGTAGAATATGTCCAGGGTGACGTTCAGTACTGCAATATTTGATTACGGTAGGTCTACTGATATTGCTCATATTTTGAGGTCGCATTACAGACGAACTATATGAAAAATAATCAGATTTTCCACAAAGAAAATTCAGGTATCGTACTAACCATGGAATAGACTTATACACGAGTATACACGATAGGAGTACCCATTAAAAAATAACGTTCATGATTAAAAGAAATCAGTAAGTATGGATTCTTTGTTTGGAAGTTTAGTGTGGATGCGTTGCAGCTCTTACAAGGCCCAACCGCTCACATATTATCTGTAGTTTCAAATCGTTTACGCAACGTATACAACAAAGATTTTATAAGCGCTATAGAAATTGTTCAGAAAGGAAGAGTTGACTTTAGCTTTATTTCCGTAAAGACCCTTTTCCCCCGCGAGGTATGCATCAGTGGAAAACGAATCCTAACAATCTAATTCTTTGGTTGAAAGCTTCAACCTCCTATCGGCCACCAGTCCACTATTCTAGACTCGGAATTAAGCCAAAAACTGCACGATTTTAAGCATAACCAACAAGCATAACTTTGTGTATGTGTGTTCGCGCTGGCACAGCCCTCTTGTGTGCGGGTGTGCGCAAATCAAGACCGTCTTCTGACTACACAGCCGATAGACTGAATGTAGTTTCTGTTAAAGGGGGTCCTCGCTTTAGTATCAAGAATTTTAATGCGGTTCGATGTGTGTGTGTTCGTCGATCGCTCAGACTGTGAACGGAGAGTTAGACGGAATCGGATAATAGCGTGAATTTTACAAGAACTAAACCTGGTCGTCTCGATCATTCAAGGGCGAAATACAAATTGATTGCTATAAAGTTTGAACCCGAACTTTCTTTTTATGTGCCGTGTCCTTTCAGGACTTGGGCGATCACGGCTCTCCACGTCTCTCTATCTCTTGCAAGTTTCGTGCCTTTGCCTACTCCTCCAGGCCACGTTCTGCCATCCACTTGCTTAAGCCCTCCAGGTATGTCATGCGTTGCTTTCTCTTGCCTCCTTTTCCCTCTATTCGACCTGTGAGTATCAGATTTTCCAGGCCCTTCTCATTACGTATCCCAGGAATTTCATCTGTCTCTTTTTTATGTTAAGTTTAAGCTTCCTCCTTGTTTGCATCCTTTCCAAGACCTCATCGTTGCTCACACGCTCGCTGCATGATATCCTTAGCATCCTTCTGTAGGACCACATCTCCGCTGCCTCGAGTCTCTTCATCTTTGAGGAGACCGTCCAACATTCGCTGCCGTATAGGAGGACACCCGAAAATGTTGCTAAATAAACGTTAAATCAGCAATATCCTTCGTGCATCGTACAGTTATAAAATATATACAGACTCGTGGGTATGGGAGCCGATCGCCCCAAACCATTTATACCTACGTGAAAATGGTGAGCTAAATTTAGTGTGCAATTTTTTTCTTTCTTTTTTTTAATCGTTTCACGCCAAGCAAGTCTTTACTGCTACTAGAACGCAGGGTGGGGTTACAGGGGGTGACAGTGAAAGAGACTGAGAAAACTGACGATGGAGACGATTGGGGAAAGGACAAAAAATTCAAGTAGACAGAAGATGGCAATTGACGTTGCATTTAAATCTTTGAAGATGACGATTGACGTTGCATTTAAATCTTTGAAGATGGCGATTGACGTTGCATTTAAATTTATGAATATTATCTTTGAAGACCTAATTTTGAAGCTAATTTGACTACAGTAAATGGATATATAGTTTGGTGAACGGCGTAGCCAGGTCCAGCATAACATACCTTAATTTTATATCTGGTGTATGATGTGCACCCCTTAAAATTAGCTTCAACATTAGATCTTCAAAACTCGCATGATACGCGTGTATATATACGGTAGTTATCAGGGAAGCAAGAAAGCGGAAGGGAAATGCGAGAGAGGAAAAAGTTTAAATTCATATAACTGGGGTACCAGGGAAGAAAAAGTTTATCAAAGCAGTTGGAATATTTGAAGCAAAAAACAGAGGGAAATCACGTCATGTCGGTGAGAAAGTGACTGAAGTCAAGATGCCTGGTAAGGACCGATAATATTGCAGACCCTTCGGATTTTGTCAAATATCTCGAAATGTACAGAATGAGCAGAAGACCAGTAACAGTATTTAATGCACGGGCGAATGGTAGATGTATAAATGTGAACCAATTTTCCTTGCAGTAGACGAAGCAATTGATTCAAAAAAGTTGCTCCACGTCATATCAATGGAAAACGTGAGGCCAAGAAGGTGTAGCTGTGTTGCCCTCCTGGGGGTTAACATGCGACATTTACTTGCTCCCACTGAATAAAAGACCGCCTCCTACACAAAACACTGGTTACTGAACTGATAAATCAATCTGAGTTCCAGTCAATAGGTTCAATAAGATGTGTTGTCTCGATGATATTAAATGGAATGGGTGGCGTAATTAAAAAAAAAATATCACTTCTGACCCCATTTATTTGGTGATCAGTCTTGTGCTCACAATATCAATATTGTAAAATCTTAGTGTAGCACAAAGCCAAAATAAATGGAGAATAATTGCTTTGCTACGGTTTTTCAAGTGAGGTGGGCCTGTCTACCTGCATTCGAAATTCAGGTGTTTATTTGTATACGAAATCTGAGCCTGGACTTCTACGTGCCGCGTACCTACAAGTCACTGACGATCATGGTTCTCCACAATTTCCTATTCTTTTTAGCGCTTAATAAATTTTGTCTTTTTTCTCTCCTGAAACTTGTTCCGCCATCCTTTTACTCAAGTTTGTTAGTTAGGCTGTGTGTTGTTTTCATATGTCCCTCTTGCCTTCAATCTGTCCTGTGAGTATCAAATTTTCCAAGCCTACTTTCCTTAATATGTGAACTAGAAATTTCAATTGTCACTTCATGTATTCCTTTTGTTGCGTTTGTCCCTCGAACTTCGTTACTGCACTGTTCGTTCCATAGTATTCTCAGCATCCTTCTGTAGAACCACATTTCTCTTACTTTCCGTTTCTTCTTCATCTGTGACGAAATGTTTCATCATTCACTGTCATGTAGGAGAACTGATACTACATAACAGTTCAGTACTCTTTTCTTTGTTTCTGACGCTATTTTCATGTTTCTTAATACTTTGCTTAGCTTTTGGAAGACATCTTTCGCTATCCCAATGCGCCTTCGGATTGCCATGTCGCACTTTTGATTTTGGTTTCTCCAATTTGTAATTTTCATGTTGGCCGGTTCCTTGTGCTAAGAACTATACATTCTGTCTTCTAAACACGTTGTGAAATGCGATATTACAGCTCCAGGGTCTCGTAAAATTAAACTAACATGGGAAAAAGAAAAAAAAGTGTAACGTTAGCATCAAGATTACTAAAAACACGAAACTAAATATGTCATGTGTAAATTTTTTACCTCCAGATTTTGCCAAGTAATATCGGCGTGAGGGTGTGTGGCTTTGAGACTTTCTCCGAACGCTGATTAATCTGCTCGGGGGAGTGCAAAAGATTATCAGTTTTTCCCTCTCGGATGGAGCGTTTATATATCTACCAGTCATTCAGTTGTCCCACGTATGCATATTTTAAACTCAGCAGGATCGCCCACTTGTTTACATGTCTTGGTTAGCCCCCGACATCATATGAGGCCCGAACCTACACCAGGTGGCTAGAGTGTTACCTTCTTTGTCTGCTTCTGTGATGTCCTGATGTGACCCTACATGCTTAGTCTTCTTTGTTATATGTGAGGTTGTGCTCAGTAAATATTGGGATTCCCAGAGGTCAATTTCTCTCAGAATAAATTATCCTTATTGACCTTAAATTCTCTTCGGACCATCTATTATGTCTTGTCATGAATTATATACTAACAAAATAAAGCTTTAACAAATGACATTTTTTTCTCTTCTGCTTAGACTTTATCAATTTGGTTAATTCCATCTTTTTATCGTATTATGAATTGTCTGAACAAAACTATTTACTACCGCATGTCCGTCCTGGGTATGACGATAAACTACATCCGCGTCCAGGGTAAGACGATAAACTACGTCCAAGGCCTCTGATCAGGAGGTTTTGCGGAGCGTGGAACCACCTCTTAATTGCTAGTGTTCCCAGGTCCACCCTGACCCCGGGTGGTAGCACCTGTTAGGGTCCCAGCTATGGGCAAATAGTTAACACCGAAACTGAGGTAAAAAGCATTATAAAAGTGTAAAAATAGGTTTTAATACCAGAAATATTTTGTAAACTATTATTACCAGAAATAATGTTTTAAAGGAAAAAAAAATATTACCAGCAATACGTTTTTGAAAATAATATTACCAGCTATAGATTTTTGAGGAAAAAAATATTAACAGAAATATATTTTTGACAAAACAAAATATTACCAGCAAAAAAAAAGTTGTCGGCATTAAATAACCCATTGAGATCGATATGCCGTAAAACAAACCAAACCAAAACCAAACTTACTACCGCATGTATTTGGCTGTTCAAACCAGATATCTAGTAACTATCCTTGGAAATTGAATGAATTGCAAGTCTCCTCAAATTGCTAATTCTATTTTTGATATTGTCGCAGCTCGCCGAAGTCGAGAGTGTTTCTTTAAATCATTATGCATTCTTGGAAGATATTGTGTAGTCGCGTCCTGTTGTCTTCGCCACGATATGCAATTCAGAATTGTCATTCAGTTTGCCACCCAAGGCTACAGTCTACCTTGATATGCAAATCATAGCTGTGCGAATAGAGAAGACAAGACAGAATTAGTCTTTATATGAAATAAACCAAAACATTAGATTATTAAAATTATTACCTATTTCAAATGAAAAGATTTTTTCTGTGACCATTAACTAAAATTATGACATTTTCCTATGGATCCATTTCCAACCACAATTCGCTTAAATGAATTGAGTCGGTATGAAATACAGCTGAAATCAAAGCGGGAAATGCTTACTTCTGTTTGAACTCTAAAGAACGGGAGATTTTATGCATCAACAAGTACCATCAGGAAATTTATTAAGCCCCAAAATGGTGATGATTCTGATAAAATATCTCGCATTCATCTATGAACTGTTTATAGCCTTAAACAATCTATTTTACGTAAGAACGGCCTAAATCATTCACATCTTCGACACACGAAAAAAATGGATAAACACTAACCACTGATTTTAAATATTTACCAAATATCTTGGAATTATTTAATTTCTTTGAAGTTTGCGCCCTCTTTATTTAGTTTAATCTCCCCTCCTCCTGTTAAGACATGTCCGTTCTCCAGGGGATGCAAGGAGCTTTTTTCATTGTGTGTGTGTGTGTGTGTGATTTGTAGTTGTTATTGTCTGTCTCGGTGTGTGGTTGTTAAACTGAATGCTTTTATATTTATTCAGTCCGACATTATTTTCGTCTGGTGAACTGAAATTTCTACCACAATTCAGGATTTACCGGTGGTGTATATTTTTACTTACAAACACAGTTTTGTAATAATTCTTTTTTCCTTATACATTGGGGGTAGATGTTATTTTATGCCCACCCGCATAGTAAAAAAAATCTGTATATATTGGGACTAGTTAGGACTTCATGGAGAACTTGCCGTATTTTGATAGCTTGCATTGATGTTGCGTTATGGCGAATGTAACATTATCAGCTGAGTGGGTCAGGGATCAGTGTGTAAATTCCACTCGAGGAGTTTGTAACACATCATTTACCATCTCTCAGTTGCGTCTCTGTCCTTGGACAGGGTGCACTCAAGAGCGACTCCGTCAAAGGACATAGTGGCAACTGAGAAAAATTATACTGAGAAGTGCCAGCCCTGAGGAAAAGCTACCCGCGGCCGCGTCCTCTCATTGCACCTAGCCCAGCTCAACCGACGGTTGCGGGGCCTCGGGGATTTTTTTTTCCTTGCCCGGGTGTACGCGCTCGGGACCCCATCTTCCAAAAGTCCTCGTGTCACAACTCGCCTTAGTGGGCCGACACAGTAAATACCCGGAGTGGGTCAGTGATCGAGACAAAGTTAAAAAAAAGTAAGAGCGATAACGTCTAATCGCAATTTTCCACAAATTTCGTCCCTGTGACGTATTTGAAGCAACATATAATCAGTTAATATCAATTTTATTGAAATTTTCAACATTTCTTCATTAATGAATGCCTTTTGTATTGAATCTTCATTAAAACCTTTGTTAACGTCTGTCTATATTTCTGAGATGAGATATTATACACATTATTTACATTATTCGGACTATTGTCCTCATCTTTATCGCCATATTTGTTACAATGTTTCGGCCGTTGTACACTCCGGCCTTCTTCAGGTGGTTGGAATGTCGAACTGATCCCTTTATTTCGCTCACTGGGGTAGAATGTTCTAGTTTTGTTAACGTATTTTGTTCGGTTAGTTATACCCGGTTTCGTTTAACTCACGGGTAATCAATATTAGTGAATTTTCAATTCACCTAATTTTCACATTTTTATAAAGAAATTGCTGAGAGTGTTATACAATAATAAAAAAAATGATATTGATCGTAAACACTTCGGAAATATAGTCCGAAATCTTAATGAATTCAAATATAAATCAGATTTTTTTTTCATTTGAAGAACCAAAAATATACATTATCTTTTATTAAAATCGTGTATGAACAACTCTCAGCAAAAGAAATTTGAGGTTTATTGGATTCTTTACATCGCAGTGTCCAATTTTGTCTTTTCTTTCTGATTTATGTATTAGGAAAGGTTTATTTTAAATAAGAAACAATGGAGTATTGCTGCCATAGTCTGGAGCCCCTTCTGTTTGCCTCGGGGTTTTTGATAAGATCCAGAGACGGATATGCAATATAATTGGCCCTGATCTGGCTTCTCGTCTGTAGTCGCTCTCCCACAGACGTGCCGTCGCCTCTCTCTGTCTTTTTTACAAATACTGTCATGGTAATTGCTCCGATGAGCTGTTTTCACTGGTTCCCAGACTTCGCGAATTCAAGCGTCCTACGAAGCTGGCATCCCGCCCTCACCCTTTCACTGTTGAAACTGTTAAATATAACCGCCTCTTCTACTCCAATAGCTTCATATCTCGCACCTCTCGCCTGTGGAACATCGTTCCCTACTCCTGTTTCCGTGATAGCTTTAATCTCCAACTATTCAAATGTAATGTCAATCGACATCTCCAGTTGCCTTGATCTATCCACTATCATTCTCCTTATCCTCTCCTCTATCATTACTATCTGCTCTCGCTCCAAATCCTCTGTAACCCCTTGCGTCCTAGTGGCTTCGCACCTTGCTAGGGGTGTAATGCTTTTAAAAAAATTGCACCTGCCATTGACTAGAGTGGCTAGAACATTAAAATTCTGACTATAAAATTCTAGTTCGAGTCTCCCGGTGATAATTGATACGGTGATTTGTCAAAGTAGTGATCTGGATAATATAGGTCTACCTGCTAGGCGATCCCAGCATGCGGCACTGGAGAAGTGTCTGAAAAGATTACCACAGGTTGGCCCAAGCCGAATGATCAGTTTTACCAATTTAACTCCTTTTGGAGTTTAATCTCGTTCATTCTCAGTGCACTTAGCTTCCGTAAAGCAGCATCAATAACTCTCTTCTTTATTAATCCCTTTATAATTCTACCTATTCGTTCTGTCCGTCCTTATTTAGTTAGCACGTACGTATGTTGAAGATATGCTAAGAAATACAGAAGATATACTAGAAACGCTATTTGGTTTCAGTGAAAGAGAGAGATAGAGAAAGAGATGGAGATAGATAGATAGATAGATAGATAGATAGATAGATAGATAGCGAGATAAAGAGAGATAGAGAGTGATAGAGAGAGATAAAGAGATAGAGAGAGATAAAGAGATAGAGAGAGAAATAGAGAAAGTGAGAGAAAGAGGGGGTTATAAAATTCTTATCTGTTTAACGTCTGCTTCAGTGAAATGGAAAAATTTGTCAATTTTTAAATATTTTCATTTGCACCTCTTACTACTTTAAATAATGATCTCAATTCATACTCAAAATTGTTATTGGAATATTTTGTTAAATTTGTTAACCTCAAATATTTAACGATGCAATAAGGGAATTTCTACGGTTATTTTATAGTCGTCGAACTCGTACTGAGTATTTATACATTCAATATTATAAAACATCATGAAATGAAAATAGGAAAACAGTTAAATGTTCATCAAGTACTACCAGTATTTACTATTTCATAAATAAGAAAACATAGCTAGATGCAGAATTTACAAGGGCTACAGGCACTGAAAAGAGAGCGACATCTAATTCCAAATAAACTAATTGCCCAGTCTTCATTTTCCAGTCTCTATAGAGTCCAAAAGCGTCTCTGCGTCGTTGTGGACGACGAATTATTTGTCTCCCTACAACTTCTTTCTCACAGACGAGACGTCGCAAGTCCTCCCTTGCTCTATCGCTATTCCCACGGAGAGTGTTCAGACGAACTACACTCATTTCCACCAGCCAAGACCCACTATGCCACGCACATTGTAGCGATCCACCCTCATTTCCTTTGCATTTCCTTTGCATTCCCCTTGAACAGCTTCTTAACACGAACCACAGCCTTGTGAAATCGACTCCCGAGAAGTTGCTTCCCCGATTGCTACTATCTTAGTCTGTTCAAGTCTTAGGGTTAACCCGTTATCTTTGAACCCAAAATCCGCATAAGCTGTACTTCTTACTCTGTAACCCTCAACCTTGAGCTGCTCTTGGGCCTTGTACAGGATGAACATCATTGAAACTGTCGATGGTTGTGCTACAATGAAACCACTACGAGACCTAGCTTGCCTACTTCAAGATCCGTCTCTACACGCACATACGACTCTGATAATATAAATCTTATCCGTTGTTTCCGACATTCTTTCTGTTTATTTCTCTCTCGAAGTGGTGCTGTTAATGATCTGTACCATAAACCCTAGAACGAGTGCATTAAGAAAGTCCTTAACCACTTGTAAAATTGTGGGTGGGATAATGAGCTCGTCGCTCTGACCCAAGCGCCGCACAAGAAACAAGCACGTGTCGACGTACGTTAAAGGAAATATAAGTGGGTCACAGTAACAGCAGAAAGAAAAGCGAAAGATTGACGGGTGGTTATTAAAGGTTAACGGTTAAGCATAAAAGAACTGAGAGAGAGAGAGAGAGAGAGAGAGAGACAGACAGACAGACAGAGAGACAGACACAGAGAGAGAGAGATAGAGAAAGAAAGAGAGATAAGTAGGTGTTTTAAAAGGCATAAACAGAAGGACGCATATAGAATTATGATGCTAAAACTACCAATAAACATCCGATGGGGTGCTGAAAAATTCTCAGCTCAAGCCAACTTTCAAAACCAAACCAAGCATTAGATTATGACTGCTGCAATAAATTAGGGAGTACTTATTTCAATTAACCGCGTAACGTAGAACGATTACGTCGATATTTATGTAAATTTAAAAACCGTCTTAAATGGCAATAATATAAATGACAAGTGTGTTAAGTGGCAATAATTTTAAGTAAAATGATACGCTAAAATAAGTAGCCAAGTAATCGTTTTAAGTTCTCTGAATATCGGTGCTTTTTTTTTTTTTAATGATTAAGAATGGTCCAATGAAGATTATTCTATGAAAAACAAATTAAAGATTTTTACACCAAACTATACCTCTGAAGTTAATATTTTGTATAGGTTTTCGCTTGGAAGATAGAATAAACAACTTTTTAAGAAATTGCACAGCACTTAATTCGATAAAATGCGTTACTTAGAACAATTACTTCGATACTTATGTAAATGTAAAAAGCGTCTGAGTTGACAATAATATAAGTAGACGATGGCTATAAAAAAAACAAAAACACTTCATTATTTACAGATAATTTTTTTTAAAATAAGGCACTGGCTATTGATTGCGTCACGTAGCAATGATCGTAAGTAAAATAACGCACAAAACTAAGTAACCAAGTAATTGTTTTACGTTCTCTGAATATAAATGCCATTTTTCGTGAAAGATTTCTTAGTGGAACCGAGAATTTTTCAGCATATCCTTTCAGCACAAAATTTGTAGGTACATCAAAATACTCTCAGCCTAATGATGAAAATAAAGCAAACATTATCTTACATATGAATTTCACTTCTTAGTGTAATATCGTTTATTATCAATATAGCCCAATTTTTTACCATTTATCAAAAGGGTGATTCGATATGGAGGAACGAGTTTAGTCTGGTTGATTATTGCGATCCAGTCATGAGTTCCATTCTTGCTGGGTGCCCCATACAAAATTCGATATTACATAGCCCACCAAGACTTGACTCCTTGTAAAAATCACTTAACCTAATCCATAATCATTTAGATGCAGTGAGAATTTCATAATTCCTATGAACCAGGCTACGGTCTTATTGATTTGCTCATATCAACTATGAACATATAAGGAAGCCATTTTTTTTTCACTTACCTGAAGTGTGTGTGGTGGATTTTCATTTTTAGTTGTTATTAAATTCGTTCATAGTTCAACATATTTAGCCTGTTTCCTCAGACGAAACGTCGCAAGCCTATCGCTACACTGTCGTTATTTCAATAAGTATTCTGACGAGTTACATTTCTTTGTCTTCACATCCCTGGCCTCTATGCAAGAATGAATCATCCTCATTCTCTTTGTATTTCCTTAGTAAGAAGTGCCAAGCAGACAGATTCTTTCCGTCCTGCTTATGACGATAAACTCATCAGCGTCCTGGGTAAGACGATAAACTACATCCGGCAGCAAAGCCTCTGATCAGGAGGTTTTGAGGAGCTTGAAACCACCTCTTAATTGCTGTTGTTCTTAGGTCCATCCTGACCCAGAGTGTAGCACCTGTTAGAGTACCAACTATGGGCAAATAGTTACACTCCCCCAACTGGGGTCAAAACAGTATGAAAGAGTAAAAATAGGTTTTAATACCAGAAATACTTTGTAGAAAATTATTACCAGCAATAAATTTTTGAAGGAAAAAGTTATTTCCAGCAATACATTTTTTGAAAAAAAAAATACCAGCGATACATTTTGAAGGAAAAAGTATTACCAGAAATAAATTTTTTTTGAAGAAAAAAAAATATTACCAGAAGGAAAAATATTACCATGTATTTTTGAAGGAAAAATATTACCATCTATACATTTTTGAAAGAAAATATTACCAGCTTATACATTTTTAGAAAAAAATATTAACAGCTATACTTTTTTAGAAAAAAATATTACCAGCTATACTTTTTTTGAAAAAAAAAATATCACCATCTATACTTTTTTGGAAAAAAAACATATAACCAGCTATACATTTTGGGAAAAAATATTACCAGCTATACATTTTGAAGGAAAGTATTACCAAAAATAGTTTTGTGAAGGAAAAAAATATTACCAGCAATACATTTTTTGAAAAAATATTACCAAATATACATTTTTGGAAAAAATATTGCCAGCGACACATTTTGTGGGAAAAATATTACCAGAAATAGTTTTTTGAAGGAAAAAAATATTACCAGCAATACATTTTGGAAAAAAAAATATTACCAGCAATACATTTTGAAAAAAAAAATATTACCAGCAATACATTTTAAAAAAACTGAGGTTGCTATGCCGTAAAACAAACCAAACCAAACATATTCTTCTCAACAACTGCTGCTGGGGGAAATTTATGGTTTCAAGTAAACGTTTCAACACAAACTGACAAAATCACAGTGTCTGAATATTGATGTTTCTAAAAAATATAATTCTGTAATGTACCTTTTGAGTCAAACAATATTTGGAATTCGGGAATAATATTGTGAAAAATGATTAAAAAAAGTGCACGCCCCACCAAAAATTATTGAATTGTAAAAGTCTCAGAAACGGAATTTTCAGATTGGAGATACAAGTATCGATTTTATTTAAGCCCGGCGCCACGAAATCTTTAATCGACTTGATTCTCATTTCTCTCTCAGTTTAATCAAACTTATTTGATTGTAGCCCCCCAGAAGTCGCCCATGCCCAAATCCAGTATTTACTGGCTTTACTTCAAGCCTGTATAAAAACCGGATAAAAATGGCTTACGGTCACATTACCACGAAACACTGGTTCCTGTACGATCAACGAAGTTAAATAAACGTTGAGCTTAGTCAGTACCTAGATGGGTTACCTGTTGAGAATACCACGTCCTGAAAACTTGGGTGTGCGGAAGGTGTATTTGATAAAGGCTCGGATTGAGAAATCCGAGTGCTGAGTTCTCATCCCCCTTGGGTTCGTTGTATTCACTTACGCGCAAATACCCTTGGGAAATGTATAAATTGACCTCTTCTCCCCTAGCTATGGGTTAATTAGTTAGACTTGTTAGACTTGTATCCCGAAATCATTATAATTACAATAAAATCTTATAATCAATAAAAAAGACTACAAAAAAAACGGCTAAAGATTTACATATTTAACGAAAGATTATTTTAAATGTGAATAAAATAGAAGTTGATTTTTTTTTTCGGCCGTTGTACGCTCCGGCCTTCTTTACAAGGCCAGAGGGCCACTCGAGATAGTTTGAAGGCTATTTGTCTGTATAAGAGAGGAAGATACTGGTTAACCCTAACCTTGAACATGTTAAAATTGTAGCTTTGATCTGTGTGGCAGAATAGTTATTAGAAAAGTTTGTTATTCATTACTCCACGGTGATGTCCGATTTCTATTCGGTTTAAGTAACACAAAGCAACACTATATTTTGTCTCCAATCTCTTCATCTTTCATAATTTCGTCGTTTCAATAATTTTCTTCCATTCTCAGTAAATAACTTCAGTGCCTTTTGCAATCTTCCCTTTTTTATTTAAAATAGTAAATATTAATTACATTAATATGTAAAATAAAGACGATATATTTTATTATTCTTGGCAAAATCCTTCCATATCTTTTCAGGATTTTGCGGCATCTGATGAATAAGGCACCTCCTGTAGCACACATGGAGGATCAAAATCACTGTCATTTAAATAATAAATAAATAAAAACTTGAACATTAATTCATAGCGATATGCTCCCTGATAATCAAGAAATTTAAAATAATATGCAGTCAGGCTTATCAGGTTGGGATTTTATGTAACAAATTAATCAACTTATGTAAGGTCGACGATCTCTCTAATTGTGCCATGCGTGATACACGCTTCGGCGATCATGTAACTTTCGATACATGACTGACGAGGCAGATTTATTCAAATAAGTGAGCTTTGTTCTGCACAAACTTTCACCTATTTTGGTTGTTTGTGATGTGTTGGTCATGATGTACAAGAATTGCATAGCTACGACAGGTGAATATATATATATATATATATATATATATATATATATATATATATATATATCGGACACTGAGGTCAATACTGAGCAGCGACACTCTGTTTCAGTGTTGAACGCAATCTTCATACTATTGTCCACTTTCATAATTACATACGTTCTATTCGTGATATTGATCATTTTAAAGTATAAATTGGGCATACCTTAAAATTATACTTTTATCATATATTATGAAGTAAAAGACATCATTTAAGAGAAATTTAAGAATTAATTTGTTCTTTCAAACGAAACAAAGATGTTATAAACAAAGATGTCATAAACAAAGATGTCAGTTGTCATATAAAATATTCAAAGAGACATGAGAGACGTTAAATTCACATATGAAAAATTTGATTAATTCGTTAAAATTATCTGAATATTCAGATAACACTATGTATGAACATATATCTTCTTTCGGTAAACTGCTTTGGTTAGCAGCCAGTCTACGAGGAATTTAAGCCAGCATGAAAAGGGTTGGACTTCGTCAGACTATCTTGCTCAAGATTTGCTTCTGCTACGGCTGCACATGTTTTGCCTGTACGATTTTAATGGATTACAGGACTCTTGATCGTGAATGTTGACGGTCTGTGGTATAAACATGGCCATTGTTTACGTACAGACTCAAGTACAACCCTGAGCATTATTTACTCATATAGACAAGTATTAATCCGACCAATGTTTACTGATAGACGGAAGTATTAGCCTGGCGAATCGTTATAGACTCAAATAAATTAATTAAAAAGCATTTCGATATTAAATGACCCAACAAGTATTTATATGTCGTACATTCTACCAACCCAACCCAATAAATTGGCACAGTTGAGTAAAACTCCATAATGTCTGAAACAATGCCAAATGTTTCCATTGTCTAAAAATGAAACTATCATAAAAAATTACCGAAAACTAATAGAGACAAAACACGAAATGAAAGCATAATTTGATTGGATCATTTCAAATAATTAAGCTATCGCCATTTTATACCTAAAAACATAAAAGGACGTAAAATGGTGATGGAGAAAAGTAGACATTGAAAATGGCTTGATGTAACTAGTGCAAAAATGTTAAAACAGAGCCTTTGCTAAATTCGCTGATTTGATACAAATTCTAAAACTTCATTGAATTTAAGAGTCATTCAATTCTAATATTTAATTCGCATCGTAAGAAATCAAAACGAAAAAAAAACTACAACAATGTAACACGCTGTCTCTCCTCGTTATTTTTTTAAAATTTAAAGTTACGCCTGAGAAAGAATATTTAGAATTGGCTCTTGTGAGAAATGACATTTTCCAAGAAATACAGTTCAAGATTTTTCAAGAACATGAACCAGCACAGCGAAACGCGATGAACGTAACCACTTTTTTGTGCTTTGTTAGAAAAATGCGATTTGAAAGAATTAAACAAATATGAGATATTCCTCGACAGAATTCGACAAATTCTTGAGTGTGAAAGCCGCAACATTATTCATGCTTTTTCGCAGTCAGTTCAGGGTTTCCTGCAACAACGAACAACGATTCGTAAAAAAGAACATATGAATGGCATTAGAAACACAATTCTAAAGGTTTGAATTTTTTTGCCTCTTTTCTGGATTACTCTTCGGAAAATAGATTCTGATTATGGTTATATATTTTAGAAAGATATTCAGAAACTTAATCTCCAAAACGAAACTGCTCTCTTTTTATCGTGTGAAAGAACTTGGGGGGTGGGCTTCCATCAGCATGGCTGACACAAACCTCCAGGTGAGTGATTTCTCGGTCTAACGTTTTCCGCTGATATGAAGTGGAAAGATTATATTGAGTCAATTGCTAGAAAAGTTGGTTCCCCATCTTGTGGAAGACACTTTTTTCTCGGCTCTAACATGACTTCAGTTTTTTTTTTTTTTTTTTTTTTTTTTTTTTTTTTTTTAATTATAGAAGGAATCTTTTCCTTAAAGAAAAACATGGACTTTTGCGCATTTCTAAGGTAGATGCTTTTGCGCACAGTCTTTTGCTGGGAAAATGGCTGCGGTAGTTTTAATGAAACGCGGTCCACACTGGATGCTGTTCAGTGGTTTACCGATGACAAACTATTGATGATAGACCAGATTTTGATCGGGCCTTATTTTGCTGCAATTTTTGGAAATTTATTTTGGTTTGGCTTAGTCAGTTATGTGCCATGCGTAATACACGCTTAAGCGATCAAGTATCTTTCGATACATGACTGACGAGGCAGATTTTTTTTTTCCCGCAGTAGGCTGCTATTTCTTTCTGCATTAGACCTGTTTTATTTTTCTATTTATCCATAGCCGGAGGTGAGAAGAAGAAGAGTCATACCTTTTCTAAGGGTATTAGGACGACTGGAATTCGAACTCGGCTCTCCGATTCCTCAATCCGAACCGCTATCCATTACTCCACCGTCTTACACGTTTATAAAATCTACCATTCATTTATACGTAGAATATAGCTGTCACATCTAGTCTGGTGCATCTGTTATATATTTAGAAATTCTTAAGAAAATCCAAAGAATCTTCAATATAATCGGTCCTGGCATCTCGGTTTCAGGCATCCCCCCCACCACAGTCATGGAGCTTTTTCTAATATTTTCATGAAAATTCTTCTGACGAGCTTTCCTTTTTGGCATCTACACTTTACGAATTTTACCTCAGTACTAGATTGGCGGTTAGGTCTCCTAAATTTGTAATTGCTACATGTAACCATAATTTTTACATGTTGTTCCAAATGTCATGCAACAATTTGCAGAAAGCGTACACTTTTGAAATAGCAACCAGGAAAAAATTTGCAAGGCATGATCTTCCATAATTCGACTAATAAAATTTCTTAATAATGTATTGTCACATACAGAAACATAATTCCATTTTGTAAATAAATATAAAATTTACAAGGTTATCAATGGCAATGAGACTTTTGGAACACCCTGTATGCTAACAGTTTCTGCTCTTGCACTTTTCGTTTGTGGAACTCTCTTCTGGATTCTTGCTTGCTAGATTTTCTACATCTTTCAAATTGTCGGGACCAAATATACGATAACGCAATCAGTATGAAAGGAAAAAGGACCGATGTTTAGTCATAAATTCTCAAAAGAAATCCTAAAAATCTGTATGTGCCGTGCGCTAACCATTCACTGAATGATTGTTGTCTACTAAAAGTTGGATATTTTTTTTGCATTCTGATAAGTTTATATACTATATTGCTTTCGTCCACGCAACGATGGTGTATATTTTAAAGGCAAATGTACAATTGTTAATCAAATCTCAATAAGACACCCATTGATAAATCCAAATCAGCTGTATCATACTAGTTCGATAATTGATATATGTTTTGAAGTTATTGAGACAAATGAAAGATTTATTTCGGGAGAGGAAGGATAAAACAATAGACACTGAACATTGTCACGTCATGGAGTTTCGTTTTGTCGTTTAACATTTGATATTATATTCTATTTCAAATTAACAAAGCTAGACAAACGATCCAATCGAATGGCGTCTCAGTAGATGTCATGGAACAAAGATAACCCAAAAGTTTTAGAATATGGATATTCGGGTATTGTTCCAACAGCTCTGGAAATTGAGGAAGAACTAAAATATTTTCGTGTTTTTCTATCAATTCAAATTGAAAGAAAGAAAAATTTAACTATGAATCTATAAAAACACTAACTTCACACTCGATTACTATTTCAAGAGTGATTTCTTTCTGTAAATGTGGGGCCATGCTTTGCAATTTGTAAAAAATCGTTTTCAGTAGATGTATGATGCTGATGTGTATTTTGTTTCTTTTTACACATGAAAATCATATTAGCCAAAGTGTCGGGATTTTCAGAATAAGATAGAAAACATCGATTCTTTAGAAATGTAGATGGAATTAGAATGGTTCAGATCGTTATGAAAAATGAAGACACATTGAAAATCACATTAGCTGGCTATAACTTTAAAAAAAAATTACATTAGTAGTGCAAAACATCTGCAAAGAGATGTGTGCAATTGACTCATTTGTCCGTTGCATTTCATTAACACGCTCCGTAGCAGTTGCAACAGATCCCCAATGATGGATGACAGACTGCCTTCCTTAACTATGTCGTCAAGTGGAAGAACATGTGCCCGGGCACCGACATATGATCAGTTTATTATGCTTTTGCTGATGGAAAAGTTGATATCTATACGCACGTCGCAACAGAATGTGACAGAAGGTGGAATTTCAGAAATGTCCTACAAATATTGCTCAAGACCCCTTCGTACTTCTCCATTCGGGGACGTCCTAGACGTCGGGTAATGACCATATCACCCTCCAAAAGGAGAGGTACTGCCTGAAAGGATAGGACTATGGGGGTTTGAGTTGATATTAATTTCACGTAAATATATGCTGATGAAAAAGTTTGCCGAAAAACTTTCCTTTGTCATGAATGCGTGTGGATTAGTGCGAAGGGTATGGATCAGTTATAACAAATTTAGTATAGGAGAAAAGGAAATTGAACATAGAATAGGCTGCGCTAGAAGTAGTTTCTTCCAACGCAGGAAACGGCGACAAAGCCAAAACATCAACCTGAAAATACGAGTCATGTTCTTAAATAGTCTCATCAAATCGAGATTTACATATGGATGTCATGCATGACACCAAACCCGTTCAGAAATAACTAAACCGACCCCAGGCCTCTCGTGAAGGAGACGTACTGCCTGGGAGGATGCTTCGTTGGAGTTTGAGCTGATACTATTTTGAAACTACTCAATGGAAGGCAGGTATGTATTTTTAAACAAGTTTTACTAAATAGAATGGTTATGGAATTTCGATCCATTTGGTGAGTTTCTGAAATTGTGAGAATATTCCGGATTCGTGAGGCCTCGAATGGATTCATATGATTTTTACGGCTTAACCATGTGTAGGTTATTTAAATCCGAAACATTTTTCGGATTATAAAAAATAAATTGCATTAACAATTTTTTGAGAATAACAATTTTTCTATATACAGGTACTACAATTTAACCCATAGCTAGGGAGAGATGGATATACACCTTTTCCAAAGCTGTAGTTAGTGCGAAGGTTATGGATTGGTTATAACAAATTTAGTATAGGAGAAAAGGAAGTTGAACATAGAATACGCTGCGCTAGAAGTAGTTTTACCCAACACAGGAAACGGCTACAAAGCCAAAACATCAACCTGAAAACACGAGTCATGTTCTTAAATAGTCTCATCAGATTGAGACTTTCATATGGATGTCATGCATGACACCAAACCCACTCAGAAAGTTAATGTAACGTAAGTTAATCTAACGAACCAAACAGGAATTCGAACTCAACTCTCCAATATCCCATTCTGAGTGTCTATCCATTGAACTACCCACATATTAAGTCACCGGTGGAACAATTGCGACAATTTTAGAAATGTTCCTTAACAAGTTTCCTCTCAACATCAAATGATTTATACAACCCAAGGAAAAACTTAATAATTCTCGTATAAATGAACAATCGCTATCGAAAATATACCGGGTTTTAAAAAATTATATAAACGTATGGTTATTTTATAAAGTAAATTCTTACGAATTAATTCGTTCCTCGATCGCGAGGTTGCTATTAAATTAATGCGAGTGAGAACAGATCAAACAAAAATTATTTGCGTTGGTATGATTCCTATTAGCGTAGCCCACTACATATTCAATAATGGAGACCAGTAAAATAACCAACATTAAGACTAGTAAATAATACATGGCTTATCTGCTTCGTTTTACTTTAATTAATGCATTAAAATTATAATAAATCCGTATGGTTAATGCATTTATGTAATTATCGTAGACGTTCAGATATTTGCTGCGGTCAATTCATTTGTTGACTTGTAAAATCAGCGAGGCATTCTAATGTAACTTGGCGCGAAAGTCGAAAGAAAAAGCGATCGTAGTGAAGCTGCAAGGCTGACAAGTTCTAATTAAATAGCTATTAGCGCCCCCTGCAGGGCTATTGCGAAAACTTGCAGCTGCGATAATAGGTGCGAGTTACCTGACTTGGAATGCTCATAATTTAACCTCTTCATTTAATCGTACTCGCCTCAATACTCCCCTCTGGTCTCTTTTGCTTCGATGAAGTCGGGTAAATTAATTGAAAAAATATTCTGAATTTGAATCATTTCTACAGTGATAGGTCTCTCTGCAACTCCCCGCATACCGTCATATATATATACACACAAAGAGTGATTATATATATATATATATATAGCGAGAGAGAGAGATACGGGGGTGCTCGTTGAAAAATTCTCGGGATATCAAAAATGTTCTTAGGCAACCACAGCTTTACTAAGATTTCTCGATTATTAGGCCGGTGGATAAAAATAAAAAAAAATATACTGTTTAAATAAATAAACGGAGCGTCTACTCAAATACAAATATCCATTAAAAATAACGCTTAAATGATACTTTAACACACAAATTATATATATGCTTGATATTCTTTTATATATATATATATATATATATATATATATATATATATATATATATATATATATATATGTATATATGTATATAAAAATAAAAAAAGAACAGTAAGATATATAATCCGGTGTTCTTATAGATATTTTATTTTTACAAAATAGTGCTTAATGTAAATTTACAGAGTATTAATATTATAAATTAATTGATTTAAAATATATTTTTTTTTTCACTACACAGTTCTAACCATGTTTCAAAATGGAAGCTAAAATATATATATTAATATATATAAAATAAAATATATATATTAATATATAAAAATATAAATATATTAATATATATAAAATATAAATATATTAATATACATATATATTATATATATACATATATATTAATATATATATATACATACATACACACACATATATATATATATATATATATATATATATATATATATATATAAAATTTTAGTCTTGTAATTATGAGTTTAGCCAATGTAATGTCTTTCTATTCATGTAAATATATTGTGGCTATTTTATATAAATAAAACTCTTTTCTATTATTATATTGGCGTGTTTTACCTACAATTTCAAACATATTTTTATGCAAAAAAATTCATTATAATTTTTCATTTCAATGAATAATTATATCTTCAGTTAAAGTTACGATTTAATGTATTTAATGTATTGTATATTGTTGCGGAGATTGACTTTCATGTTTTGTTTTTTTATTTCATCAGCCAACAATATTTTAAATACTCGTGACATTATAACACTTTTTGCATTAGCATATGATTACCAAGCTTGTCTCGCTAGAACAATTCCAACCGAGTAGTGAGTTCTGTCCTCACTGGAGTGTTCCATACTTTCGGCCTTGTGCCACGTCTGAGAAAATCACCATATGAAGTTGGGTCATTAATAAGTCTAGTTTTCGGGGACCAATTTTAATAATGAATGAATCGTCTGTACTGCTCTTCATACGTTTCAGTTAAGAACAAATTATTAGTAAACTAATTTACCTTAGTTTTTTAAACGGCTGTGTCAGCATACACAGTGGATTAAAGCAGCGGTTCCCAACCTTTTTTTTTTTCTTTGCTGTCTGATGTCTTGCAAGACGAATTTTCCACGGACCGATGGCGGTCACGCACATACAAAAACAAACAAAAAAAAAAGGCCGCGTTAGTTAAAAAAATGGAAAAAAAAAATTAATATTCCTTTGAGGCCCGGTACCAAGTGGTCCACGATTCGGTATCAGTCCGAAGGTTGGAGATCAATGGATTAATGGAAAATTCTTCTTCATGACAACAAAATATCGCACGCAGCAACAGTACATATTGGTTTGGTTTGTTTTGTTTTACGGTATATCAACCTCAATGGCGACAAAAATTTTATTGCTGGTAATATTTTGTTTTGTTTTGTTTTTTTTCGTCAAAATCCATTTCAAAATTTTTCTTTTTTTTTCTGATTTTTTTTCGACCATCAAAAATTTTCTGGTAATTTTTTCCTTCAAAAATCTATTTCTGACCATCAAAAATCCATTTCTGGTAATAATTTTTTCAAAAAATCCTTTTTTCGAAAAAATCTATTTCTGGTAATTTTTTTTTCGACCATCAAAATTTCCATTTTTTTCCTTCAAAAATCTATTTCTGTAATATTTTTTTCGACCATTTTTTTCTTCAAAAAATCTATTTCTGATAATATTTTTTTCGACCATCATCCATTTCTGGTTTTTTTTCGACCATCAAAAAATCCATTTCTGGTAATAATTTTTTCCTTCAAAAAATCTATTTCTTTTCTTCAAAATCAATCATTTCTGGTAATAATTTTTTCCTTCAAAAATCAAAATCCATTTCTGGTAATAATTTTTCCTTCAAAAACCATCCATTTCTGGTAATAATTTTTTTTTCGACCATCAAAAATCCATTTCTGGTAATAATTTTTTCCTTCAAAAATGATAATATTTTTTCGACCATCAAAAAATCCATTTCTGGTAATAATTTTTCCTTTTTTTTTTTAATTTTTCCTTCAAAAAAAATCTATTTTCTGACCATTTTTTCAAAAAATCCATTTCTGGTAATAATTTTTTCCTTCAACCATCAAAAATTTTCTGGTAATAATTTTTCCTTCAAAAAATCTATCTATTTCTGATAATTTTTCCTTCAAAAAAATATTTTTTTTTTTTTTCGACCATCAAAAATCCTTCAAAAATTTTTCTGATAATATTTTTTTTTCGACCATCAAAAATCCATTTCTGGTAATAATTTTTTCCTTCAAAAAATCTATTTCTGATAATATTTTTTTTTCGACCATCAAAAATCCATTTCTGGTAATAATTTTTTCCTTCAAAAAATCTATTTCTGGTAATATTTTTCCTCAAAATGTATTGCTGGTAATATTTTTTTTCTAAAAAAAAAAATGTAGAGCTGATTTTTTTTTTTCATAAATGTATTGCTGCTAATAATTTTTCCCTCAAAAATTTATGGCTGGTAATATTTTTTTACAAAGTATTTCTGGTATTAAAACCTATTTTTACACTTTCCTATTATTTTGACCTCAGTTTGGGGCTTAACTATTTGCCCATTGTTGGGACCCTAACAGGTGCTACCACCCCGGTCAGGGTGACCTGGGAACACCAGCAATTAACAGGCGGTTCCACGCTCCTCAAAACCGACAAACTACATCCAATAGCAAGGTTGATGGATGTAGTTTATCGTCTTACCTAGGACAGAGTATCACATCTGAAAATTTTGGTTGGTCAGTTTTTACTCATTTCTCTATATTCATCAGACTTTGTACCAACCGAGTATTTCTTTTTTTTTTACGATTGCTTGGGTGTAAAAAACTTGCCTTAATGAAGCCCAGAGTTGGTTGAAAAACGTCTCATATGAAAACCTGCGGAATTTTACTTAAAACGATGAGCTGTGTGGTTATTGCAAATAATGGCGAACTGAATAAAATATAATTGTACTTTTTTTTAAATGAAAAGCAAACAAATTATTTCGGGCCGGACATTTTTGTTTTTTAATTAGATTTATCCCAAGTCGCGGGTTACTGTGTGTAAAAGAATTAGAAAGCAGAGATGTTACTAAGAGGAATAGAATAGTAATCAGGAAGACAGTAGATAACGACGATTGACATTGCATTGAAATTTTTGAATGTTAAAGTTAACTTGAAAACATGAAGCCGAATAAAGTTTCAAAAGTGAGAAAAGAAACTGTTAGCATAGAATTTACGGTTACATCTAGGAAAATTCAACTATAAATTAATGAGACCTTGTTGCCAATCTAGTACTGCGCTCACATTCAAACCTAGGTACCATAGTTCATCGAAACAATTACCATGAAAGTATTTATAGATAAAGCGCAGTGAAGCAACATTACGGCGGTGGGAAAGTGATTGAAACCGAGATGCCAGATCTTTTGGATTTTATCGATACTAAATAAATAGCAGGAGGACCGGACCATGTGTGGTAGTAATATTCTAAGGAGGGACAAATGGTAGACTTATAGATATGCAAGATTCTGGAGAGAAAAAATTTTCTAGCATGACACAGGGAACCAACTTTTCTAGCAGTTGACCTGGGAATGGATTCAATATAGCCTTTTCACTTCATGTCAGCAGAGTATGCGCAATCAGTCACTTTCTTGGAGGTTAGCATCGGCCATGCTTGTGGAAGGCTGAAAGGAGTAACCTTTTAAACTACTTCACTATGCTAAGTGTTGCGGCTGTGGTTACTGGTTAAGTCGATACGGGGTGGAGATGCTAGTCCCGCTTGAATTCAGTGTTGTCCTTCGTCTACACTGTCGACCAAAGCTACTCTCTTATTTAACTCATTGCTAGTGGGGGGAAGAGAACGATTCACACTTTTCTAAGGCGCTCTGTGCAAAAGCGAACACAACTGTTTCATCTGGAACTCGTCCATCTGACTTACCGACCCAATCTTCTATGTGCCATGACTCTTCCAGATGTTGGCGATCATAGCTCTCCTCAATTTTACTGTCTTTTGTAGATCTTGAGAAATCTTATCTTTTTGTTAGCTCTCCAAAACACTGTTCTGCCATCGATTTATTCATACTCGCTAGATAGGTTGTTTTCCCATATCCTTCTTGCCTTCAATCTGTCCTGTGATTATCACATTTACCAAACTCACTTTCCTCATTATCTGCTCTAGAAATTTCAACTCTCTCTTCCTGGTGTTAGGTATAAATGTCCTTGTTGTTTCCAATTTATCAAAAATCGTCGTTGCTCAGTTCATGTTCAGTCCATTGTATTTTAAGCATATTTCTGTAGAATCACATTTCTGTTGTTTCAAGTCTTTCCTTCATCTGTGCTGAGATTGTCCAGCATTCATTGTCACAAACGAGGACTAGCAGTTAAGTACTCTTTTCTTTGTTTCTAACAACATTTTTCTCTTTCTTAATATTTTGCTTAGATTCTGGAAGACATCTTTCGCTATCCAATTGCGCCATCGGATTTCAGTGTCGCACTTTTCTTCTGTTAAAACACTTTCCAGATATTTAAATTGTTGTACTCGTTTGATTTTTGTGTATACATTTTAATAGTAATTTGTGTGTTGGTATGTTCTTTTTACTAACAACCATGTCTTCTTGCAACTTATGCTTAGTCCTTTCTTCTCGCTTTCCTTTAGTATCTTCTGTAGGACGTCTTGTAGTTTCCTTTCCGTTTGCTATCAACACTGCGTCATCTGCATATCTTATGTTGTTAAGATTGTGGCTAGCAATAATGAATCCTGGTAAGGCTTCTAATGCTCAGAATGAACTCACAGTATAGGTTAAATAAGTCCGGTGAGAAGACGCATTCTTGTTTTATACGACTTTCTATTTTTGTTTATTTACTGAATTCATTTTCTTACCGGATTCAGGCAACTTGTTGCTAGTATAGGTTGTGGATTATATGCTTCCCAATATGAATTTATCATAGATTTTTCATTTGTTAAATATTTTGGTATGTCCTTTTTAGCTTCAAACTGTAGGATTTAACTCCTTCTTTATTTCCTAATTGTTTAATTTCCTAATTCTCTAAATTGTTCCTAGGGGTCGCTATCTCTAAAGTATAAATACTTGAGAAAACCCTTTCTCTCTCTCTCTCTCTCTTTCTCTCTCTCACTCACTTTCTCTCTCTCTCTTTCTTCAACTTTTCAGCGGTCACTACGACTATATAAGGCTCTCGCAGCAGATTGCGTTTTTCCCCTTTTTTCCTAGGGGTCGCTATCTCTAAAGTATAAATACTTGAGAAAACCCTTTCTCTCTCTCTCTCTTTCTCTCTCTCACTCTCTCTCTCTCTTTCTCTCTCTCACTCTCTCTCTCTCTCTCTTTCTTCAACTTTTCAGCGATCACTACGACTATGTAAGGCTCTCGCAGCAGATTGCATTTTCCCCCTTTTTTTCTAGGGGTCGCTATCTCTAAAGTATAAATACTTGAGAAAACCCTTTCTCTCTCTCTCTCTCTCTCTCTCTCTCACTCACACACTCTCTCTCTCTCTTTCTTCAACTTTTCAGCGGTCACTACGACTATGTAAGGCTCTCGCAGCAGATTGCGTTTTCCCCCTTTTTTTGGGGGGGGTCGTGGCGCTATACGTTTTCCTTGGAAAGACCATGAACATTATGCGCGCGCGCACACGCACACGCACATACGAACATACTATGAAAGACGAACTCTTTACGTTCATGCACACAAACACGTTAATGTTTTTGTCTTTTGTAAACCCTATTTGTTGTTTAATACATATACATGTTTGTACATATATATATATATATATCAGTTTCTTCTTGTTTTTCTGTTATATTTTCTTTTTGGTAGGCTCATTCTCCGAGTCTGCCATATATGTAGTGGACTTTATTTTAGGAGTTCCACACGCGTTCAGATCACAACGCGTAAAAAACCCCACGGTCCGCTATAAACCTGCTTAAAGCGGTGTATCTTATGTTACACGGCACCTAGGAAAGCGCAACAACTTACTTTCAAATCGCCAAGGTCCACAGACCTTATTAATAAAAGCATACTGCTAAACAATTATAACTTAATAAAATGGAGGTGTATAAATCATAGCCCAATACTTTTGCACCCAGTGTAAAATATAAACAAGTAAATTATCCATTAAATAGCTAAATTACAGAAAATATGAACGTCTACGATCCGCATAAAATACGAAGGATCGGCTCTGTTTCTAAAGAATGTTTAAAAAGAAAAAAAATACACGACCGGATATAAGGCGACGTCATTTCCGGTCACCTATAACGTTTTCCCCAGTCCGTCTTTATTGTACCTTGCCTATTTCTCTCGATGAAGCATTCAGCAAATCCATATGGATCGATTTTTTCCTTCTTACATTAACCCATATATATATATATATATATATATATATATATATATATATATATATATATATATATATATATGCATAACATACTGTTTTTTCTTTTGTTCTCTCTCATTTATTCTTGCTTTGTGTTTTTTTACCACTGGCAGAATTTCATTTTTATTCTGATATATTGTAGCCGACAGAAAGAGTGTTGTTTAATGTCATCTCCAACAAATGAAAAAAAAATAAAATAAAAAATAAAATAAAAAATAAAGTCAGAGGGTGCGAGAAAAAGTGAATTGACAACAATACGAAGCGGTAAGTGAGCAGCTGTTTGACTGCTTTTATGTCCTACTACGCCGTTCACTTAGTGGGAAAATTAGCCTTACTACTTTCTATTACTTTTCTCCGTGGTTTTCTTGCTATCGCCTCCCCGTGAATCACTCAGCCTCTCCCCGTATCCATCAGTTTACTTTTCCGTGTCGTATCTTTTCACTTGTTTCGTTTCTAGTCAAGGGCAAACATTCTGTGTGAATTGGCTCCCTGTGCCGCGACAGGAAATTTTTCTCCCCGGAATCGATCCTTCAAATCTACAAATCAACAATTCGCCCTTGCATGGAGTATTGCTGTCATATATGGTCTGGAGCCCCTTCTGTTTGCCTCGGGGTTCTTGATAAGATCCAGAGGCGGATATGCAATATAATTGGCCCTGTTCTGGCATCTCGTCTACAGTCGCTCTCTCACAGATGCGCTGTCGCCTCTCTCTGTCTTTTTTACAAATACTTGGTAATTGCTCCGAGGAGCTGCATTCGCTGGTTCCCAGACTTCATAAATTCAAGCGCCCTACGAGGCTGGCATCCCGCTCTCACCCGTTCACTGTCGAAACTATTAAATGTAGCCGTCTCTTCTACTTAAATCTCTCACCTCTCGCCTGTGGAACACCCTTCCCAATTACTGTTTCTCTGAGAGCTATAATCTCCAACTTTTCAAATGTAATGTCAATCGACACCTCCAGTTGTCTTGATCTATCCACTATCCTTCTCCTCATTCTTTCCTCTATCACTCCTATCTGATCTTGCTCCAAATCTTCTGTAACCCCTTGCGTCTTAGTGGCTTCCCGCCTTGCTTGGGGTGAAACGCTTAAAAACAAAAACTGAAAGCAACATAATAAGCCAGGAGTTAAACTCATTTTGTCGAGTCCATTTTCAGCATCACTAGTCGTTACTAATTGTCACTTGATCATCACCAACCCAATCACCCTATATGTTTATACGAGTAGAATAATAGGCAAACACATGTCGGAGAAGGAAAAAAGAAATAAGAGAAAAACTGAAAGAAAGAGTTTGCAGAAGGTAAGACGCCTGGTAAAAAAAAAAAAACAGACAAAGATATAGTTTAGTTATTTTAAGGATGTTATGGGTTCCACCCCTTTTTCATACAAGTGGACTCGACCAGTGTGTACTTGGACTGCTGCCGTTAAATACCCAGAGTCAGTCAGAGTAGAGGGAGATTGAGATTGTGATTGAGTTGGAGGTAGAATAATAGTGTGAGGTAACCGCTTGTAGAAGTCACAGTTACAAGCACGTAGACTCTAAGGAAGTCCTACTTCGAGACTGGATTTACCAGACTGTGTATATATATATATTATTGTCTACTAACCACGTTTCTGGATCTACTAACAGTATTAGCAATTGTATTATTGTGTAAATACATTTATTTGTTATATTTCATACCTGCGTTTGTCATTCATTGGAGACCGGATTTCATCCCGGAATCCACAACAAAGGATTATCAACCTTTTGCAGGTTGTTCAAAGCCAGAAAATATTTTTAGATTTTCATTATTTTTGGGAGAAAAAGATTTTTCTACTTATTAACCCATAACTGAGTGAGGAGAGCAGAGAAGCAGTGGTTTCATGCCTTTCCCAGTGATATTTGCGCGTAAGTGAATATAACGTACCCGGCTGGAATTGAACTCAGCTCGCCGAGATCCAATTCCGAGCCGTTATCCATTACACTGCACACCCAAGTTTAAAACACCCGGAATTCCTAAGCGGTCACCCATCTAAATAATGACCAGGCTCGACATTTCTTAACTTCTGTGATAATATGAGAACAGCCGTTTGAACGTGATATTGCCGTAAGCCAACCACTGCCTCAAGGACGCATGGCACAGTGGATAAAGGCGCTGGTTAAATCCTGTGACAGAATCCAAAGAGTGTGAGTTCAATACCGGATTAAGGCAGTGGAGAACTTTCAGAGGGAAAATTAACAGGAGATAACTGATAACTGACATCCATTAAACATGGCACGTGGAACTAGAACAGTCCACCCCAGTGAGCGAAATAAAGGGTTTAGTTCGATATTCCAACCACCTGAAGAAGGCCGGAGCGTACAACGGCCGAAACGTTGTAATAAATATGGCGACAAAGATAGTCCGAATAATGTAAATAATGTACATAATACCTCATCTCAGAAATATAGATAGATATTAAGAGGATTGGTATTACATATCACTGTTATATTTGTTTTCAATGAAATGTTCTAGTTTCTTAATATTTTTTCTTAACTTCTAAAAGTTATCTTCTGCTATTCCTTAGCGAATTTTGTTTTTGCTTGTCACACTTTCCTCCAATTTGTCGTTCCCAATAACTCTTGGAAAGATGCCGATTTATGACTTCGAACGATGCTCAAAAGAATATCACAACAGCATCGGAGTTTTGAGCCATTGAAGACGAATATCTTAGTTAAAACGTAACACGCTTTTGATTCTGGTACGAAAAACACCTTTTTTTTTTATCCACTAGACAAAACAAATGGTGCCGTGACACGAATAGAAAAATTTACAATTAAGATAATGGAATTTTTTCATATAAAATTGGACGCAGAAATTTCGTTCTCGAAACAACTACAATGAAGTGTTCATTACATAAAAGCAAAATAATGCGAGGTAGAATGAACTTGTCTCTCATCAAAGACATTCCTTGGGAATATCTGAAAGTGATTACATGATTAAACATGCAAGATTAGAACAGAGATATTCGATTTTTAAATGTCAGGCTCGTCTGCGGTCAGTGACCAAGCAACACCCTCGGTGGTCATAAATGTCCACAAAATATCTCTTTAATAGTAAACTTTAATTGTCAGACCAATGTCCATCAGTATTGTTTTGTTTTTATCTTTTAGGTTATTGGCATTTGGCGCTTAAATGCCCAGGTAGTTTTAATTGTTCAGTATGGGGTTTAAATTTATTTTTTTCTGTATTTTAGCGTTGGAAGCTTTTTTGTCTTTGGGGATTTCATTTTCCCGTTTGATCGTAATCTGTTAAAAGGTCTTAAAACTAACTGAACTTTTAATTTGTGTACAAAATTTGATATAATTCAATACAGTGAAATACGTACTTAATAATATATATATATATATATATATATATATATATATATATATATATATATATATATTAATGCATGTTTCATTAAATAATATAGACATGTTTTGTATATTTATTTTAAGCCAATTCCTTTCATATCGTTTGATAAGTTTAATAACATTATCATTGAAAGACAAAAGAAAATCACCATATAGATACATGTTATTTGATCCTAAGCTTTTATATATATATATATATATATATATATATATATATATATATATATATAGTGCTCAATATCAGGGATAGAGTGTATGTAAATATAAATGCGAATATTGACGTCAAAACCCAGAGGCGATACTATGTTTTATGCTTAAACGCAATTGTCACGCCATATGCGTTGTACCTTTGTTGACACTGCCTCTTTCAGCTGAGTCTTAATTTCAATGTCCACTTTATATATATATATATATATATATATATATATATATATATATATATATATATATATACACACACACACACACACACATATATATATATATATATATATATATATATATATATATATATATATAAAGACATTTGTATGTTTAACGTTCTTTTTATAGATACATCCATATAGGATGCAGGTTCGAAGGACGAATATTTTTGTATGAAAATTTCTCGGACATTCAGGCCGGTAAATGTTATTTAATACTGTTTATTATAAACAGAGCATTTACTTAAATATTTGTATCTATAAAAGAACGTTAAACATAAAAATATCTTTAATAAATAAATTGTCGGACTTTGTCCATTTCTTTATATATATATATATATATATATATATATATATATATATATGAGAGAGAGAGAGAATTGGAATGCCCATATCTCAATATTCTGTGAATTAATGTAAAAACAGATGACTTCTTTTAAAAGTGTAGAGAAAGGTTGTGTAAAATAATTCGTTCGACCGAAGAGGTAAAAATAAATTCTTAATTTCATCTTTAGGACGTAAGAACGGGATCGACCGAAAACTTAAATCAACTTTTGTGAAACCAGTTGAAGAGTTGCGGGAAAATAGGTTTGTTTGAGTTCGCTGATTGCGGTGTGGGCTTCCTTAACCTTTCATTGGAAATAGTGTAGAACGTAAACAGCTTGATGATATCTTATTCTCTTCGCGTTACATGTAAAATCCATTTTGGTCGTTGCAGCTGTTGAAAGTCCTCAAGTGATCTGGTTTCTGTTATTTCATACAGTTCTTTCTTTGTGATTCTGTAACGTAGTCCACTAGATTCAAAGAAGCAGGGGAACTTCTATGATCGACATGCCTCATTCACTAGAAGCCATTTTTCGTCATTGGTTTGAGAAAGCGGTTGTGTACAGTTGTCAAAATTTAGGCATTTCTGAACGGGTTTGTGTACCATATAAAACTTTAGATTTGACGAATCTATTTAAATATATATATATATATATATATATATATATATATATATATATATATATATTATATTTGTATGTATATATGTGTGTGTGTGTGTATTTAAAGGAATCAGACGCACAGAGTTAATACTTACTTATATCATAAATACCTTGCGCACTTCGGCGTAGGTAATGGTTAACAGGCTTGTCTCGCTAGATCCATTACGACCGAGTAGTTAGTTCGATGCATTTGGCGTTGTGGAAAAAAGTCACCTTGTTCACCATATATCGTAATTTCTAAGGCATTACTAGATTTTATTTTCAGTCTTACATCATTTATGAATATAAACCTTGTATTTTGGTGCTTGAATACACGCCACGTATTAATACGTTCAAAAGCACAAGCCGATAGATATAATTTTGCTTTTGAGTGTCTTAATAAAGAGGATGTTCACTCTGTAATACACTATTCGGTAGGTGTAATTCCCTGTTTAAAAAACATGGTCTCTATTTAAATACCTGCATCCATTAATATATATATATATATATATATATATATATATATATATATATATATATATATATATCAGGTCATCCCATAAGTTCTGTCCGAATTTTGAATAAAGAAAACAAGTGACCAAATGTTACATTTAATAACAAATTCAATCAACAATGTATTTCCCTGATTATCTATGACTTCCTTCCATCTATTAACAAGCTTACTAATTCCATTACTGTAAAATTCCACAAATGTCAGTTTTAACCTCTTCCTGTGTTACAAAAGCTGTTTCTTCCAAATGATTCTGTAAGCTACGAAACAAATGGTAGTCTGAAGGAGCAAGACCGGGAGAATAAGGTGGATGAGGAATTTTCTCCCAACCAAGTTCTTCGATCTTTTGTGACGTGATTCTTGCTGTGTGAGGTCGCGCATTGTCCTGATGAAACATCACCCCTTTTCGATTCACTAGAGCAGGTCCTTTTTCCTCAAAGTTTGGTTCAAACGCTCTAATTGCTAATTTGAGCATTAATTGTTGCATTAGGTGGTAAGAATTCAAAGTGGATTATTCCTTGGCGATCCCACCAGATTGAAAGAAGAATCTTTTGCCCGTGAAGTTCCCTTCCCAGCTGTGGCTGGGGTCCTTCCCCTTTACTAAGCCACTGTCTACGACGCTTAGCATTTCGATAAAAGATCCATTTTTCGTCGCCAGTCACAAGTCTATCCAAAAATGGTGAAACAAGTTGGCGAGAGAACAGCAGATGTCAACTCAGGATTTGAGGTTGTTTTCAGACAATTCATGAGGCACCCATTTTCCAAGTTTAGGAACTTTTCCAAGTTTAGGAACTTTTCCAAGTTGTTGAAGATGACGATGAACAGTTTTATGGTTTGAACTGAGAACCACTGCCAATTCCTCAACTGATAAAGCAGGATTTTCTTCAAGAAGCTTTTCATCAAACTCAACTGGACGTCCGGTTCGATTTTCATCTTCAAGGGTGAAATCTCCACCTCTGAATTTTGCAAACCATCTTCTGCAAGTTCTTTCATTCACATTCCTCTCCATAAACTGAGTGAATGTTTCTAGCCGCTTCGGCTGCTGAGTTTCCTTTCTTGAACTCATAAAGCATTATGTGCCTCAAATGATACTTGGGTACTTCCATGTTAGCAGGTTTAATCAAACAAAATTTAATTTTATTGTTCTCTGAAATAAAATTTGATCAGTTTAAATGCATCTAAACATAAAAATAATGCTCAGCTCCATTAGATATTTTTTCCTTATATATATATATATATATATATATATATATATATATATATATATATATATATATATATATATATATATATATATATACAAGATTAAAAAAAGAGTATATCGCTGTTTTATTTGTATCGTTGGAATGGCTTAACGACAATGCTCGTTGACAATTGGGAAGAAATGCATTGTCATGAATAATAACTCCTTTTATGAACGGGAATCGCTTTGTAAATATATTCATATATTTGAGTAGATATTACAGTATACACATGCGCAAATATATGAAGACAAATGGAAACATTTTCTTAGCTGTTTCGTTTCGCCACAAATTGTCTTTATCATGACAAACAAAAGGATTTTATTTTGTAACAAGTATTTATAAACAAATATTATCTTTAGTTTTTTCAGAATTGTAACATTTAACAACGCTCATAAATATACATCAGCCTAACTGAAAAGTTAAGGTAAATTATGAAGGATGCTAAGTGATAACAATATCAAAATAATTACAACTACATCCAAAAATATTCATAATAATTCTAAAGCATGTATATATAAAATAAACTCTCACAACTGTTCCTTACAATAAATTGGGGAAACTTCGGTTAAGATAAGTTTTCCTTTTGTCTTTATAAATATATATTTTTAATTATATCAGAAATGTTATACATTATATAACTATATCTATAAACTTACCTGTGTAAGTTTCCCATTGGCTGATTAATAAACCTTGCATGAAACTGCAGAGCCAGAGTGATTCTTCCTCATTTTTATGTAATTAAAATATAAATCAAAACACAGAAGCCTGTCGTGGTCATTTCTTCAGGGAAATCAGTTAAAACAGGTTCAATGACATTTACGGTACTTCTTAAAATGCTTTGATTGTTTTTCGGCCATATCTTTTGATATTAGCGGGAACCTCTTCCACGTTCCCATAACGTCAGTACACAGACTCACGCTTATATATATGTATATATATATATGCGTAGACAAGCGTAACCACAGATGTGTCTAAAACCACAGAAAAATAAATATGTATTCATTATTCATATATTGCTAGACATATATAGTCATCCACAGACAGACAGTTTCGCTGTATCACAGCTCATCAGTGTGGCCAGACATCCGATCGCTTCAGGCTTCATACCAAACCCAACCGATTTGGAGATTCTAACTCCTAGGCCATCGACGTCCGGCAGAGAGAAAGGCGAATTTTTGCGTATTTATTTTTCATAAACTCACCAGTCACTTAGAGAATTCAATCGGCTTGGAGAGTCTTGCATTATCAGCAGTAATATGTTTACAAAAAACTGTTTACAAAATTCGATCTCTCTCTCTCTCTCTCTATATATATATATATATATATATTCATAAAACATAATTAACATAGACCATATTCAATTCAACATGAAAAAGACGATGGACGTAAGAGCAAGACCAATCCAAACAGATAACTGAAATCTTTTATAAGATCAGCGTTCCGTTTAAATATGACACGTCGTCGTCACGTGGGCGATGTTATGAAAACGTATTCCTAAAATTTGAGTATTTTGAATGAAAAACGAAAAGAATTTTATTTTGATCTAAAACTTATATGTACGTTTGTCGAGCATTAGGAATATGTCCTGAAGATGGTCTATTAGACCGAAACGTCCGACGTTGACATTATATTAACATAGCATAATTGCATATTAGGATTTTTGTTTGTTTTTTCCGTATATTTTTCTTCATACTGTCCTATACGGAACCGTCATTTACGCTGACGTGCCTTCACCGACTCGGCCACAAATAGGATGCAAGTTCGAATCCTGTCAAAGGACGAATATTTTCCATGAAAATTTCTCGGGCATTCAGGCCGGTCAATGTTATTTAATACTGTTTATTATAAACAGAGCATTTACTTAAATACTTGTATCTATAAAAAAGAACGTTTAACATAAAAATGTCTTTAATAAATAAATTGTCGAACTTTGTCCATTTCTGAATATATATATATATATATATATATATATATATAAAGGAAGAATTCTTTTTTTGGCATTAAATAAGTTTTTTGTGGTTGATATGCCATAAAACAAAGTAAATCAAACCGAAGATCAAAGAAAACTTCCCTATTTTTAAATAAAATAAAATAAATAGGATTAGTTTGTTTAAACCGCAGTTTGCAGTTAAGAGTCAACATTTGAGGAAAGAGCTTAAATTTTTCATTTTGACTTTCTTTGAGGGAAATTGGATTCAGCCCCTCCATAATAAAATAACACATTAGAATAAAATGTCTAGATCATGATTTTCTGATAAAAACAAGGGAAGTTATGTCAAAAACCATATTTGTTGGCCTGCATATTTTGCCAAAAGCGGGTTATGATCAATTTTACGTCCGAGTAAAATTGATCATTTGACCAGGCGATCTATTATATTGAAGGGCATTCGTCTGTGTATACATGTATATCCTTCATGTTTAATGGTTAAGGATGAGCGAGACTGCACCGAAGTTCATGATTGTTCTGCTCATATACGTTCGACAGCTCAGTGATTTTCAAGAACCATGTGCTTTCCGAATTTAGGTAAAAACAGCACAAGCGTAAAAATAGGAAAAAAAAATTAGATAATAATAATTGATTTTATAATCTGTTTTGTATAAATATATCCTTGGAAGTAGATCCTCTTTTACCTTTATTACTTAATATGACTCCATAATGGGGATTGAGATACATCCACTGAGATCAATAGTGTATACGTGACGGTTCCCAGCAAATCGAAACCAGAAATAAATAAGCGGATAATAACATACCTCTGATTAGAAATTTAAAATTAAACAGCATGAAATTAAAGACACGGTGGAATATTGGATCGCAGCTGGGATTGAGGAATCGGAGAACCGACTTCGAATTCCAGTCGAGTCCATTACATACACTTACGTGCTAATATCCTTGGGAAAGGTATGAACGAACTTCTTCTACTCCCTCCTCCCGCAGCTATGGGTAAATAGCAGGACAGATTGGGTTCTATAGCTTTGGATGTCAACTCTTCTCTAACATACAGAATTGTGACATAGTGATTCTCCAAGCGTAGCTTGATTGTGGCACAAGGCCGAACGTAAGGGGCATCCAGTGAGGATCGAACTCACTCAGTCCTAATTGTTCTAGCGAGACAAGTTTGCTAAACATTACACCGCCTTGAGGTGCACAAAATGATTTTCTAAGTGTATCTTAGACGTGGCACAAGGCCGAACGTATGGAGCACCCAGTGAGGATCAAACTCACTACTCAGTCGTAATTATTCTAGCGAGACAAGCTTGCTAAACATTACACCGCCTCGAGGTGCACCAAGTAATTTTCTGAGCGTAGCTTAGATGTAGAACAAGTCTGAGGTGTTCCGGTGAGGATCGAACTCGCTATTCAGTCGTAACTGTTCGAGCATGACAAGCTTGCTAATCATTACACCAGACCCCTAAGCGTATATCACGCATGGCACATAACTGACTAGTGTTTAATTTTAAGCTGTTTAAAGAGTGTTTTTTTTTTTCAATTGTGCCATTATTACCGTTGGTTTGGCTACATCCTGGTATTCACTAGAAATCTGAAATTTTAAAATAGTCCCTCCCCTGTGGTATCATGCGTAACGGTTAAGTTTTTTTGAGTTACCTATGTTCCAGTATTGAGATTTATAAGTATAAAAATATACAATTATGGAACAAGGCCAAAAAGGGGGAATTGGTTGGGGATGGTTATCACTATCTTATACCTAACTAATCCGATTCACGACCCATTCACTCATTACAATTCGCACATTCACCCCAAGAACTCATCCGTCATCAATCAATCTTCCATTTACCATAATGGCGCATACTCTCAAGGAACCTAAAAAACGCAACCCGTGACATAAAAATTTGATTATAAAAATTTATCCTATGTTCTCAGTATTTGATAAACTTTTTTTTTTTAACTTTAAATTCTAAATTTTTGTTTATTTAAACGATATTCACACCCCCATCAATTATTAAGACAAGACATCTCCTTGTATTAGACAGCTTGTGTGTCAAACTCCAAAACTAGAATATTTACATATTTAATTCCATTTAGGTTCTGATTCAGCTCTCAATGAAGGTTTTGATAAACTATTTATTTCTCTATTCATTATATAAGATATTTGTAATTTAGAACATATGCAATAGTTAACATTAGAAAATGTATTAAAAAATTACTCTTATTTTAGCGTTTCCAATTTAAACCTGACGTTATTTCTTTATTTTTTTTAATAAACAGTGACTAAGTTAATGAATGGATAATGAAATAATAAATTGTGGAAATATTCATCCGTTTTTGTTTTTTGTTTAATAAAGGATGATTTGAAAATCATTAATACATTATTTATTTTGCATAAAAGGACCTAAAAATGCTAAACTTTTAACAACAAAAAAAATTTAACAAGTTTCTATTTATTTATATACAAACACCCTATGTAATACAATTATTTTTTTTAAAATAAACCGTAGTAAAAAAAGTTAAATCAAATTTGAAAATTAATTTTTTAAAAATACACAGGCAATCATCTTATTTAATAAAGAGTTTGTTTTAAAATTACAAACATTTACCGTAAAAAAGTCTATCTTTTCTTATAAAAATATTTGTTTAATATATATTTTATACATGAGAACGATAAATTAAACTTTAAAACAAATAAAAAATTATTGAAGTAAAATAAACATAATTGTTTTAAATTACAAATACGTTCGCTTATATAAAGAGTATAGAAATAAATTGTTTATCAATCCCTTCATGGTAAATCAGATTATACATGTTTTTAAGAGTCTAACCATTGTAGTTTTGGGATTTAGAAGGTAATTAACTATTCTTTTAAAAATATTTATTTAAATAGTCAAATTGTAATGAATATTGTCAAAATTAAATTTTGCCGGATTTAAATATTATTATTTTAAAAAAATATTGGACATTAATGGTGCTATTTTCATATAATACACACCAGGTGGATGTGCGGGTGGTGCAGTGAATAACGACTTGGAATTTGTAGTCGGTGAGCCTAGTTCCAATTCTTGTTGGGATTCTTATATTCACTTACGCACAAATCCCTTTGGGAAAGGTATGAATCCACCTCTTCTCCCCCCCAGCTATGGGTTAATTAGTAAGACTTGTATCACTAAATCATCTCACAGCAAAAAAATCTTACAATCTCATTGCGTACAAAATATTTTCATTTCGACATTAAAATAATCCGTAGCGGTTGATATGCCACTAAACAAAACCAACCAAACCAAACCAAACTATATAATACACGGGCAACACCGGGTAGCTAGGTTAGTTATTAATAAACTGCCTCATATAAAAATGAAAAGCGTGTTCGCTATAACTAGCGTTCGGCTGTAATCAGCGATCAAGCTGAGCCTTGATTCCATCGTTTACGGCCGGCCGCCCCCAACTGCAGGTGTCAGTGTTGGAAATATTACGCATGGCTAATGTTCCGTAGAGGCAATTTCAGAAATAGCGATTCCGCGCGAAGGGAGTACAAAATGTGGATCTTTCAGCGTGGATTTCTGGCCTGCTCAAATCTCGTGGGCAAAAATCGTTTGTAGGCATTGACGTTTCAAGCTGCTTTGACACGATCTGCTTAATGGCTATCTCACTATCACTTAGCACCATCAGCAGCAACCAATCTGAAAATCTTCAAGATGGCTTCATTTCACCGAAATACCCCCCCACCAGCGCCTATTCACATCCATTTCTCCTGTTGAGGACTCCGCTTGTTAAAGCGCCTTTCGTTTCTGCACAGATGCTACGTAAAGATGGTAGGAAACTAATTCTTACGCTTCGTCGAAATGCTGAAATTCGACCACTTACAAGAATGATATAAATATTGAAAATTTTATAAAACATTGATTGATTATTCATACTTTTAGATGCCACGTCCTTTCATAGGTGATCATGGCTCTCCACTACTTTCTATCTAATGTGGCTCTTCTTTTCCCTCCTTTTTCCTAATACCTCCCGCCATTCATTCACACTCTCGTCAGCTAAGTGGTTCGCTGCCTTACTTTATCTCTCTTGCCATCATTATGCCTCGTGGCGGGGGGGGGGAGTTTTTGAAGCCCACCTTCCGCATTATGTATCCAGGTAAATTTAGCTGTCTTCTGATTTTAAGTTTAAGATCCTTTTGTTGCTGTTTGTTGCTTACTCACTCCATCCATGGAATCCTCAGCATCCTTCTGTAGAACCACATTCTGTTTTTCCCTCATCTGTTGTAAGATTGTCCACCATTCACTGCCATATAAGAGGATGGATATCACATAGCAATGTTTCTAATGAATTTGGTTTCCGTTTCTCAGCACCTCGCTTAACTTTTGCAATTCTTCTTTTGCTAGTCCAACGCCTGTTCAGATTTCGGTGACGCATTATTCACCATGCTCTGTTAAAACGCTTCCCAGATAGACTTGTTGTTAAGATTATAGGTGCCAATAATCAATCCTGGTAGGAATTCTAGTTCTCTGATGGTCATATAGCTTTCTTTCTTTCTTTCTTCTTCTTCTTCTTCTTCTTCTTCTTCTTGCTGCTGCTGCTGCTGCCGCCGCCACATTCCTTCAGGACATAGGAGATCATGTCTCTGAATCTTCATATCTCGTGTGTCTCTTAGAAGTTTTTTCTACCTTTGCTCAGGTTCTCGCCCACGTCCCAACATCTATTCACACAAGTTTGTTCGCTACCTTAACCTATCTCTCTTGCCCTTAATATGTCCCGAGGGTATTAAATTTTCCAAGCCCTCATTATGTATCAAAGTCATATGAGCTGCCTTTTCCTGGCTCTTAGCAGAAGTGTTCCTTCTGTTGCCGTTTTCTTTCAGATTTCCGTGCTGCTTAATCGCCGTGTGCATGGGATTTTCAATATTCTTCGGTAGAACCAGATATCTGCTGCCTCTAGTTTTCCTGTGGGAAGATTGACCAATATTCAGTGCCATAGAAGAGGCCGGAATCCACATAATAATCCGGCACCCTTTTCCGTTTCTCAGCACCTCGCTTAGCTTTTGGAATGCTTCTTTGACGCGTCCAATGCATGTTCGGATCTCGGTGTCGCATTTTCCATCTTCTGTTAAAACTCTACACAGATATGAGAACTTCTACACTTGTTCATGTTTATATCTCCAATTCGTAACTCGCATCTTGTATTTTTTTCTCTTGCTGGTGGCCATGCATTTTGTCTTTTTGCAGTTAATGTTTTCTTTTTTTCACTCTTTCTTCTACAAACCTGTCTAGGAGGTGCTATAGTTTCCTTACACTAATCTGAATAACGGGTAAATTTCCTCGTATTATAGTGATTTCCTAAGAATAAGATGTGGCACAATCTGAAAGTATCGAGCACCCAGTGAGGATCGAACTCATTACTCTGTTGTAATTGATTTAGCGAGACAAGCTTGAGAACCAATGCACAATGTGGAAGTGCCTAAATTTTCTTGTGTTACAGAGATTTACTAAGCTTAAGAATGTGGCACCCAGTGACGATCGAACTCACTACTCAGCTATTACTGACATAGCAAGAAAAGCTTGCTAACCATTACTCCTTGTCGAAGTGACCAAATTTTATCCTATTAAAGTCCGTAGAGAAGAAAGCTTCCGTTTTAATACAGTATGCGGCATAAATATACCCTCCACATAATGGTAAGACATTAGCTCGCTGAAAACTCCATTGCCACTAATAACTTACCATTATGTGGGAGGTGTTTCTACCGTGTTCTGTATTTTTTACTTATAACATCACAAATAAAAACATTTACTAAGGTTTATTAGAAAAAGTCTGCTGGAAAAATTCCCTATAATTGTTATTATTAATAATTTTTTTAGATTCAATCTACCATTTTTGTTTTGTTATAATTGTTTACATCTACTGGTAATAAATGTGAGGTTATTAAACTACTTTAATTACTTCCATGAAGCATTACCATTATTATTACTTATATTACTTTTAATATTATATTATATTATTACAATCTCTATCTATAAAAGGCAGGGTGTGTGTGTGTGTGTGTGTGTGTGTGTGTGTGTGTGTGTGTGTGTGTGTGTGTGTGTGTGTGTGTGTGTGTGAACGAATGCACGGCCGCAATTTTCGACGGATTTGAACCAAAATTTACATGCACATGCTCCAAGTTAACGGAAACGCCAAGACCGACTTTGCTTAGTTTGCGGCCATTTTCTATTGGCCAGAGTGAGAGCCAATAGCTGGCTGCCACGAATAGGCAGGAAGATTCTATTAGCCAGCGTGAGAGCCATCAGCTGATTGACACGAATGTTAACTAGCATGCTAGCAAGCAAAAAAAAATCGATAGCTGCATTCGTCACAAGTGGGAAAAATTTAAATCTGCATGGCACTTTACTCCAATTGGCTCATTCGCTTGCTTAAAATCAACGTTGATTCTGATTCCGCAGAACTGGGTTGGGTATGAAAAAGTATTTGTTGTTAACATTCTTTTTTCATTCAGTTTTTCCAGTTACGAGTCCTTTTTTAAAGCTGATCGTTTTGTGTTCATTTTGTTTAGTTCTTTTTTTCGTAACAGATTTAATGTTTAGTATAGAGCTTAGAAAAAATTCGCAGTGTGAGATAGGCAAGAAGTAAGGCATGTAGCAACATCAGCACGGCAAAGGGCACTCCTTTAAAGGCAAGGATAGCGATTGCTGTATGAGTCGTACGATTTTTGAATCAAGCACGGGCAACGCCGGGCCATGCTGCTAGTATTATATTGTATTAATTTTATATTACTTATATTACCATTATTATTACTTAATTTTACTGTGATTCTTCCTTTTTATTCTATTACAATGCTGGACAATCAGCGCACATATGAAGGGAAGACTTGAGGCAGTAGAAATGTGATTCTACAGAAGGATGCTGAGTATACCATGGACAGAGCATGAGAGCATGAGTTAAAGGGAAAGTAACTGAGACATCCGGAAGAGGCATGACACATGGAACTAGAACAATCTACCGCGGTGAATGAAATAAAGGGTTCGGTTCGAAATTCCAATCACCTGAAGATGGCCGGAGCGTACAACGGCTGAAACGTTGTGAATATGGCAATGAAGATGAGGATAACAGTCCGAATAATGTAAATAATGTAAATAAGAATAAATTATTTCATACATTTTTTTGTCGACGAGAACAAAAATTCCCTCAAAATATTAGGAAACAACCAGTCCAAGATTGTCCAAGATTATAATTTCGATTGAGAAAATAAAAATTGTTTTGTTCATAATTCTGATAAGTGTTTCTTTCAAAAACCGGTTGCCGTACGATCATTGATGTTAAGCAACGTTGAGTCTGGTCAGTACCTAAGGTGGGTGACGGCTTGGGAATACCAGGTGCTGTAAGTTTAGATGTGAGCATGTAGTGTAATGGATAATGATTTAGAATTGTTAATCGGAGAGCCGAGTTCCAATTCCAGTTGGGTTTATTATATTCACTTACACGCGAAATACCCTTGGGGAAGGTGTGAATCCAGCTATAGGTCAATTAGTAAAATTTGTATGACTAACTCATTATTATCGCACAAAAAATAAAATTCTTACAATCTAAAAATATTTTCTAGCTTCAAATAAGCTGCAATGGGTTGATAAGCCGTAGAAAACCGAATCAGTCAATCATGATATGTGTTATTCTCGGAACAAACAGTAAACAGTATATATATATATATATATATATATATATATAGTTTTAAGATGTGCTATATTTATGGGATAAAGTGTTCAATATGAAAGACAGAGCGTATGTAAATATAAATGTGAACATTGAAGTCAACACTCAGCGGCGACCAGACGATTGCATCTATCATGAAACAACCTGTCCCTTATATATATGCAGCAATCCTTCTTTCATGCAAGCTTCATTAAATACGACAGACTTTTATTAAGTTTTTTATATAATTTCTTATATGATCTTATACTTTTTTCCGTGGATAAATTATACAAAAACTGTCCAAATGTTTTATTTTTTAGCCATTATCAAGGATGAATTATATTTAAGGTTACCTGGAAATGGCCTGCCGTCTGTATATATTTAGCATTGTAAAATGTTTTATTTTCAAAATACAGTCAACATATTGTGTCCATGTTCATAGTTGATATTATTGAGTTTTTTTGTTGTTGTTTTTTGCTTTTATTAATAAGACTTCCATTATTTTCAGTCATTTTTAACATGTAGACGATACTATTATATTTGTATTATTAACAAGTATGTTGCGAATATGATCCGGTAGGTCTCCTTTGCTATTTAATTGAGACCTAATTGAAGTATGGTCAGAAAGATGTCGCATGAGTCTTCTTTTTAAATATGTTGTAGTGTGGCCAATATAATTGTTTACGAATTTTGATTGCTCAGGAACATAACTACTTACTGAGCATTTAAATGAGTAAACAATATTTGCTCTATTTATTTTTGATCTAAGAGGTGAATTATTATTTTTAACTATAAGATTGACGGTTTTAAACTTTTGGTAATAAATAATTATTATTCTAAATTTTTATATAAAATTAATCAAAGCACATTGTCTATCATATGTAATGAAGTTTGCATATACATATATATATATATATATATATATATATATATATATATATATATATATATATATATATAAATATATATATATATATATATATATAAGAAAAAAAAAACGAGAGGTTGTTTTTAAATTGTAAAGGGTGGTTAGCAATGAAATTTCGATTTGAACAGAGGTAAGATAAAAACAAAAAAATCTTTCAGCTGCCAGAAAGATCAGAGCGAGGCGAAGGTCATTATCGTCACAGGCAGCGACGATGAATCACTGACGTTATCATCGCCGTTCTGTCACTACGTCACACGTATTTCAGGTCAAACACATGGAAAGCTCTAATTAAAAGTAACAGTAAAACAGAAATCCTTCTCTTGGGAAACTGGTCAGGAATTAGACGAGGATACTGTAACTTGTCATGGGCCATGTATATATAACGAAATACAATGCAAGCTAGCAAGATCCAACTATAGCAAAGTAAAAAGTGCTCAATACAAAGTATAGCATATAAGATGTAAGAAGAATAACGAATAAGTAATAAAGGCAGAGCTACTAGAGTTTCACACGCAAATTGAAGGATCGTCAGGTCAGGTTCAATCTTTGTCTTAGATAGATAGATAGATAGATAGATAGATAGATAGATAGATAGATAGATAGATGGGACAAAATGGAAAAACGTTTTCGTTTGAAGCGTTTTGTCGTTTAGGACATCATAGGATTAAATTTATTACGTTGGTACGACTACACATGCGCACGAACGTGGAACGCGAAAACTTTTTTCTACTTTGTCATGCATTTTTCCGCAATATTTTCTTGATATATAAAAATGTATATCACACACACACACATACATATATATATATATATTAAAGAAAAACAGACCACTTTAAGGTACCATTATAATAATTTATTTCACCAGAGCCCTTTTAAAGGACGCCGGATCATCAGATAGCACTTTCAAAAAGAAGTGCTATCTGATGATATATATATATATATATATATATATATATATATATATATTATGATTTAAATAAAGTGATTTTCTGACGCAATAATATCGACAAGTGCTGTCTATGAAATTTTAGTTAAATTTTTCAAATTTCCAAATTAGGTGGAGTTAATGAATAGCGGCTCGGATAGAGGAATCGGAGAGCCGAGTTCGAATTCTAGTCGAATCCATTACATTCACTTACGTGCTAATACCCTTGGGAAAGTTATGAATCCTCTTCTTCGCCTCCCCTCCCCAGCCATGGGTAAATAGCAGGACAGACCAGGTTCTATATCCTTGGATGGCAACTGGTCTACTGCAGAAAGGGAAAAAATCTGCCTCATCAGTCTTGTATCGAAAGATACATGATCGCCTAAGCGTGTATCATGCATGGCGCATAAGTGACTGCTTTATATTATCGGTAAATTTGCCAAAGTTCATATTTGTTTTTATTTTATACTTTCCCATAGGGGTGCCTACATTGAAGTGTGTTTAATAATGCACATAGAAATTCCAGTTTGACCATCTAAATGACATCTGCTGGAGTGACTTGAAACTCGTTCCAGCAAATGTCAGAACGCTGGAATTAACCAAAAACCATTCCATAAATATACACAAAACACAATCCTTTAAAACACATCTAGCAACTTTAAAAAGTACCCGGGATAAAATGATATAAAATAAGAATAAATATGAATTTTAGTCTTAAGCACACCAGTCACGAATACGACTTTTTTATAATATAATTTTATAAATGTTAGCGTACCCAGTTTTCTATGTAAATTCATTGTAAATTTGCCACCGACGAAATCTAAAACAAAATATGTAAATACCAGAAGATTTCGTGAAATATGTTTGCGCGGGTGGGGTAATGAGAAATCAGAGATCTGAGTTCGAATTCTACTCGGTTTCGTTTCATTCACTTTCGCGCAAATACTCTTGGGACAGGTATGAACCCATCTACTTTCCCGGTGATGATTCAAATAGTAGTTCAACATTCACTTGCAAAAATAAAATACAATTCGAAATATTTCCGGCTTTAAATAACTGCCAAAGATTCAATAAGCCGTAAAAAAGGAAGGTAAGAAAAAAAATTAAATTCGTAATCTGAATTTCTTTTTTTACTCGATAACTATCGAGGAAGCACTCCCGATGACGAATTTCAAATAAAAAATAAATATATTTAACATTTAGATATCACGTCGTATGAGCATATTTGTTTTGGCTTCCGCAGGGCGACCAATTTACAATGAATCAACATAGCAAATTTCGTCGAAGGCCTTCGTTTGCAAATTCGTTTTTTATAAAATTTACCGTATTTGACAGCATATAAGACGCACTTTTTCTTTTTTTCTAAAAATATCTTTTAAAATTCCCCTGCGTCTTATATGCCAAATGTCGGTTTAAAATTCGAGATAGTTGGCCGAAATTAATTACCTGGCAACTCCTATTAGCTTAGATTTAAACATGAAGAAGCAATGGAACACGTAGATGGTAATTCCTAATCACGACCTTTAGACTTACAGGAAGAATAAAAAGACCCAGCATTGCACAAGTCTGCGAATGGGCGAAGCAAGCTTGGGATAATATTAGACAAGAAATTGTTGTGAAATCTTTTCAAAAGTGTGGCATTAGCAATGTTCTCAATGGGACGGAAGATGACGCATTATTTGACGATGATAGTAGCATTGAAAATGACTATCAGAGTTTTGATAATGAAGACAACGAATTTTATGGTTGAAAATGAATAAAATTTTAATGGTAACTGTAGTGTTTTGCTCCATTGTAATAATTACTTGATTTTTATTTTGTTTTCTTACCTTTGAATATAATAAAGTTTTTATAGGCCCGTGTTCTTTTTTTTCCTACTATTTTTCGTTTAATTGTAATCACGGCTTGTTTAACCAAAATAATACCTCAGAAATATTACCTAGGATGTATCATTTACTACTAATTTTACTAATTGCTAATTTTTATTGATTTTCCCTGCTGAAATTGGGTTGCGTCTTATACACGCGTGCATCTTATATGCCGTCAAATACGGTAATTAAAAAAAAAATACATATTCGTGATCGGCAGTGATTACTCCTTATTTTTTATTTTTTTTCACCCTAAGCAAGGCGATAATGCCGCTAACACGGAAGTGTGTGTGTGTGTGTGGGGGGGGGTGACGGAGTGTTGGTAGGTGAATAAAAATGAGAAGACTTTAGGAGAAGGAACCGTAAAGCTAATATTAAATAGGAAACAAAGAATAAGCCTCTAATCCTGTTCAAAAGACTGGGGAGGAGAGTGAACCAGTTGATAGGTAAACCTATCCACTCGTATTAAAAAAATTAGTAAATAAAATTTCCGAGTGTAAGAAGAGACGTTAAAAGTATAGAATTAAATAAGGAGCACGTGTGATGAAAAGAAAAATAGAGAAACTGATTATTTTCAGTTGCAGCGTCCATTTACAATTTCTCCACAATAGAAGGACCAAAGAATATTTCGGATATCTTTATTTTTTCTATGCCTCAATTTCAAATTTCCGTTATCATAAATCAATTTTTTTTTGTGAAATTAAGTCACAGTGTTCTTAAGGCATTGAAATGAAAGCGAAGCTGGTAGGAAAACTGTAATATATTAAGAAAACCTATTGTTACTTGATCTTGACTAGTTACGCCATGTGTGAAATCTCAATGAGTACAAATATAGGATCTTTTCTGTTAATTCACCCCAAAATCTTAAATCACCCCAAAATAAAAGGGGGTTTATATTTACTAAAATTCACACCAAATTCTCCCAAAGCGATGCTCTTCCATTGCACTCCAGTTATATTGACCTTTGCAATCGCCCCAGATGTGAGGGACTCGGGTGCGCTATTTCTAAGTGTGGGGTCTACATTCGCGTTCACTGCGATCAGTGAGTCAGTTATGTGCCATGCGTGATATACGCTTAGACGATCATGTACCTTTCAATACATGACTGACGAAGCAGAATTTTTTTCCCGGAGAAGGTTGCCATTTCTTTCTGCGGTAGACCAGTTGCCATCCAAGGCTATAGAACCCGGTCTGTCTGTATTTACCCATAGCTGGGGGGGGGGAGAAGAAGAAGAGAATCCATACCTGTCTCAAGGGTATCAGCACGTAAATGAATGTAATGGATTTGACTGGATTTCGAACTCCGCTCTCCGATTCCTCAATCTGAATGGCTATCATTACTCCACCATGCCTCCTCCCGATAGATAAACAAATCAAAAAGTGATTTTTTTTAAATTGTGAAATATTCCTTGTAAATGAATTTAGGTAAAAATGGCAACGGAAAAAATGGCAGGGTAAAAATGGCAACGGTAAAAATGGCAAAAGTAGATAAATAGGTAAAAATGGCAGGGTAAAAATGGCAAAAGTAGATAAATAGGTAAAAATGGCAACGGTAAAAATGGCAAAAGTAGATAAACAGGTAAAAATGGCAACGATAAAAATGGCAAAAGTAGATAAATAGGTAAAAATGGCAACGGTAAAAATGGCAAAAATGGATAAATAAGAAAAAATGGCAAAAGGAAAAAAATATAGATGAATATCTCACAATGAGTTTATTAAAATCTTGGATACAATACATAATGGAAAAACATGAGAAGTTTGTTAAATTAAAAAGAATATTCAGCTAAAGCTCCCCACTCCCATGAGATTTTACTTTTTAGGCGATTACGTCTGAACACACTGAAAAACTCGGGAAAAACAATGATAGGTCCACTTGATGAAACCGCCCCCCACCCAAAAAAAAACAATAAAACATTAATTATTTCAGAGGTTATCAGACAACGACAGGGTCAGACTGGTGCCAGTAAAATTTAAAATCTTGTCTGATGCGTTTTCAATCTTTTAATACTCAAGTGTGAAGTCTGTGAGTGGCGTCATATAGACATTTAGCAAATAGGTGTGAACAGAAATTCAAAAGGTTTGCTGAGGGAATAGGCTAAGTGAACTCTAGAATATTTACTTCATTTACCATAATTTACCAATAAAATAATTAAATTAGACTCTGAGAGTCAATACGAAATCTGTGAATGGGATTCCTAACCTTCGCCTTTGCGATTTTTCCGATTCCCCCATTCCGATTAATCGTCCCAATACTAATATATATATATATATATATATATATATATATATATATATATATATATATATATATATATATATATATATATATATATATTATTTTTTATATATATATAAATATGCTTTTATTGCAATTAGTAGTAGAAACCTAGCGCCCCCACCCCAATAAAACTTCTAAAAATCGACATCCAAAATTTTAAAAAAATGTTTGTAATACTAGGAGCGTGAACTTAGCCCCTATTTAAAACATGAGGAGAAGGAGCCTAGCTCCCCCCACCACTAGAGTAAATATCTATTTAAAAAATATTTATTTTAAAATATTGAGGTGGGAGGGGGACTTAGCCCTATTTTTAACTAGAGGGATGGGAGCTTAGACCCATCCTTCTCGAACGGTCATAATTTTCTGTTGTCGAATTGCCATTTTTTCCTATTTATCCACTTTTGCCATTTTTACCGTTGCCATTTTTACCGTTGCCATTTTTTCCGCTACCATTTTTACCGAGCACCCTTGTAAGTACCTCGAATATCGTCCGCACTACGAATGTTGAATAAATCCTTGATTTTTTGGTAAGTTTTCAATCTGAGCGTTGGAGTTGTTGAGAGGCAAGTTAAACACATTTTGATTTAAAATTTATAATTTTAAAAGAGTGCCAAAAATTTAATTAAAAAAAAAAAAAAATTTTGATTCAAAATGTATAATTTCTTGTGGTTAATTAATATTTGCGATAAGTAATCTTACATTATTTGGGGTGAATTAACAAAAAAAGATCTCAAATATAATAAGAACTACAACAATGATACGGGTGATGAAAAGCTGCAAAAGTGCTCCAGTCAGGCGCCACCTTTGCTGGTCGTGGGTGGGTAAGTATACGTTGTGACACGTTACAAGTCCGGCAAATCACCTGAATAAATCTTCAGTTTGTCAATGGCATGTCTCGCACGGTGGTCGGGTTATAAACGATTGCTTGTAAACAACTCATAATCTATCAGCCTTCGAGACATTCGTCTCCGACCGGGTTCGTCACCATCACCGAAAACCTCGCTCCAGGTCTCTTTGATTTATGGCCCAAGGTGCAGTTTGGTCTTTAATTAAGAAATGTAAAAGTTCATTTGGGTCGATGAATGAAGGAAGGAGAAGGTGGATCCGAGTGAAGCATTACAGTCACGGCGCCACCAAATAAAAAGGCAGGGGAGAAGAGCTAAACCAGATGTTAAAAGTTGCGGTGTTAGTCAGGTGTTAAATATTAATGATTTCTTATTATACTTTCTTTTCTTTTTTTATCTGAGCATATATATTTTTTTACATATATTCTATCAGTTTCTTAAAACTTCAGGTGAGCGCGTCATCTCTCCTTGAATTCAGAACACCACAAATTTAACCAACTTTGGATTAAAGCAATGTTTCTCAACCCACATGCCGCGGCAATACTAGCGTGCTGCGTTTACACACCTCGGCATGGTGTAATGATTAGCAAGCTTCTCTCGTTAAAACAGTTAAGAATGAATAGGGGGTTCGATCTTTACTGGATGCTCTACTCTCTCGACCGTGTGCCACATCTAAGCTACGCTTAGAAAATCATTTTGGGCACCCCGGCGTGGCGTGATGTTCAGCAAACTTGTCTCGCTCGAACAATTACGACTGAGTAGCGTGTTCGATACTCACTGGCTGCCCCATACATTCGGCCTTATGCTACATTTAAGCTACGCTTAAAAAATCAATACTAATGTGCCTCGAAATATCGTCACGGTATATATATATATATATATGTGTGTGTGTGTGTGTGTGTGTGTGCGGAAGTAGTAATAGTACAACGTTAGTATTTGAATAAATGAATAAGTATTCTTTTCAATACAAAAGTCATAGGTAAAAAGGCTTTATCAGGTTTATTATAATTTTCTACTTCTTATTTATGTTAATTAGGCTTCTCAATTTACATTATTTGGACTTTTGTCCTCATATTTGTCGCCATATTTATTACAATGTTTCGGCCGTTGTACGCTCCGGCCTTCTTCAGGTGGTTGGAATGTCGAACTGAGCTCTTTATTTCTTCAACCACCTGAAGAAGCCCGGAGCGTACAACGGCAGAAACATTGTAATAAATATGGCGAGAAATGAGGACAATTGTCCGAATAATGTAAATAATATACGTAATACCTCATCTCAGAAATATAGACAGATACTGAAGATTTAGTCTTGTTTAATTTTACAGCAAAAAGTGAGGAAGCAGAAGCAACCAGCCCCACCACACCCAAGCGCAATAATAGAATGATATAGTTAGACAATTGTTATATTTTTTTTTTTTGAGTTTTAAGTGAAGCAAAATTTGAATGGAGCAGACATGTTTAAAAAGTTGAAATACTCAAAATGTTTTGTACATATCTGACTGACAGCTACGGAATTTAAAAACAAAATTTTCTTCTTTTCTTAAAGAGATTTTTTTTAATGAGGATTCAAGTTTATAATCTTTGGGAAAGTAAATTTTTAAGTCCACCTATCTATTTACATGTTCGAGTTGTTGTCCTCATCGTCATTGTCATATTCACGACGTTTCAACCGTTGTACGCTCCAGTATCTTCAGGTGATATACGTTGGAATTTCGAATCGAAACCTTTATTTAGGGGGTAGATTGTTCTATTTCCATGTGCCATGCCTTTTCTGGATATCTCAGTTTAGTAACTCACCTCTCCAAATTTTTCTTCACAACTCTTTTGGTCAAGTCACATTTGGATTACAACCAATGTTTTTATCCACTGGCCCGTGTGTCCTTGCACTGTATATATATATATATATATATATATATACATATATACTAGCAGTAGAGCCCGGCGTTGCCCGGGGATATAACAGTAAGAGATAGATCTAGTATCCACCATCATAAAGACTGAAAAATAAAATTGACAAAGATTTTTGTTTAAGGTTGACGGACACGCATGTCTTAATTAGTTTTTTTTTTTTTTTACGAATTGGTCAAACCCAAACTCAAACAAAAACATTGTTTTCAATCGTTATGAGTCTATCGATTGAATAGAATTTTATTATAAACAATTGTCTTGTAAATGGAATTTTTAAAGCATTCTGAATATTAAAAAATAAAGAAAAAAGTGTGCAAGAGAATAAGAAACACTACCTGACAAAAAAAAAAGTGATTTTTTTTTATCGGCTGAAAAATATAGGAAATCCGATCCCATATTTAAAGGAACCCACACACACAAACAACCCGATGTGAGTTGTCTCCTTTCCATTTTCACGATGTCTCTTAATCGTGTTTTCAAATTGATTTTGTGCAAAAATTATATTTTTCTCATTTTTGGCGCTGTTAGAACCACCACAAGGTAATTTTATATAGTCCTGTGAAGTTTTGTTGAAATCGGTTGAAAAATGTAGGAAATCCGATCCAATATATGAACGTTACACACACACACACACACACACACACACACACACACACACACACACACACACACACACACACAATCTGCGTTTTATAATAAGTAAGATATATATATATATATATTACCAGAGCTCATATTACAATTTTTGTTATTATTATTTTCTCTCAAGCTCTCTGTATTACTGGTTCTCATTTTGTATTTATGTTTATGCTTGGCCGACTTAGGAGATTTCTGTGGCCAAGAACATGCGCCAATTTCTTAAGGTTTCGTATTTTCCAGTGATGTTCCATGTCTATTATTTCAACCTCATCTCATAGAGAGTGGTGATCTCACTTTCGCCTACATATATGGCCAGCCATGTCTGAATTTTCTATTTCCCCTCGCGTTATGCGTACGACTGTTAACAAGTGTAGTAGTTCAGGAGGCGAGTTACGAATTAGAGACGCCAGAGTTCAGTGACTCAGGGTAAAGGTCACGGGCTGGTCTTCAGCTGCATGCTAGAAGGAAATGCCCCGTTTTAATAGCTGTTTAACAACGTCTCAAAACGTCTTGTAGAATCTGGCAAAGCCAATTGGGAGTAACACGCAGGTTAAAGATGTTAAAATCATATCGGAAAATACATAATCTCGAGTCATCAATAAACAAATCTTTAAGAAAATTAAAAAAAAAGAAATGAATATACTTCTCAAAAAATACTTATTCTCTCTCTCTCTCTCTCTCACTCACTCAATCACTCGTATCAGGGGATTAGATAAAATTAATATAATTTATTAACATGTATCATATATTTAGTTCGAAATACACCATTTTTTGCATATTTGATTAAAGACAACGGAAATATGTGTTTTTAAAAAACTCTTGATAAGAATATTACTGTTAATAAATTCACTTATTATTTTAATCCCTCATTAGCCGATTAATTTCTGTCAAATTTTATATTTGTAATTTTTTTATTTTGTCTAATATTAATGCTATATCTCTTAATATAGAGCTTTTACCTACAAAAAAACATATTTTCTCTCTCTCTCTCTCACACACACACACACACATATATATATATATATATATATATATATATATATATATTACAACGAATCATATAAATAATATAAAATTGCGAAATCCCTTCGCTAACAAAATTTTAAAGGTGCATTAACCTACCAATCACTCGATGAATGTTATGATCCTTGTTTTTAAAAATTATAAGCTGTATAAGGTCTTGCTTTAATACGCAAGTACTTTCAACTTTACATTCAGTCATCTTATTTTGTTTTTGGTCAAATTCAGGTTGCATCCGAGACGAAAAAATGTAATGCGAATCGAAATTTTTTTTTTTTAAATGTTTTATTGTTAACGGATACAAAAATTTGGAGCGTACAGTCGTTAAGGTGGATTTTTTTTTTTTTTTTGAAAATTTAAGAGCTTGCGTTTTTTACTAATATGGCAATTTGAGAATTTTTTGTTGTAGGAGTTTAACAGTCAATTTTCTATGAACTAAATAATTCAATAAATAGAGTAATGTCTCAGTTGTTATCCCGAAAATTTGCACGTCGGATCAGTTCATTTAAATCAAATATATGGTGCAGTTCAATTTATATTACAATGAATCATTCATACAAAGAGTAAATTAGTAAAGTTAATGATATAAAATTTCCATTTATATCATTAACTTTACTAATCTACTTTTGTATGAATGATTCCTTTTAATATAAATTGAACTGCATCATATTTTATATATATATATATATATATATATATATATATATATAAATATATAAATAAAAAGAGACAGGAAATGGGGGTAAATCCGACATATTTTTAATTTATTTATTTGTTCAAACGTTATTTAATTGATAACTATATAACAGTAGATCCACTGTTTTTATTATTAAACAGTATATTTATTTCCATCTACAAGCCTGAATATTCGAGAAATTTTGTTAGAAAATTTTGCGCCCTTCGGCAGAATTCGAACCTGCGTTCCTTAGGGGGAACCGTCATTAGATCTGACGTACCTTGACCTCTCAGAAACGTAGGACCTTCTTTATATATATATATATATATATATATATATATATATATATATATATATATATATATATATATATATATATATATATATATATATATATATATATGTCCGTTACACTCAGGAAAGGAAAAACCTGTCTTTCTTTTTTACTGTAGCACGATATTTTCTCGACAGATGGCATTACCCTCATGCCTGTAGCATCAAGAAGTGACATCTATTGAAAATGCATGGGCAGCAACCCCACTGGACACGTTGGCCAACGTTTCCCAAGCGCTGGTTTGTCGTCCAAATAAATGTCTGTAAGCTAAAGGCCACCATTTTGAGCATCTTGTGATTGTAGAGTCCAACGTTGACTTGTATTAATCTCGTGATGTCTGAATAAATTTAGTATTACAATATCTATACAAGTTTTTCGTTTCCTGAAGTCTGTATTCATTTTTGAGGGGCCAACTAAACACACACACACACACACACACACACACACACACACACACACATATATATATATATATATATATATATATATATATATATATATATACACACTCCGTGCCAAATTATTATCGAGATAACTTTTTTCTAATATTTCAAAAACCGTACAATCAATTCAAACAAAATTTTCACACAATGTTGGCAACACTGAACTGCACAATTTTTTGTACTGATCTGCGCAATGTAAACAAACTGGCGACATATTTGTTTTCAGCACGGTGATTTGAGCGTCTCAAATTATTAGAAAGGTTTAGCAAAATTCCCAGAATTGAGCAAACAAAACGTTTATTAATGTTGAACGTGAATGTTTATGATCAAAAGAAGCTAATAAATAAGATAATCAAACAAATAATAACAGATACAAACAAAGGCACAGTTTTAAAGAAATTAATAGGGAATGTGCTTTCCCTGTTTTGAAATTACTTGAAAAAGTCGACGATCCATAGAATTTGTTAATTGTCGGATGACATCTGATTTTATGCCGCGAGATATGTCAAGAATTGCTTCTCACAACTCAGCGTTGCTCCTGAATCGTCGTCCGTTGGCGTACAGAAAATTTCAGTGATTACGCAGATCAGTGTTGCCAACATTGTGTGAAAAGTTTGTATGAATTGATTGGACGGTTTTTGAAATATTAGAAAAAAAGTTATCTCGATAATAATTTGGCGCGCAGTGTATATACATGTTTCATTAAAAGCGACAGACAAGGTACTATGGTTAAGCTTTTTATTTCATTTTTCTTGTGTTCGAACAAGCGCTTTCTTTTTTAGAATTTGTGGAAACTGTCCAAATATTCTATTGTTCAGAGCGCTTTTAGCTATACTTTTAGCCATTATCAAGGATGATTTTATTTTCCAGTTTAAATGAGAGTGTGCGTTATGTATATGCTTTTAGTGTGTTACGGAGATGTTTTATTTTCCGAAGATGCGTGTGTGTGTGTGTGTGTGTATGTTTTCTGAATATGTGTGTATATATCTTCTGAATGTGTATGTGTGTGTGCGTGTGTGTGTG
>CAHIKZ030000513.1:770000-795000 GCA_903632075.3 Acanthosepion pharaonis | reverse complement strand
CCCCAACACTGTTTCTCGTACGATCGTAAGTTAAGACACGTTCAGCCCGTTTAGTACCTAAGTGGGTGACCGCTTGAGAATACCAGTTGCTATAAGCTTGGATGTGTCGTTAGTGTAATGGATGATGGGAGGAATTTTTAATCATAGAGTCGAGTTCCAGATGCAGTTAAATGCGTAATATTCGCATACACGTAAATAACCTTAGGAAAGGTATGAATCCACCTCTTCTACCCCCAGCTATGGGTTAATTAGTATGACTTCTATCACTAAATCATTATTAATTCTAAAAAAAAATATTCTTACAATCTAAAAATATTTTCTGGCTTTAAATAACCTGCAAACGGTTGATAAACCGTAGAAAACGAATAAATCAGCTAAAGCTGATCGTTACCAAGGCGTTCTGACAATATGTGGATTCATTTAGCAAATCTCGTTAGGAAGGGTACTCGCTGTTCCTCTTGCCTTTTTTGAGTGTCAAATTCTCCAAGCACTGTTTCCTCATTATGCTTTGCAAAAAATATTAGCTGTCTCTTTCTGGGTAAAAGTGTTTCCTTTTTTTTTTATTCTTCTTAAAACTTCATCGTTGTTCACATGCTCCGTCTACGTCATTCTCAGCGCCCGTCTGCTGCTTTTTGTCGACCTCTTCATCTGTGAGGAAATTGTCCAGGATTTACTGCGATATCGGAAGATCGATATGAGGTAGCAATTCACTACTCTTTTCTTTGTTCCTATCAAATTTTCCGTTACCTAATGCGTTGTTTAGTTTTTTGGAAGGCATCTTTCGTTATTTCCCTTAACAGATTGTCTTTCTCTCTCTTTTCTCATACCTCATACACACCCAGACGTATATATATATATATATATATATATATATATATATATATATATATATATATATATATATATATAGATAGATACAGACAGACAGACAGACAGACAGACAGACAGAGATATAGAGAGACAGAGAGAGAAAGAGGAAGGAAAGATGTATGACAAAGTTTTCGTGTGACGCATTTCGTCCTTTAGGTTTTCATCAGTCTAGGTTGGTGCACAGACGAGAGAAGCTGAGAATTTTAAATTTAGAAAAAAAATTAATTGTGTTTTAGGAATATAATCTAGCCAATTTAATTTAGATTATTTTTTTTATTTTGTTTCCACCATCTTTGTTATTAAATATATATGATAACTGCCTCTTCTTTACAGTAAAGGACCGTCTATTCAAAGTTTAACTGAGCGGCCATGGACCAGCAGGTGACTTTGCAAAGCAACTTCGCTCCTGCGTAGATTTTTACATATGTGGCACGCGAAAAACTTTTAGAGAGTCTTGAAACTGACTTTCCCCTTGTACATTCTCATGTACCGCTTCAGACTGGTGACAGATCTGCAAATTCTATCACAAACCTGGCATAAGTACCTGACACGTATGTCAAGAAAGGACATTCACATAGTTGGCATTAGACTGTCGATTTTCATACAATCTTCGATGACTAGCAAATCTGGTACGAGCGAGAACGTTCTTCCTGCAGACGTTACCTACAAGCTCGTCCTGGGTATCTTCTGGAATTGAGTCTTCATCACATTTCCTAAGAGTCCAGTGTGCGTGCGTTTCCGTCCGTACATCAGCACAAAGGCAGTTGGTTTACGGGGTTTTTTAATCAATCACCGGACCTGAGTCAAAACTTATCGCACTCCCGACTTCCTTTTCCGCGATCGCACTGTACCGATTGACCTTTCAGCTTTCCCGCTCTCCCTCTCTTTATGTTTATACCTTTCAACTCCAAAATGTATTTAACTATTTTATTTGGTTCTCAGGGCACATCAGTAAACATAAACTACTACTACTACTACTACTACTACTACTACTACTAATAATAATAATAATAATAATAATAATAATGACAATTATTTTCATTGTTGCTGTCGTGGATCTTAAGCATAGGGCATTATGTTTCATTGTGTCTTGTTGTCATGATGGCAGACGGGTAGTAATGTTGTATGATGCATATCAGTTAATCTTAAGCATAGAAGCGAGACCATACCAGGTCACCTACACAACTCCTACCCGATAAATAAATAAAAAGAAAGGAAATGCTAAACAGGGTTTTGTTATGTTGGGTATATATTATTAGGTGGCAGCTATTCGTTTGTTATCTCTTGTCATCGCAATGCATCGCGAGTGTAAATATTAATCGTGTACCTCAGCCGTAGAACACAAGTTGCTTCATTACCACCGACCCACAAAAAAGCAGCATTTATTTCAGTTCCTACATCCCCAGTGAAAATTATCTTCATCTAATAACGAAATTTGGTAAAGATTACTTTTTTTCTTTTACTTTTAAAAAAAAAAAATTATTATTATTATTATTATTATTATTATTATTATTATTATTTTTGCATGGTCAGTTAGGTTCCAGTATGACACGTCATTGATTCCCGGGACAAAACCCCCAAGAGACCAGCATTTTTATGTTTTTTTTGTTTTTTGTTTTTTTTTTTTTACACTCGGATATCCTGTACCAGCTGACCTTTCAGATGACGAACAGATTGGAATGTTCGATGTATATTTGGAATTCTTTGAAACATTTTTCTCATCTTTGAAGCAGAATTAACTTTGCTTGTTCTTTTTTGTTTTCCCGCCAAGGAAGACGGAAATGCCACTTGGATGCAGAGGGTTAAAGAGAGTGAAAGAGAGATAAAAGACTGAGTATAGTGGGGGGGGTGAGGAAAGGATAAAAGATGAACGGGATTCAAGAATATAAAAGATAGCGATTGACGTTGTATTTAAATTGTGGAAGATTGTATTTATCAGGGAAGTAAAGAAACGGAAGGAAGTTCCACAGGCGGAAAGTGCGAGAAAAGAAACCGTTGGAGTAGAAGTGGTGGTTGCATTTAAATATTTCAACAGTAAAATGGTTAGAATTAGATGCCAATCTAATAGCACGCTTAAATTCATGTAGTCAGGGCTCCAGGAAAAAGAAAAAACTCGTCAGATCAGTTACCATGACAATAGTTGTAGAAAAGACAGAGGGAAGCTACCTCACGTCGGTGAGAAAGAGAGTGAAGTCGAGACGCCAAGTCAGGATCAATTATATTGAAAATCCTTCTTTGGATTTTTGTCAAGAACATCTAGATGAATAGCAGGAGTGTCAGCACAGGAGGGGTGACACAATGTCACCCCCAACAAAATTTTTCAACCAGGCTAAGGTGCCAAAAATAGTCTGAAAACAGTGGTGGAGACACAGGGTTTCGCAGGCGGGTATATGACCCCCCAGAAATAATTTATGACCCCCCCAGTTTTGTCCCCACGTCAGAAATTTTCTAATAAATTGTCGGGAAATTTGTGAGTAGGAAATATAGCAATGTTTTCAGCTTTCATGTGTTTCAGTCGCTACAATCTTCGTTACTAACAAGAGACATTGTTGTAACATTTTATCGGATGATATGGTGTTTTAACTCTGCATCATTAATAACAACAAAGCGAAATACGAAACCACAAGTGCAACAATTTCAGTCTTGCCTGTGTATCAATTCGCTGAGATACAATTTTCCATTGAGGGAGCGTTATACTTAGGAAATATCTACTAGTGTTGGGACGATTAATCGGAATCGGAAAAATCGGAACTTTTTGGGGTATCGGAAAGGGTAGCGGAAAAATTTGTGCCTATTTTCCGATTCCAAAAAGGATTCTTTTAAATTTTTAACTTAATTTTCCATTTTTGGTACTAATGATAAATATTTAATGTTTTTAAATTATCACTAAAACTAAAATCATAATAACATCAAAATACGATGTAAATTTATTTTACTTGTATAAAGAAAAACAAAAAAATAAACTTTGCATAATTTCTCTAGGTAACCTTTAAAAGAATGCAGTTGATTTACAATGTTCCGAAAAATGCTTAAAAATTAAATAGAACATTTTTGTCAAGAAAAATACTTTCAAACATCATTGATAATTAAATGGTACCCAGAAAATGATACAACGGAAAATTGGAAACCGGAAAATTAGCAACAGAAAATTACGTCAACCATGAGTCAGTCGAGACTGTCGGATCTGGCTGTGCTGTCCATTGAAAACGAGCTTACAAGACAAACAGATTTTGACGATGTCATTGACCAGTTTGCCACAATGAAAACAAGAAAACATTCATTCTAAGACCACAATATCGAATGTCATTCTTTTGTGTATTGCCGTGTTTTGTATTTAGTTGTTCTGAAAGTGAACAGTTGCATTTTAAAAATCTTTTGATTTGAACTGATTATTTTGTGGTATTGGATTTTGTCTTGGATCATACATGTAAACAGTAACGTACCGGTCAGTAGAGTAAAGTAGAGGTAGAGCATGTATGAAAATTTAGCTACAGCTAACCATTCAGCATACGATGAATCTGGGTCAATGGGGTGACATTTGAGCTGACTGCCCCGGGTGACGTTTACTCTAGCTACGCCACTGATCAGACCAGATTTTTTTTAAGCCTTTCACTCCAAGCAAGGCGGGAAGCCACTAGCACGCAAGGGGTTACAGAGAGTTGGTGCGAAAGCAAATAGGAGTGATAGAAGAAAGCATGAATCGAGGCATCTGGAGACGTCGATTGACATTACATTTGAATGGTTGGAGATTATAGCTATCAGGGGAACAGGAAAAGGGGAGGGAGTTCCACAGGCGAAAAGTGCGAGACATGAAGCTATTCGAGTACATTTAACAGTTTCGACAGTGAAAGGGTGAGAGCGAGATGCAAGCCTAGTAGAACGCTTAAATTCATGAAGTCTGAGAACCAGCGAAAGCAGCTTATCGGAGAGGTTACCATGAACCTATTTGTAAAAAAGACAGAGGGAGGCGATAGAACGTCTGAGAGAGAGCGACAGCAGATCAGGGCCAATTACATTGCATATCCGTCTCTGGTTTTTATCAAGAACCTTGAGACAATCAGAAGCGGCTCCAGACCATATATGGCAGCAATACTCCAGGCAAGGGCGAATGGTTGATTTGTAGATTTGAAGGATCGACTCCGGCGAGAAAATTTTCCTGGCAGCAGTATTCAATGCACGAACAAATGGTAGATTTCTAAATGTGCAAGATGAACTCTGACACGAAAACCCCTCTGACACGACACAATGACCCAACTTTCCTTGCAGTAGATATAGCTATTGATTCGATGATGTGGTTCCACTGAAAACACGAGGCCAAGAAGGTGCACTGTCTTCATTTACTAGGGAACATAAATATTTATTAATGGTTTCTATATTCAACGGTTTCATAAGCTCAAGTGCTTCATTTTTTAAAACATCGATATGCAATAAAAATTCTGATCTGCACGTATCCCCAATTTACTGATATGCACTACCCCCAATTTACTACTTCGAGGATTGACTCAAAATTTCGTTTTTTTTTTTAATTTAACCCGATTTTTTCTCATGTTTCCTAATTCGTGACGTAAGCAACAACCTTTCTGGCATATTTTATTCACTACCATTACTCTGTAATCTTTAGGGCTTCTAGTGGAAGAGGCTACAAATACATCCTCTTGTCATTTAATCCAACTGACAGGGTTCTTGTCGCCAAATTCAGATTCACTGTATCAGAATGATTCATCTTCCGTTGTCTCAACACCTGACCGCTCAAAGCGCAACGCAGAAGTACTGTTGTCGTCATAGTAAGTTAATCATATAGACTATTTCTTTGGTTTATTTTCACACTACTTGCATTACTATTGTGACCTTGGTTCCATTGCTTTTTCAGCGGGCCTTGGAACATGTTCACTCAATATACTGCAGAGTAGTAACCAAACCCAAAACAGGATACGTACCGGATATGTGCTTGTTGTCTCGAGGATGGACAAATTGACTTACCAACCAATGCTTACCTATAGACAAAAGTATAAACGCGACCATTGTTTACTTATAGACTTGAGTAAAATATGACGAATGCTCGCCTATGTACTTAAGTATAAACACTACTAATGTTTTTTTTCTATAGACTCGTGTATAAACACTACTAATGTTTTTTTTTTCTATAGACTCGTGTATAAACACTACTAATGTTTTTTTTTTCTATAGACTCGTGTATAAACACTACTAATGTTTTTTTCTATAGACTCGAGTATAAACACTACTAATGTTTTTTCTATAGACTCGAGTATAAACACTACTAATGTTTTTTCTATAGACTCGTGTATAAACACTACTAATGTTTTTTTTCTATAGACTCGAGTATAAACACTACTAATGTTTTTTCTATAGACTCGAGTATAAACACTACTAATGTTTTTTCTATAGACTCGTATATAAACACTACTAATGTTTTTTTCTATAGACTCGAGTATAATCACTACTAATGTTTTTTTTTCTATAGACTCGAGTATAAACACTACTAATGTTTTTTCTATAGACTCGTGTATAAACACTACTAATGTTTTTTTCTATAGACTCGAGTATAAGCACTACTAATGTTTTTTTCTATAGACTCGAGTATAAACACTACTAATGTTTTTTCTATAGACTCGAGTATAAACACTACTAATGTTTTTCTATAGACTCAGTATAAACACTACTAATGTTTTTTCTATAGACTCGAGTATAAACACTACTAATGTTTTTTCTATAGACTCGTGTATAAACACTACTAATGTTTTTTTTCTATAGACTCGAGTATAAGCACTACTAATGTTTTTTTCTATAGACTCGTGTATAAACACTACTAATGTTTTTTTTCTATAGACTCGAGTATAAGCACTACTAATGTTTTTTTCTATAGACTCGAGTATAAACACTACTAATGTTTTTTCTATAGACTCGAGTATAAACACTACTAATGTTTTTTTCTATAGACTCGAGTATAAACACTACTAATGTTTTTTCTATAGACTCGAGTATAAACACTACTAATGTTTTTTCTATAGAATCAAGTATAAACATGAATAATGCTTGCCTGTGTAAAAGTTGGAAAAGCTTTTGAAATCTGTCGAATCTTGAAAGTGAGGACTAGGCAGTTCTCGTCTAGATATTGCAAAAATAGTCCTTTCTTGTTTTGATCGGACTATTGTGAAGATAAGTGATATCGGAAGGACTCATGTACTTTTACGAGCCGCACAAAGAACTGACAATTTTCCCAGAATTTTTACCAATGGAACACGTAAACATGTAATAAAAAGAATATGAATGAAATTGTAAGATTTTGCGATTGGAAAACGGTGGAGAGATGGATAGCAAACTCGGTTTGAGGAATCGGAAAACCGAGTTCGAATTTCAGTCGAGTTCATTACATTCACTAACAAGTGCATAGCCTTGGAAAAGCTTTTCACCCCCACCCCTAACTGGGTCTCGTAACCTTAGCAATCGGTCTAGAAGAAGGACAACACTGAATTCAAAAGCTCCTACTATTTAGCTTTACCAACCCGTAATTGCCCAAGCGTGGTGAATACGGCTACCCCACTGATGACCTGGTCAGTCAGGGAGGGTTTCTCAAAGGACTGAGAAACGCCATGGTTCTAAATCTGTTATAATGAACTTCCATCTCTGGTATTTTTTTCAGCGATTGAAGAGAAACATAAAATTCAGTAGCGTTGTTTTATTTTTACGGTTTCTCAGCCATTTCTGTGTTATTTAAAGCCTAAACATATAGATTGTAAGAATAATAATTTCTAAGTGTATATTGCATAATTTTTTTTATTCTTGTTTCTTGAGAATAACAATGATTTCTCTAGATAAAGGCCCTAATATTTAGCCCATAGCTGGCGGGGTGGTATTTGCGCTTTAATGAAAGCAACGAACCCGACTTGAATTCGAACTTTGCTCCCTGACTTCTCATTCCGAGTCCTTATTCATTAAATTCATTCGCACATATACGGCAGATAAAAACTAATAACTTTTAAAAAGACGGATTGTTATTTTCCAACTAAAATTATTTTGCATTATTTTTCTTCTACTTTCTCTTTAGATTCTTTTGTTTACGCAATTTGTATGAATTTTTTTTTCCCCAGAAAAACTCGAAATACATATTTACCAAATTAAGTAAAAAGGAAAGAAAGTCTGACATTTCAGAATGAACTCTTGGATGGCAGCCAGACTGTCGGTTTGATTTCTTCATTGTCTTTTAGATTTCAATTTGCCTTGAACTCATGTTTCGTGTAATTAATTATTTCAAGTTTCTGAATTCCAACATCGGCCTTCCAAGTCACCAGAATAACGTTAATGCGACTCGATAGAATGCCAAAGAAAGCAGGCCAGACGCGGACGGCTACAATGGCGGAGAAACACCGACGTCGTCGTGCCGTATTTTCTGCATATGCCAACGAACCGTGAAGCGCATAGGTACATGTATGTAAGATTATATACATATATATGCATACATACGTACATGCATATATATATATATATATATATATATATATATGCGTATATGTATGCACACACATACATGCAAAAATAGATAGATATTCATATTGATAGATAGAGAAAAGAAGAGATTTTTTTCTAACAGAAGTAGCAAAATCGACTGATAGATAGATAGATAGATAGATAGATAGATAGATAGATAGATAGATAGATATTCCTACTGACAAGGAGAGAGAAAGAAAGAAATTCTGTCTGTCAGAGAGAGAGAGAGAGAGAGGGGAGAGAGAGCGATTGTTAGACTATATATATATATATATATATATATATAGGTAGTAATCCGTTGGTACAATCCAAGCAAGTCCTATGAACACAATATAGAATTTTAAATATCAAATGTTAAAACTGACTTACAAAGAGCGCCCATGTTTTAATTTCATTAAACAGGGCAAAATATTTCATACAGTTTGTATTAAGACATCTTAATTCCAATTGTATGATATATATAAAATCGGTCCAATAACTTGGACTGATTTTAAATGTGAATCAAGTTTAAGCGTCTAATGATTTTTTTCTTTTTCTTACAGATTTTCCAGTTTGGGTAATATTATTTTTCAGCCATAATTGCTATGACTTAAATAACATGCTCCAATAGAAAAATAAATAAATTTTCACCAATAACACTGATTCATTTGCTGCTGACTTTGATCCGTCTTAATGAAACACCCTTATCTATAATCCGTCTTAATGAAACACCTTTTATATATATTGAGCGAGAAAGAGAGACTCTGATAGATAGATAGATAGATAGATAGATATCCCTACTGATAGATAATGAGGAAGGAAGAAAGATTTTGTCTGGGAGAGAGAGAGAGAGAGAGAGAGAGAGAGAGAGAGAGAAAGAGAATGTAAATTAAATTAGATAGATAGATAGATAGATAGATAGATAGATAGATGCCCTTGAGCGTTCATATGCATTTTCTAAACATATCTGGGTTTACTAGTAAAGAATTGTCTGAATATAAACGTGTCATGAGTACTTTGGGTTTGCGCAGTACTTATGAATCCCATTGCCCATATCAGTTAGGGCCCGTAATATATGTAGTCTTGTGCATAATTTAATTAATGTCGGGCATCTTGCTGTGGTACAATGGGTTGCAAGCTTCTATCGCAAACCCCGACGACAATAAGGCGGTTGATCCTCATATTTCACGCCCTGTGATGCTCAGAGGTGTGGCCAATCTTGTCATCGACTACTTCATTGAATCATTGATACTCAATCCATCCCTGGCATGTACGAAAAATATCAAATTTTCTGAGGTGCCGTTTAGATGGATTAGCTTAAGGAATTAGCATGCAAAATTAGCTGTTCCATTTTTCCACTTGTGCCTTTTTTACCTAAATTGATATTATGATTAAGTATTTTTTAATATCTTTCACCCAAGAGCTAGTCAATGTGGAGAGTTGATGAATGAATTTTCTGTAAGAGCGTACAGGGAGTGATCAAGAGTTACATATTATGTAGATATATAGGATAGATAACGGTTGATCCTAGACTAGAAGAAACGGCTAAGATTGTAGGGATCGAGGAAGCATAATCTCAGGAGTCTTTTAGACAGTGAAAACAGCTATAGGGAAGAAGCGTATCGGAAAGGAACTTCTTTCTTAAAAATGAAATAAGAAAAGAATGTGGATGAGGTAACTCAGTGTACGTGGCCTGGCAGATCCTAGCAGTAAATGTTTGGACCTGTGGAATCAAGGAAAATATCTTGCTATCTGTCATGAAAATAACGATAGAGTAGCAAGAGTGAGTTGGTTGATTGTTTTTGTTGAGCGGCACATCAACATCTATGGGATATTTAATGCCGACATCTAAATATTTTGTATGCAGTTTTATGGCTTCAACTACAGATAAAAACGTATTTCTGGTCATCTATATAATAAATGCGAATGTTATTGTGCCATTGTCAATAGGTCATCGTTGAATTAGAAAAAAATACGGTCCTCAAATTACAGTGTTTCAAATTAAAATTGTCCGTGTTTTTAACTTTACTTCTAGAAGCGGTAGCCTAATATAGCATACGATTTTGGAATCAGGTCGACCACGTGAGCAAATTAAAAACATTCCCGGTCGGATCCGAACCCGCAATAAAGCAATTTTGGATTTTTTAACGAATTTTTGCGCGATAACAATATTTATAACTTGGAAATAAATTTGGGAATAATCGAAATTAATTACTAAATCCAGCGAAAGTCATCCATGAAATAAAAATAATTGTTTGTACGGAAAGTAAGGACCTACGTACATCAAATCGTCTTTAAATTAAGCGACGACAGAAGAAAGCAATACTTAAATGCAGCGATCAGTTTTGAGTTCTGTACTTTATTGTTACCTATCGCATCTACTATTCCCTGCCTATTATGATGAAGGCCAGATAAAGACACCTCCGAAGGAGTTACTTTAAATGCCGCCCGATAGGGTGGCTTTTAAGTTAGTTTTACTATAAATATGTGTTGTTGGTACTTTTTATATATTAAATATATATTGCTGGTACTTTTACTATTAAAATGTATTTTTATACTTTCATAGTGTTTGGCTTGTTATACTAATTATCTTGTTCGGACTGTTGTCCTCATCTTTTTTGTCATATTCTCGATGTTGTGGCCGTTCTACGCTCGGGCCTTCTTCAAGTGATTGTAATTTCAAATCGAACCCTTTAATTCGCCCACCGGGGTAGATTGTTCTATTTTCAAGTGATATACCTCTTCCGATTATCCCAGTATCAGGTTTTACCCTTTAATTCAAATCTCCAAGTTTTTGCCCACCACTGCTGTAGCCAGGTATTGAACTTACAATTCTTTGGTTTAAGTGACCGGATTACTTCAACCAACGCTTTTATCCACTGGTCCAGGTGAACAAAATATTCTATCAATATTGTTCGATTGGTTTGTTGGTTGATTTGGTTTAGTAGCACTTTGGGTTATTTAATGTTGAAATCTATTTTGTACGCAACTTTAATTTATTTTCGGACATAATAATAGTTTAGTGATATGTTTTACTAATTAACCCATAGCTGGGGAAAGAAGAGGTGAGTTCTTATCTTTTCTAAGGGTATTTGCGTGTAAGTGAATATAACGAACCCAACAGGAATTGGACCTCGGCTCTACGATAAAAAAAACCCATTACACCGCCCGCAATTTCAAGTTTACAGCAACTGATATTCACCCATCTAGGCAATGACCAGGATCGACGTTGCTTAACTTCGGTGATCGTACTAGAACTGTTATTACAACGTGATATTTTGTATATGCTGTCAACTTATAGAATTTTGTTTCAAGAGGCGGTGAATTCTATGCCCTCTCCACCACTGACACACTGGCAGCACAAAACCCTAAGTAAGAACGTACGTCTTACTTTTGTTCCTTAGATTTCTGACATGACTCTGGCATTTTACGAGGAGCCTTAAATCTTTGTGCTCCACGTGTCCATGCTCTGTCGTTGAACAGAAATCTGTAAACACTAGATATAACTGTATTATAATTTATGCATATCTTACAAAAGTAGTCTGACGTTTGTGAGAAGGTAAAGAGAAAAAGAAAGGAAAAAAAAATAATGACTGTTTTTACCCACCACACTTGCTCTTCTCTCTGGAAATTGGTTTCGGCCTTTTTGAAGGCTTTTCTAGCCTTAAATGATCTTTGACCCGAAACCGGAAGTGATTTATTAATGGCTTCATAAACAGGTTTCGTTCATGTTTCAAAATCACTGACGACTTGTTTATTTTACATTTAATTTCGGCGGAGTTGTAAGATAGTCACTACGATCAGAAAAAAACTTTTTTTTTATGGAAGTGTTGTTCATAATACGATAGACGAAGCACTCGTGATCACAAATATTTTTTAAAAAAGAAATATTTATTAATCACTGCTCATTTTATGACAGTGCAAAATAATTGTCTATATTTCTGATATGAGGTATTGTAATTATTTACACTATTTACATTGTCCGGGATGTATAACTTGCTCTCTCTCTCTCTCTCTCTCTCTCTCTCTCTATATATATATATATATATATATATATATATATATATATATATATATATATATATATATATATATATACATTCGAATCTTTTACCGGACACAGGATCAGTCCTTGCGCTGGTAGTATCACAGCTATGACTAGCTTGGGCCGGCTCTGACCAGCTAAGACCAGCTATGACTCGCTTAGACCAGCTATGACTAGCTTAGACAAGATTTAACCAGCTTGAACAAGTTACGACCAGCTAAGAACAGCTTAGACCAGCGGCCCGAGTGAAAACATTCGGATCCCCACGTTAAAAACCGACCTTGTGTCACAACCTGGCTCAGTTGGGGTTGGTCAAGTAAATATCCACTATTTACATTGTCCGGGGTGTGTAAATTCCTCTCTCTCACGAGTGGTATACACATTCGGATCCTTAACGAACACAGGGATCCATCCTTGCGCTGGTAGTATCACAGCTATGACTAGCTTGGGTCGGCTCTGACCAGCTAAGACCAGCTATGACTGGCTTAAACCAGCTCTGACCAGCATGAACAAGCTATTACCAGCTCCCGAGTGAAAACACTCGGGTCCCCACGTTAAAAACCGACCTTGTGTCACAATCTGATTCAGTGGATTTAAGTAAATACATATACTATTTATATTGTCCGGATTATTGTCCCCATCTTCGTTGCCATATTCAAGGTCACATGGCCCAATGCATAAAAGCGTTAGTGACATGACTCAAAGAGTTGTGAGTTTAATACCTAGCTGAGGTGAACAATAACATGGAGAGTTGAGTTAACGAGAGATAACTGATCCTGAGATATCCGGAAGAGGCATGACACGTGGAACTAGAACAATCTACCTCTGTGGAGAAAATAAATGGTTCAGTTCGAAATTAAAAGTGATACAGGTTTCACTAATTAATCCATAGCTGGGGAGAGAAGAGGTGGATTCATACTTTTCACAACTAAATGAATCGTACCTAACTGGAATTGAAAAATTAAGATAAAAATATCAAACAAAATGGCTTCATTATCAATATCAATAAAATATAAAGATTCATTAAAAATGTTTTCGATCGTTAAAATATTTTTGAAAGCACGGGTTACTTTTTATTTTGGGAAGGTCTGCATGCAATTTTAATATACTTGCCCCCAACAAACAGCGATAATTAAGTCTAAAAGGCATTTTAAAAACAAAAAAAAATTCTTAAAGTGTTTATTTTAGTTTCAAGTTAATAAATTTAATATTCCTAATAAGCAAAATATTTTGGTGGATTTCAAATCGAACTTAAATTGATGGGAATTCGTCCATATTGAAAAATCTGTCAACATAACATAATCCTCGTTATTTATGCTATTTATTTTTGGACTATTGTCCTCATCTTTTTTTGCTGTTATCATAAGTACCTCCACGAATTGTAACATTTTTGTCAATAAAGTTATGTTTATCAATATCTGCATTTTTTATTTGGCGAAAAAATAAGAAAAATCTATAAAAAGGCCAATTTTGAAGAAAAGAGAATATCAAGTTAACAATTTATTGAAATTTTAATTTTCATCATGATCATCCCCACTTTCTATTACAGAATTAATATTTAAATTGTCATTAAACAAATTATCATTCACAATATTATTTTCGTCTTGTTAAAAATTATCTTTGGCCTCTTCATTCTCTTACCAAAGGATGTCATCTTCAGAGCAATCCATGGCTGTCGTGAGACAATACATCTTGTTATATTTATCGAAAAATCCGCATGCTAATTTTCAACATCATTTTAGCCGGTTAGTTTCGATTTATACATAATGTCAAGGTCGACAAAATATCTACGTAACTATTTTTGTGTTTTTTTTTTTTTTGACAAAATTCATAGATACGTATTATGCATAGGGATAGATATATTTCTTAATTTTTGGATCATTTGTTGCGCGCGTATTATTTATGGGTGCGTATTATTTTCGAGAAATTACAGTAATAACAATTACTTAAACGCTACAAATTATAACAGAATTTTAAACGGTTTAAAACTTTATAAATTATTCTAATTAAAATTTCAACAAAATGAAATATTTTTTTGTAAAAATTTATTATTCATCAAAAAAAAAAAAGAAGATTTTTCTTAAGAAAATAGTGGCCGTAATACATTTTATTCATAAAGGCAGTTAGAAGCTTTTCTTTTGAAATAATTCTTAATTTTACTGCATTTTTTATTTTACGTTTTCATTCATTTTTGAATAAGTTCTGAAGGCTTCATTCAAATCGAACAGTTTCTCAAGAATTTCCAAACCAAAATGTTTTCCCCTACCAAAAGACGCTGAATATTCCTGTGGAAATTTGTGGTTCCATGTTGACGCCAAAATCGCAAGATCTTCAACCAAAATTTCGAACATTCAAAAAAGGATTAAAAATAATTATTCCATAAAATAGAAACAAAAATAAACTTTACTTTTTTCCTCTTATAATAAGAAATAACGATAAAATATTGTTTTTATTAAGTTTGGGTCATTTTCATCATAGAAATATTTATTTTATTACTTATCTATACTTAAATTAAGTATTTCGAATTAATTATACAAAATGTACGTTTGTTAAGCTTTAATGTATAAAAAAAACATTTCTTTACTTCCAGTCTCCCATACAAACTGTCGAGCTAGTGTCTCTGCTTCAACGTTATTGTCTCTGTCATTATTTCGTTGATAAATGACATTACCTATGTCACTCTGATCCTCCCTGACCAATATATGTCTTCTTGTGACTCTTACCATTGACTTTTTTCCACAAGCCACCAGATTCCATCAGAAAGAGGCGAGAAGCTCCTACACCAAAATAATCAACTGACTTACATTTCCGCATGTACAATTTTTAATACTATAAATTGAATATTATTATATATCAATACGATGTCATTTTATTATCTTTCCATAGGTACATCAATAAGTGTGTACCTTTATGATAAAAAAAGTATTGTACAAGCCTGGCAGAAATGATGAAACTAGATTGATCGATTGATTTGTATTTTACGGCTTATAAACCATTTAAAGATATAAAATATTTTTAGATTGTAAGAAAACGTTGTAGATAACAATGATTTATTGATACAAGTTCTACTAATTAACCCTTTCACATGAGAATTTTTAGCGCAAGTTAATATAATGAACCCGACTGGAATTTGAACTTGGTTCTACAATTTCCAATTCCTAAACATTATTCATGACACCACGCACACATTCAAGCTTACAGCACCTGTTATTTCCCTGCAGTTACCCATCTACGAACTGACCAGGTTCGATGTTGATTTACTTCGGTGAGAATACGAGAATCGTTGTTTCAATATGATATGGGCGTAAGGCAGCACACTTGACGAATGATCAGTTAGGCAATAAACACGATAAGATAAAGGTGTCAAAAGATTAAAAATTTTCAAATAACTACACACAGAAATCTTTGAAAACGAATGGAGAATCATTCGAAAATACTCGGCCAGAATAATATAAAGTAAAAGTTAAAATGATTTTTGGCAAATTTACCAATAAAGCAAAACAACTTATTTGGAAATATAAAAGATTTAATGTATAAACTGATAGATAAAACTTATCCATATTAATTAAAAAAAAATGTTTGAAAGAATTATTGCTGCTGTCTCTACTTTCTTTAGTTTAATTACCGACCTCGTTAAGCGACAGAGATGTCTGTTCTCTGGTAGATGCGGGACTCTTTTCGTTTTTCGATTGTGTGTTTCGTATTTGTTTTGTGCCTGGTTGAGTGTTTGTTTGAGTGACTGTTTGGTCGAATGATTGTTTTTAATTACATAGTGCCGCATTAATTTCGTCCAGTTAACTTATTTTTCTGTCATATTTAAGGATTTTTTTTGTTACTAACACGATTTTGTTTAGTTTCTTGGATATAAATTGCATTTATTGGAGTACCTCGATGTGGTGTAATGGTTAGAAAGCTTGTCTTGCTAGATCAATTACTTTCGGCCATGTGCCACATCTAAGTCTTAGAAAATCACTATAAATTTTATTAATTTTAAATGTTGCTATTTTTATTCACCACCCCACAGAAAAATTATACAGTGATTTTCCAAGCCTAGCTAAGATGTTTCAAAAGACTGAAAGTATGGGACACCCATTGAGTATCGAACTCACTAGTCAGTCTTAAGTGTTCTAGTGAGACAAACTTGCTAACCCTTACAACAAGTGCCCAAAATGATTTTCTAAGCGTAGCTTAGATGTGGCACAAGGCCGGAAGTATGGGGCAGCCAGTGAGAATCGAACTGACTATTCAGTTGTAATTGCTCAAGCGAGACAAGCTTGCTAACCATTACATCACCTCGAGGTACCCCAACAGACAAATTATATATATATATATATATATTTTATGAATAAAAATGACAATAGGAAAACTAGTAATTACTGACGCGTTTCGTCCAATGTGGACTTTATTGCTTTGATTATTTCGTTTATATTTATATATATATATATATATATATATATATATATATATATATATATATATATATATATAAAAGAAATATATTGTAGTGGTTCCAACGAGAGAAAAGTGTGTATATTAAAAAGAAGAGGGTGCCGTGTTTTTGTTGTGTGTGGATTTGTGTGTGTATTATACTTTGTTTTACATAATTTCAATCCTATAATTTCTATAGACTCGAGTATAAACACTACTAATGTTTTTTCTATAGACTCGTGTATAAACACTACTAATGTTTTTTCTATAGACTCGTGTATAAACACTTCTAGAAAGAAAATTCGGATAACACATAAACAGAATGTCTCATATCGAGAATATTCCATTGAACATGAAGAAAATTAATTATTTTTAATAATATGTAAAAATATCGTGAAATTATGTAAAACAAAGTATAATATTTTTCTCAATAAATATTACAACCAAAAACGTTTGCGGCACCCCTCTTCTTTTTAATATATATATATATATATATATATATATATATATGTGTGTGTGTGTGTGTGTGTGTGTGTATGTATATATTATATATATTATATATTATAGATATATTATATATAATATATATATATATATATATATATATATATATATATATATATATATATATATATTATATATATATATATATATATTATATATTATATATTATATATATTATAAAATATATTTATATATATATATATATTATAAATTTTATATATATATATATATATATTATATATATATATATATTATATTATATATATGTATATTTTATATATATTATATATATATTATATATATATATTATATATATATATTTATATATATTATATTATATATTTTATATCTATATATATATATATATATTTTATATATTATTTTATATATATATATATATATATATATATTATATATATAAATATAAATAAAACGCAGATTGTGTGTGTGTGTGTGTGTGTGTGTGTGTGTGTGTGTTTATATATTGTGATGGATTTCCTTTTTTTTAACCGATTTCAGCAAAACTTGGGACTACATAAAATTACTTTGTGGTGTTTCTAACACCGCCAAAAATTGAAAAAATATAATTGTTTTTGCAAAAATCAATTTGAAAACACGATTAAGAGACATCGTGAAAATGGAAGGGGACAACTTGGGATTTCTTACATTTTTCAGCCGATAAAACAAAACTTTACCTTTTTTTTTTTGGCAGGTAGTGTTTTATTGTCTTGCCTTTTTTCTTTATTTTAACATTCAGAATGCTTTAAAATTCCATTTATAACAATTATTTATAATAAAATTCTATTCAAAATCATAACGATTGAAAAAAGTTTGGGATTGACCAATTCGAGAAAAAAAAAAAAAAAACTAATTAAGACATGGGTCCGTCAACCTGAATCAATAATCTAACGATCTCTACTTTCTGAATACAAACATCGGATTTTTTATCTTTATAAAACTAAACATACACAAGTCCTAACTAAAATAATAACCGAACCTTTTTTGGCAGGTACTGTATTCAATAAGTAAAAATCATAAATTGTAAAAAGATTATTTTTACTAAATTAAGATTTTTAATCATTCAATAAACCCAAATAAAGTTAATATTTTTTGTATTAAAACAACGAGTGGAAAATATATTCAAATCATTTAATTATGAATCACGACAATTAAAATATGCAATTTTTTTTACTGTATTCAATATTCATAAATTGTAAAACTAAAAGATTACAGAAAGGCTATCTACATTTTTCAACCGATTTCAAAAAAACAATTTTTGGGCATTTTTCTTAATGTTTGAGTTTATTCGTTATTTTTACATTCAGAATGCTTTAAAAATTCCATTTAAAAAAATTATTTATAATAAAATTCTATTCAATCAGTAGACTCATAACGATTGAAAAACAATGTTTTGTTTGAGTTTGGGTTTGACCAATTCGTAAAAAAAAAAAAACAACATGCGTGTCCGTCAACCTTAAACAATAATCTTTGTCAATTTTATTTTTCAGTCTTTATGATGGTGGATACTTGATCTATCTCTTACTGTTATATCCCCGGGCAACGCCGGGCTCTACTGCTAGTATATATATATATATGGACTAATCAGGACTACATAGAGAATTGAGATATTGTGGTGCCTGTAGTAAAAATGATAAGTAAGAATACATTGTTTTGGTGTAAGGAATACTGTGGTATGTTTGGGTCAGTAATTGTGGCGAGCTAAGTTTAAGATACGACAGATGGAGGACCATCTTGAGGTGTAATGATTAAAAAATATATTTGTATCAACATAGAATAAACTTATCGTGATACTAATATAGATAAGCAAAAACTTTTACAAATCAGAATTTTTAGATAGAATATTTCTCTTCCATTCCAAAGAAAAGCGTCCTGTGTATTACGATAAACTACATCCGGCAGCAAGGCTTCTGTCGGGAGGTTTTGAGTAGTGTGGAACCACCACTTAATTACTGTGCTTCCCAGGTCCACTGTAACCTGGAATGGTAGCACCCGTTCGGGTCCCAACTATGTGCAAAAACTGAACTCTCAAAATGAGGTCAAAACAATATGAAAGTATTAAAATAGATTTTTATAGTAAAAATCCCAGCAATACGCTTTGGAAAAATACATTACCACCAATAAATTTTTGAAAGCAAAAAAGAATATATTACCAGTAAGACATTTGACTCTCGACAAAAACCCTCTTTACAAAAATATATCAATGAAACCTGATCTACAAACTGATTTCTTACATATTCTATTCATACAAACCTATCGTAAAAATTTTGTCAGCATTAAATAACCCATTGAGGTGTTGATATGCTGTAAAACAAAATAAACCAAACCAAAGAAAAGCCAACTCTTTCTTTTTCGACGAGTATTACTCTTTGGCATCGTCTCAATAAATATTTAAAAATTGATCGATCTAAGCGAATCTGAAGGTCAAAATACTCTAAATGCTGGCATTTTAAGTGAGATCAATTGTTTTAGTGTTAAAAACACGATCCATTTGCCTCAGTTTGAAGTGGTGTTCAAGAACCGTAGAGATTGTATTCCTTGCGGAGGAACAGAGAAAAGTAGCCAAATTTTATGTCAGAAGAAGTTATCAGCTTAATCTTATCAAGATCCGTAAATTCAACTTTGTTTCCAAGCTTAAAAATACCAGGTTGGGATACGCTTTTAAACACCACAACACTTATTTCAACATAAAAGTTTGAGGTGAGTAGGTTTTTAAAACTAAAACCAGTGACTTGCATTATATATACGCGGGTTGTGGGCAAAATATAGATCTTTTTGTTTGGTTTTCTACAGCTTATCAACTGTTTGCAGTTTATATAAAGTCAGGAAATATTTTTAGATTGTAAGAATTCTTTTTTGAGATAATAATGGTTTAGTGATACAAGTTTTACTAATTAACCCATAGCAGGGGCGGGAAGAAGTGAATAAATAGCTTTTCAAAGTGAATGTGTGCGTAAGGGAATCTAACAAACCCAACGAGAGTTGGAACTCGGCTCTCCGATTAACAATTCAGTGCCATTATTAGTTACATCACCCGCACATCCCAAATAGGGGGCCGCACTATACGCAGGTAACTTCTTTTTATTTATTTATTTTTTTATTTTTTTTTTTGAAGCGGTTTAAAAAAATCATGCTTTTTCGGTGACCGTTTGGAACAGACTCCCAAGTGGATGCTTCCCCGATTACTATAATCTTAACTTGTTTAAGTTTAGGTTTAACAGTTATCTTCCCCACATATCTCCATAAACTGTCCTTCTTACTCTATAACACTCTACCTCGAGGTAAGAAAATAGAGTATTTTAACTTTGAATATTCGTTTAAATCGATTTTTTTTTTTTTTCAATATATATTCAAGTGGCGTGTGAGACTGGGTAAGACGACGTGAGTGGCGCAAGCTGGCATGTGGCGACACAAATGAGTAAAGCCGTTTTCTGATCGATTTACGTGTTGACTAGAGATAAAATAGTGACGGTAGTAGACAAATAAATTCGTTATTTTAATGTCTAGTCACACTTAGAAAAAAAAAAAGAGAAACAAGTAATGCGATATAAGTAGAGAAAGTAAGAAAAAAAAGAGAATCTGACAAGATGGTCATACAGAGTCCAATATAAAATCAATAAAACAGGAAAACGAACAAATGTAGAAACTGATCTTAGCCATGACAGTCAGATGATGTTACCACTCGCCTTGCCCGCGGTTGAAAAAAAAATATCTTTGGATGTAAAAGTTTCAGTCGTAATTTAACCTGTGGCCGGTTCGTGACTAATATAGAAGGCGAGAATAAGGTAGACGAGACGGAAGAAGGACAGCGGACAGGAGTTATGAAGCGAGGGACAGAGGTGAGGAGTCAATGGTCGGTCGTCCAGGGTTGTGGGAAAGGGCGAAAGATGAATCGATTTTGTGTTCAGCCCACGTGTTGACCGCAAGGACAAATTAGAAGAAGCGGTTTCGAATTTGTCCACAGCTCCAAGGCGATATAAACGACTCCGCTAAAACGAGAATGTGGACAGAGGAGAGAAGACGGGTGGAAGAGATGGAAAGGAATCAAGAAGGCGTGGGGGGTGGGGGGCGAAGAAGAAAAGGGGAAGAATGAGAAAAGAAAAAGAAGAAACAGTTGATCAAAGACAAACAAAATCAGTCAGTTATGTGCCATGCGTGATACACGCTTTCGATGCATGACTGACGAGGCAGCTTTTTTCCTCCCGCAGTAGGTTGCCATTTCTTTCTGCGATAGACCAGTTGCCATCCAACCCGGTCTATTCTACTGTTTGCCCATAGCTAGGGGAGAAGAAGAGGATTCATACCTTTCCCACGTAAGTGAATGTATTTGATTCAACTGGAATTAGATCTCTGCTCGACGATAACCCCAATCCGAGTCGCTATCCATTACTCCACCGTGCCTCCTCCGAAATACAAGTACTATAAATGACATGAAGCTTTTCTAGCAGGCTATTACTACTGTAGAGTTTTTTTTTACTAATGTACACCAAAAACAAGGTCCAAGAGCCACTCACGTTAAAGGATTACTGTGTGAACTTACATTTGCTTAGGAAAGGACAAGCGTTAAGAGTACAGGGCTTTAGATAAAAGAATAATTTGTACATCTTCCTTCAAAAACGTCCAGAGAAAATTCCCTATGCAGTGGAATCGAAAATTTACCTTCACATTGGGCTGCAGTCATTGAAAATAAAGGCGGTTACAATAACATTTAAAAAAAAAATTAACTTACATTTATTTTTATATATATTGATGTTCTCCCAACGCAAGCCCCAAGAGTCACTCAAGGTAGATAATTACCGTGTGATGATATATCAGCGTAAGAAAAGGTAAGTAGAAAAGATAACGATCATCTCTAGACTTGAAGAGATCAAGATTTTGATTGGAAAACAAGAGAATGAACAGACTTTAGAAGAAACCTGAAATCCAATCCTGAATAGGAAATAAGAATAAACCTCTATTCCTGGCGGGAAGAACGGAGAGGAGCGTGAAACGTACGATAGGACATTCATCGATCCTAACTTGGTGCCCACTAAGTCCGGCATATTAAATATCTGTAAGAAAATAAAATAAAAGAACTGCTTAAAAGGAAATCTATATCACAAAAAGCTGTTTTTCTGTTCGCCACAAACTGTCTGTGTGTGATATTTAACGGATATGATATACTACGGGGGAGGGGGAATATTCATACACATATAATTTTTACATTATTGTATTTCCAACTAATGAATAAGCACACTTTTCATATAATTAACTGTACAGAGATGCATAATAACTAAATATGCATAGAAAAAAATGATTTAATAGAAATAAATCCCATTTATCCATTTTAATGTGTGAAAAACGTATTCGTACAATGAAAATTTCAGATTTTAAAACTTTTAAATTGCTTTAATACTCTAGATCAGTGGTTCTCAACCGGGGTATACATGGACCCTAGGGGTCCATGTAATATTTCCGGGGGTCCACAGGCAAAACACAATTGTTGTGTTAATTAAAAATAGTAATAATAATTATTATTATAATTATAGTAGAATATTTTATTTGTATTAAATTAGTTTTCATTTAAAAATAAAGCTTAATCGTATACTATTTCTTTGATAATTAAAACCTTAAAATTTATATTAGTGAAGAATAGAAAATTGTTCTTATGTCCAATAGCTATGAAGGGGTCCACCAAGATAAAAAGAAGGGGAAAGGGGTCCATGGGTAAAAAAAAGGTTGAGAACCACTGCTCTAGATTATTCAAGTGGAATATTCTAGAATTTTCCAATAATCTTATCAGTATCCTAAATTACACACAGAGCATTCTGATATTCGTGCAAGAAGGTTACCATCTTGGCAAGAGGTAAAGAATTGACAAATTCGCAAAAAGAACCGATTTTTAAGCTCTGGAAAGACGGTAAAAGTCACAGGAAAATATTAGACAACTTGAATATTCCATCTACTACCATTAGTTAATTCATTGCAAGGTATAAAAACTCAAAACTTTTGAAAACCAAAGAACAGGTGTTCCACGGAAGATTTCTATCACAAGGAATCTGTCACTAATCAGACAATAAGCAATGAAATTCATAGTAACAATCTAAAGTCACATTCCCCCTATGAAAACTCCACTGCTTTTGAAATGACACAGAGATGCCTAGTTGAAATTCGTTCGTGAACATAGGGATAAAGAAAAATTGTATTGGGAATGAGTATTATGGACAAATGAAACCAAAATTGAGTTATTTGAATGTAATTCTAAATATTATGTCTAGAAGAAAGGTGGTGATGCCTTAAAGCGAAAGAACACAATTCCAACAGTGAAATTTGGTGGTGGCAACATCATGGTTTGGGGATGTTTTTTTCTGCCAAAGGTACTGGCAATATGTCAGTAATAGATGATAGAATGAATGCCGCAGCAAATCAAAATATTTTGGAAGCAAATTTAATGATTTCGGTTTGGATCTTCGGACAAGATAATGATCCTAAGTACACTTCAAAATCTACGAAGAAATGGTTTGCTGAAAATAATGTAAATATCCTGAAATGGCCAAGTTAGACCCCAGATTTAAACCCAATCGAGAATCTGTGGCGTTATTTGAAAATTCAAATCCAATCGAGAGCTCCAACAAATATCCCTAATCTGAAGACCATATTCGAAGATGAGTGGAACAAAATACCAATTAAAATTTACAAATCACTGAGAACTACAAGAAGAGGTTTGTTGCTGTAGAAGTGAATAATGGCTATTCTACAAAGTATTAAATTAAGATTATGTATTCTTTTTTGTATTGTACAAATACTTTTTTCGCCCATTAAAATGGATAAATGGGATTTATTTCTATTAAATCATTTTTTTTTTTGCTATTTTCTATGCATATTTAGTTGTTATACATCTGTATACAGTTAATTATATGAAAAGTATGTTCATTCATTAGTTGGAAATACAATAAATTAAAAATTTGTATGTGTACGAAAACTTGTTTCCCTCTCACTGTATAGCAGGTGCGGCCAAACCTCGGGTCTTTGACCTTTAACATTCGGCTCGTGGCAATATGTTTGCTGGCCTCCTTTTTCCTCACAGTTAATTTAAAGGGTAAATAAGAAAAATGTCAGGCTTTATAATTATTTAGTGGGTATGAATGGAGACTCGTCTGGATTAAATTGTAAGTAACAAAAACGTTAGTGTAAATTTTGTTCGTCTTGCGGCCCTCAAACGTCTGAACTTTATCCTATGTGGCTCTTACATTAAGCAATTTAAGCCACGCCTGATAGGTACCTCCACAGATTCGCGGTACCTGAGGTTTAAAATGCCTTTTTAAAAATAAAAAAATATTTCTTGGGGATTTTATTTTCGTTTTAATTTCAAGGTAATAGATTAAATTTAATATTTCGAATAAGCAAAATACTTTACTTTATTTCAAAACTAATTTAATTTGACTGAAAATGGGATACACGCGTGTCTGTGTTGTACTTGAGTGACTTAAATATGCTTGAGCCATTTAATGTAAACAACATTGGATAACACATTCCTCTAACACTCCGTCAGGACAATCACTACACTGGGCTGAACAACAAAATAAATTTGAAGATCAGAAAAAAGGTCTTAAATTTCGTATAGCATAAAACCTCAGATTTTATTAAATATGACGATATTTTTTAAGATTA
>CAHIKZ030000513.1:742500-767500 GCA_903632075.3 Acanthosepion pharaonis | reverse complement strand
AAACACATAATTGATAATTGATTCTATTCTTTTTTCAATGACTCTAAGAAGTTTTTTTCATTTTTTTCGCCCTTCTATCAAGTTCATATAATGCTAATTCTGGGGTGGCTTCAAATTTTTCAGCTGTATTGTAGATTTCATCATTTTACATTTGAAATTGTTAGAGGTAACCGTAAGTTCTCTGCTAAAAATTTCTTCTCCCTCTTCTTGCTTTTCAGTCAACTTTAATCTTCTAAAAAAGCGTTTCTTAACACTAATGCACATTGAAAAGTATTCAGGTGTGTCCCAGTTCACAGAGTAGTAATTTATGAATTATTTTTATATTTAAAAAATCTATTTTTAAAAAGCTAGAGACACCAATGACGTGGCATCCATGTCTAGATCAAGTCTTAAACTGGATACGAAATTCGTTAATCGTTAAGGAGTGGATAATCCTTTCCTTTTTGCCTTCCACAAAGAATTTAAATCAGTCATTGTCAGTCTCTCTAAAAAAAATAGTAAATAAATAATATTTCCCTTTTTTCAAATTTCATTTTCAAATTTCAAATTTTTTTCTCATCAAAATTTAATTTGCGCTTCAGAATTTTAACATTTATATAAGTGCACTCTACAACAAAAATGTTTGAAAAACATTGTTCTAAGATGTAAATGCGATATCAATCGTTAGCATTTGTCGTCTTAATTCCTGTCCATTTTATGTTCTCTATCATTAATAATACTTTTTCCTTTTCTCATATTCTTTCACACTGAGTAACCTCCCTCTTGCGTCTTAGTGACTTTATTACCTTGCTTATTAAATACATAAATAAATAATAGAACAAGAGTATTCCATATAATAGAAATAGAATGAAAAAGTGCCGAACGAAGAATCATAGCAAAAAAGACCCGAACAGTAACACTTTGCAAAAGTTTGCACACGAGCCTTCATGTAAAGAAAAGACCAATAGATTCTAATGATTAGAGGTAAAAAAAAAAATGGCCGAAAGAAGAAAGGTGGGCGATAGAGAGAGAGGGATAGAAAAAGAAAAAAGAGAGAATGGGGGAAATCACGTGATCTAATACCGTTGCTGTCGTGCTTTTCATTTTGAGATCATTCCTGCAGCTGATGAGCAACACGCTGTGCATCTAAAGTAGGTCTCCCCGCAGATATGCTCTCCCACCGTCCTCTGGGGACTCTGCCATGCATCACACAAGAAAATAAAAAGAGAGGATTAAAATAAATGACCGCTTTGTATTCACTTATATACATATATTTCTTTATTAATATAAACGTTCTTTTTGAGTGGGTACACTTATTTGAAGTGTAAACACATCTTTATGTTGTTGTTTTTTTATTTTCTTAAACAGCAAAATTGATAACAACCAGCCTTGATTTGATCCTACTAAGAAAAATTGCGTCCACAACATGAATCGAACCTGTATCCCCTTTTCCTTCCGAGAAATCGTTTCTAGATCCGAAACGTACATTTACCAATTCGGCTTACGAGGACCTTCGAAAAAATGAGCTAGGTTTGAATGAACAATTTAAGGAACTTACATTTTTCTTCGTTCAAATTTCTACAAATCTATACCTGTTAGTTTTAGTTTTGTATTTGAGACGTAAACAACAATCCTATGCTGTTACCCGTTACACCATCTGCACATCCAAGGTTACGGTACCTGTTGTTTAACTTCCGTTATTGGATGATATGGTCGTAAGTTGGTTGTTTTTGTTTAGCGGCATATCAACACCTCTATGGGTTATTTAATGCCGAAATCTAACACAATTTTATGCTTCAACTAAATATATTTTGAACGTAATTTTATGCCTTCTACTACAGATAATATGTATTATTGGTCATTTTGCTATAAAATATATTGTTGGTCATTTTACTATAAAATGTATTGTTGGTATTTCTATTGTAAGTATGTATTGTTGCTATTTTTTATATAAAAATTTATTTTTATACATTCATAGTGTTTTTGTTTGGGTGGTTTCGCTATTTGTCTATAGCTTGGACCCTAACAGGTGCTACTACTCCAAGTCAGGGTGTACGTGGAAACAACAGCAATTAAGAGGTGGTTTTATGCTCCTCAAAACCTTCAATCTCCCAATCAGAGGCCTTGCTGCCGGATATATTTCATCATCATACACTGGACTATGGCCGTAAGTTTTGTACTGGTAGAAACTTATCTAAATAAATAACCATAGGTAAAGTACACTCTTCATGAAGTATTTTTTCCGTCCAGATGGTTAGCTGTGATATTTGTGTACTTTCCTCTGGTACTGATTCAAACTAGAACTTTGAATGTGGATTTTACAGGCAGTAGACAGACTTTCTTTCCTTGGAGATACTCTTCCGAGACTCTATATGTCTATTCAGTGTTAAATATCTCTATAAAATATTTGCAGATGTTTCCTTTAGATATTCAGAATCAAAACAATTAGAAAGTAATTCCATTTACAAGATATTTGTTTACATCTCTGTTACCATGACGCGCACGCGCACGCGCATAGAGGAAGCTGTTTATAACAGTTACAGTTAATCTTATGAAACAATTGTTAGCGAAATGTGTTTGCGTAATGGATGACAACTCAGAATGAGAAAACGAGTTCGAATTCCAGGTGGGCTTGCGTGAATTCCCTTGGAAAAAATATTAAATCATCTCTTCCCACCAGATATGGGTTAAATAGTAGGGCCTGTACCTGGAATAATCATTGTTATTCTCCAAATTTCAGTATTTCTCTTGCAAAACAGAAAAAAAATATTCTTATAATTCAAAATAATTTTCGACTCCAAATAGCCTATATTATAGAACCTGCGTTAAATAACTGTAAAAACCAAAGTGCACTTAAAAATCCTCCAACTACATACGCGTCCTGGATAAGACGATAAACTACTTCCAACAACAGGATCAGGAAGTTTTGAGTAACATGGAACCACTTTTTAATAGCTGGTGTTCCCAGGTTCACCCTGACCCAGGGTGGTAGGACCTGTTAGGGTTCCAGCTATGGGCAAATAATAGTTAACCCCCAAACTGGAGAAAGTGTAAAAATAGGTTTTAATACCAGAAATACATTATTACCAGCAATACATTTCTGAAAATATTACCAGCTATACATTAAAAAAAAATATTGCCAGCAATAACAATCTTGTCAGCATTAAATAACCCATTGAGGTTGTATTGCCGTAAAACAAACCAAACGAAATCAAAACCCTCCTCAAGACATAGCTACATAGAGCTGAGCACGAGAGAAACAATTGAATAATTTTCTAGTATTTATATTAATAATAATAATGAATTCAGTAAACTTACTATTTTTTTCACTTGTTTAAATAATTCGTTACAGTTTTAAGAGAATCTAATTAAACAGATTATTTTGATTTATTTAGATCAGATGTCGTCGGGGTCCACATGGGCTCTAGGGATCCATGTAATATTTGTGGTGGTCCATGGGAAAATATAACAAATTGGGTGTTCACAATGATTATTTGGTGGTCGATGAAGACAGCCAATTCACAATGGTTTTATTATTAAAAATTAAATTGCTACTGTAATTTATACTATATTGAAATATATATATATATATATATATATATATATATATATATATATATATATATATATATATATATATATATATGATTCTTTATTTATTTTTTATATGGACTTCCACTGAATTTTCGATACCTAAGGTTTAAAATTAATTTTTAAAAATGAAACATCATTCTTGAAAATTTCATTTTACCTTTAATTGAAAGCTAAATGATTAAATCTATTTCCAAAGAGTAAAATATTCTGGTGTATTTCAGATAGAAATTACATAGATTGGAATGTCAAATAATTGGTCGATTTTTAAAAAATTTCTTAATTTTCTTAATTTTAAGGAATTTGTAAACAAAACAAATTTATCGATTTTTAAAATCACCCAAAATTAAATTATATATTTATGAAACGTGAGTTGAGTAAAATTAGAAAATTTAAAGTTAAATTAATCTGATTTGAAAGAAATATTACTTACTTATAGCATAAAAAAACAATATACAAGAATTTTTTAACGATGGGCCACGTCTTTCTTTGATCTTTATTGACATATCGAGTAGATGTTAAGGGGTTCTTCTATTTTGTTGAATCGGGATTTAGTCGTGTTTCTCAACTGTTATCAAAAGTTCGTAAAAGACTTGACATTGTGAAAAGAGATGACCTTCGACTATTATTAACATCGATGGATCCAGATATAAAGAAACTGGCTTAGCAGTATCAACCACAGGGATCTCATTCAATAAATATACCTTTCTTTTTTTTTCTAATCAGACACTAAACTTAAATTGGTTTATCAAAGACGTTAACCAATGTTCATAAATAAATCTAGCAGTGAATTCAATTGCCTGAAGTGTTTGACCACGGAAGAAACATTGTAACATTGTAATATTGTAATACAAAATATTGGTAAATTAAAATTATTATTACTATAATAATAATTATTATTACTATTACTATTATTATTAAGATTGTAGAATAATTTATTTGAATTAAATTAGTTTTCACTTAAAAATAAAGCTTAATTATATATTATTTCTTTGATTATTAAAACCTCAAAATGTTTATTAGTGAAAAATAGAATATTGTGGTTTTATGTCAAATACCTATTAAGGGTCCACGGTAAAAAAAAAAAAAAGAAAAAAAAAAAAAGAAGGGAAAAGTGATCCATGGGTAAAAAAATCTGAGAACCACTGATTTAGATAATTCCATCATTTTTCGGCTCCGTTCGCCTAATTTGTAGTAATGTGAATAAGCAGACGACAATAATGCTTATCATGAGCGCTCTGAGTTTCCGAATTTATGACTGAATTTTGATGAGGAAGATATAAATACTTTCAACGAAAACACGACAAATTTAAAAAATAAAAATGATCGACATAAACATTGCTTATAAATGGCAATTTTTTAAAATTGGAATTAAAATTAAATCTCATTAAAGAAATTGACGACGTTATTGTATAAATAAACTTTACTATTATTGAATTATGCATTTTTTACGTTTTAATATTTTTCATTATTCGAACTCATCGTAGAATATATATATATATATATATATATATATATATATATATATATATATATATATATATATATATATATATATATTTAATATAATTAATTTTACGATTTCTTTTAATTGCTTCTTTAGTATCAGATTAGTAATACTAGTAAACTCGATTAGCGAAATTGCATCAAAATTTTCAAACCGTGTTCCTCGCATCAAAGCATAGCAATGTTACGAGTACAAATTTTGAAATCTTTAAATCTTTGCTAATTACTAAATAAGAAATACCAATAGCTTTACATATAAGTATAATTTAAATACCGTTCCACTAAAATAATTGTTGTTGATTTAATATAGCATTCCTTGAATTCAAGTTTTTATTACTTTAAAAATTAACAATTTAAACATTTTTTTAAATAGAAATATTAAAAAACTAGCAGCATGGCCCGGCGTTGCCCGTGCTTGATTCAAAAATCATACGACTCATACAGCAATCGCTATCACTTGACTTAAAATATTTTTGCCTTTACTTGCCTTTAAAGTTGTGCCCTTTGCCGTGCTGATGTTGCTACATGTCTTACTTCTTGCCTATCTCACACTGCGATTTTTTTCTAAGCTCTATACTAAACATTAAATCTGTTACGAAAAAAGAAATAAACAAAATGAACACAAAACGATCAGCTTAAAAAAAGGACTCGTAACTGGAAAAACCGAATGAAAAAAGAATGTTAACAACAAATACTTTTTCACGCTCAACCCGGTTCTGCGGAATCAGAATCAACGTCGAGTTTAAGCAAGCGAATGAGCCAATTGGAGTAAAGTGCCATGCAGATTTAAATTCTTCCCACTTGTGACGAATGCAGCTATCGATTTATTTTGCATGCTAGCATGCTAGTTCACATTCGTGTCAGTCAGCTGTTGGTTCTCACGCTGGCCAATAGAATCTTCCTGCCTATTCATGGCAACCAGCTATTGGCTCTTAGTCTGGCCAGTACAAAATGACCGTAAACTACATGAAAACTGCCGTAGAAGCATGAAAAAATCGATTGTTTCCACTATCGATGGGAGTTGGGAAATAAAAAACGGTCTTGGCGTTTCCGCTAACTTGGAGCATGTGCATGTAAATTTTGGTGCAAATCCGTGGAAAATTGCGACCGTGCATTCGCTACACACACACACACACATCCTGCCATTTATAGATAGATGCAGAAGCTTAGAACAAATAAAACTCCATTATTAATGAAGGGAATTATTTTAAAAAGTATGCGTGCTTTAATTTATTCGACGCTACTATGCCTTTCTCGAAATCATTTATGCTAAACGTGCGACTGCGAATTGATCACTGTGAAGTGTCTCTACTCGATTTTTCGTTTCCAAACACTTATTTCTTTTAAATTAATTTAAATTAACTATAATTTTAAGTCAATTAATTTTATATTAATTTAACTCGACTACTGTTTATCGGACAAACGATCCTGGAGATTAGACTAAATAGAATAAGTCTAATTGATTAAAATAGTGATGCAATCAAATCACAATATTTTCACAAGTGCACCTCAGGTCTTATTGAACAATCAGATCGCCATAATTGAACTATTCTTACTTCTTTATCTACCGTTAATTAGGTTCGATATAACTGCTTATTGAAGGCGGTTCGAGTATGATAATAGGCGAGATTACCTTATTTAAATTATTTGTTTCTATTCTTAACTTCTTTTTAAATTCATTCTTGACTACCGTAATAATCAGCACCATACTTGTATTTATCAATTGCATTTCTATAGATGTTGCATTGAAATTGTTTCCTTCCCCCAGGATCGGGTGATTATTTTTAGTATATATATATATATATATATATATATATATATATATATATATATATATGTATGTAAGCAAATATATGGATATAGATCCGACAGTATGAAGAAAAATATACAGAAAAAACAAACAAAATATATAATTATTTCTCTGTCTAATATTTTGAAATCATTTTTGATTTACTTTGTAACATGGAAAACTTCAAGCTTGTATGGAAATATAAGAACCTATTAATCTCTGCGTATTCCTATATCAACGGAAGGGATTTCTTGACGAACTGTTTATATGAGAAAATAGTTCAATCGAATTTGTTTAATATTTTAATATTTTGAAATCATCTTCGAATACGTTTTCACAACATCGCCCACGTTACGACGACGTCATCATATTTTAAACGGAACGCTGATCTTATATAAAAATTTCAGTTATCTGTTTGGATTAGTTGTGCTCTTATGTCCATCGTCTTTTTCTTGTTGAATTTTATATGTTCTAATGTTAATAATGTTTTATAAATAAGTCCTGATGATGGTCTAAAATAGATCGAAACGTCCGACGTTGAATTTATATTAACATTAATACAGAATAATTATATATTAAGATTTTTGTTTGTTTTTTCTGTATATTTTTTCTTATATATATATATATATAAAAGTGAACATAGCCAATCTATATGTGGCCTGACGATTGCATGTAGCATGAAACAGACTGTCGCCTCTATGTGTTGACTTCTATGTTCACTTTTATATTTATACACGCTCTATCTCTGATATTGAGCACTTTATCCCATAAATATAGCACACCTTAAGACTATATATATATATATATATATATATATATATATATGTTTATAACAATGAATAGTTACAGTTTCATGAAGTTTCTTCTCTCGCACTTCTCGCTTGTGGTACTCTCTTCTGGTTTCTTGTCTACGACCTTCAAAAGTGCAAATGCTGCATCAATCGTCATATTCTGTCTCCTTTAATACTGGTCCCTTAACGTCTTCTTTCTCCGTAATGTTTTCTCATCTTCCTCCACACTCAATAACCCCCTTGCGTCTTAGTGGTTTTATTGCCTTCCTTGGGGTGAAATGATTCCGTTTTTTAAAAGTTATCAATCAGTTATTGATATATAAAATACCGTGATTCAATGTCATAAGAATAAACCACTTCCGAGAGAGAGAGAGAGAGAGAGAGAGAGAGAGAGAGAGAGAGAAGAGAAGAAGAAAGAAAGAAAGAGGCGTGATGGTTACTGGCACGAAAACATAATGTACCAATTTCGATTTTCGTCTAAAACTTCTTCCGTTTACGTTAATGCCCTTCACGAAAAATATGATTGCATTGCACTTGACACTATGCTCGGTTCCATTGTCGCATCTCGTCACTGGCATGCCACGGATGATGGAGAAGAAAATAAATAAGTACTTATTTTCACAGACAAAAAGCTGATGCTCCCATAGTCAACCTTGACAGGGTTTCTATCACGAATGTACATATATATATTTACACATATGTATGTGTTCGTTTACCTCGTCGATTGTATATATTATATATATATATATATATATATATATATATATATATATATATATATATATTGCGGTGTCATTAAATTAGTGGTGGACAATTGAAATTTGTCGCCATAAATCTTCAGGTGGTCACAGTTTGTCTGATAAAGGAAGAGTCTTTTTTGACATGTAGGTGAGCTTTCTCATTTCAAGCGGGTCACTTCACCTCCCTTGAATACAAAGCAAAAAAATAAGGTTGGGGGAGATGACTGTCACAATAGCAAAGTTAAAGTCTCAATTAGAAAGAAAACTGAAAGCAGCAATAATAAGATAAAAACAAAACAAAAAATGCGGAATATTAATAAACAATTCACAAAAGAGTTTTGCTCAGAGCTGTCAAATCGGCGACTTAAGTCCAGGTTGACCACTCCTTTAAACATCTTACCACCCGAATATGTCTCTGATTTGCGACAGAACTTCAGATGAAGGTTGTTCTGTAACGTTTGTCCGGAAACATTTCATTTAGTGTTTCTTATATGATCGAGTAGAAAATCTAATCAATATTTGCTCGTAAAAGCTAAAACCAATATCACTGTTTTGAATCCAGTATGCATGCTCAAATAGTTATGATTTCTTGATAATATCGTTCTGAGGCGACGATCCCAGCGTTCGCCACTGATGGGAAGTGCCGGCAAACCCAACCATTTTTGGTGGGAGTGGGGATTGGATAAACGAAGCTGTTTGGAAGCCGTTTATTGTTGTTTTGAACAGGAACCTACAAACCATCGTGACCAAGATTTCGGTCCTTGCTCAACTACTGACCACTCTCCAAGGAGTTTTAATTATAGTCCATTTAGCATACTTACGGTATGGTTGACTATGTAGGTGTTAAGGAAAACACAAATATCCCTGAGCAGACGTCTACAACAGGGATTACAGTGTAACCCGGATATAAGAGAGTTGTCGAGACCGGAGAAGAAGTCTCTTATATCCAGGTTTGGTCTATTTTATATACATTAACACAGGCTCTAATTTGGGACCAGAAAAATTTCTCTTATATCCGGGTTTCTCTTATATCCGGATTACACTGTAGTTAGCTACTCAAGCAGATGAGCATATCCAGAAACACGAAACCAGATATTGTTTACTATCTTAAGTGAAATGAATAATGGTAAATAAATTCAAATTGAGATCAAAGTGTGGTAACAGTTCTCTTTTATTTTTAAATTTATGAAGTAAAACTGATACGGGATGTTCCAGAACTGCAGCAGAAACCTTTCTCAGTGCATTAAAGATTAATTATTGGTTTCGGATATATGACGCCAGCGTGACTGTAGTTGCAGAAAATAGTCAGTTTATGACTTTTATCTATATTTATAGCACCCCATATTAAACCGAACTTGGAACACATCCTGTCACTATGGTGCATAAGCAGTTAACATTAATGGCAACAACAGGAGAGAGTATAATACAGGTTGCGGCAAAAGTAACGCCATTTATTTCGAGGTGATGTGGATAGGACGACGTGGAGCAATTCAATTGCCACCACGATCCACGGACCTAAGAACACGGACCTAACACCACCAGACCTTTTCTTGTGTGGTCTACTGAAAGATCTTGTTTACAGGCTCAAATCGAAAACAATTCTTGGATTAAAATTAGTTTCTGATAAATTTCTGGAATGAGTGTAGAAACATGTCAAAAGGTTTGTTGTTGATAGGGTTTATCAATCTAATTAATACTAGCGGCATGGCCCGGCGTTGCCCGTGCTTGATTCAAAAATCGTACGACTCATACAGCAATCGCTGTCACTTGACTTAAAATATTTTTGCCCTTACTTGCCTTTGCCGTGCTGATGTTGCTACATGCCTTACTTTTTGTCTATCTCACACTGCGAATTTTTTCTAAGCTCTCTACTAAACATTAAATCTGTTACGAAAAAAGAACTAAACAAAATGAACACAAAACGATCAGCTTTAAAAAAAAGGACTCGTAACTGGAAAAACCGAATGAAAAAAGAATGTTAACAACAAATACTTTTTCACACCCAACCCAGTTCTACGGAATCAGAATCAACGTTGAATTTAAGCAAGCGAATGAGCCAATTGGAATAAAGTGCCATGCAGATTTAAATTTTTCCCACTTGTGACGAATGTATCTATCTTTTTCTTTTGCATGCTAGCATGCTAGTTAACATTCGTGTCAGTCAGCTGTTGGCTCTCACGCTGGCCAATAGAATCTTCCTGCCTATTTGTGGCAGCCAGCTATAGGCTCTCACTCTGGCCAGTACAAAATGGTCGCAAACCACATGAAAACTGCCGTAGAAGGATGAAAAAATCGATGGGAGTTGGGAAATGTAAAGTCGGTCTTGGCGTTTCCGCTAACTTGAAGCATGTGCATGTAAATTTTGGTGCAAATCCGTCGAAAATTGCAGCCGTGCATTCGTTACACACACACACACACACACACACACACACACACACACACACACACACACACACACACACACATATCCTGCCTTTTATAGAGAGAGATGAAAGGGTGCATTTTGAAGTTGTTAAATGATTTATTAATCATAACAAATCATGTTTTTTGATATGACAATACTTATAATCTTTCTTAAATTACTGTAATTTATGACTTTTGTGGATGACTATACATTCCAGAAAATATATCAGAAACTGCTTGTTTTTAATTCAAGAATTGTTTTCGATTTGAGCCTATAAACAAGACCTTTCAGTAGACCCCACAAGAAAATATCTAGTGGTGCTAGTTCCGGAATTGTTAGGTCCGGTGTTGTTTGGTCTGGTGATCGTGATGGTCATTCAATTTTTCCACGTCGTCCTATCCACCTTAACTTGAAAAACAAGGGCGTTACTTTTGCCGCAGCCTGTATTATACTCTCTCCTGTTGTTGCCATTAATGTTAACTGCCTATTCACCATAGTGACAGGCTTAATGTGGGGTGCTGTAAATATAGATAAAAATTACGGTAGGTTGGTCAGTGAATTTTTCACCTAATAAGACGAGACCGGGCGAAGGGGTAACTAAGATGTAGCAAATAAAACCAATACTAGATATCTCTAGATCTGGACAGTCCAAAAAAAGGGATTAAGTTTTAAATTCCTTGACGGTTATCTGAAGAAGGATGGAAGACGCAACGTCAAAATGTGATGACATTAACCCGGAAGTTAGTAGAAAAAAAATGGCTCCTTTTTTTTTTTTCGTGAACTTAATATTTTAATTAAGCTCTATTAGTAATTAAAAATTCAGCGGGAATTAATGTCTGCACACGAAACCAGGGGAAAAAAACTGTACAGAGATTTAAATACCGAAACAGTCTGTCAAATCAGAGATTTTATTATATCATAAGTTTTACAAACCGAACTTACTGATAAAATCTCGAAAACAATAAATCCAGATTTAAAATGAAAACAAAAAATTCTTTACGCATTCTATCAAAAATTTCAGTCGATAATTTCTACACAAGAGACCTAAAAACGAAAGCAGTATTTCTCGCTTATCAATAAACAGAAGTGTCGATATTTAAGAAAAAAACAAAACAAAACAGACAAACGTCTACTTTATTAATAAAATTATTTTTATACAATTACGCCTAAAATAAAATTGTCTCACATCTTTTATTTCTGGCTGAACTAGTGATAACGAATTCTGTACAATATACATTTCTAAAAAGTAAAAAAAAATAAAGAAAAAAACATTTAAATACAAGATAAAACTTTTATTAAAAGTTTATGCTTAAAATGTCAACATAATTCTGTCATTTCTAAGGGCTAGGATCGATTGGTTTATAGCGGTTGTGCGTTTTAAGAAAGACAACAAGTGATGAAAAAATAGACGTTGAAAGAAATGTGTTTATGACAACGTGTATGTACAAACGTACTTTACATACCGGCTGAATATGTTTGTCTCAGTCTCCACCATCGTTTCCCAAACTTTTCTAAACTGCCGTCCACTTCTTAAACCCATCCTAAAACCATATGAAGACACTTTTTTCTTGGTGTTATATATACTGCAAATTCAAGAGAACTAATCTATCTCTAGACAAACACGTCATGGTTAAGACGATAAACTGCATCCGAAAGCAAGCCTCTGATCAGAAGGTTTTGAGAAGCGTGGAAACACCTCTTAATTGCTGGTGTTCCCAAGTCCACCCTGACCCGGGTGGTAGCACCTATTAGGGTCCAATCTATGGGTAAATAGTTAACCTCCAAACTGGGGTCAAAACATCTAAAAATGTTTCAATACCAGTAATATATTTTTGTAATAAAATTATTACTAGTAATACATTATTACCAACAATACTTTTTTGTAAAAAAAATTACCAGCAATACATTTTTGAAAAAAAAAAAAATTACCAGCAATACATTTTTGAAAAAATATATATACTAGCAACGTTAAAAATCTTGTCGACATTAAATAACCCAATTAGGTTGATATGCCGTAAAACAAACCAAACCAAACTAAATCAAACTAGACAAACATCCGTGGCTATATAGCTACACTGCGCCCCCTTCCAATACAGATGTCTGCTGTCTTGATCTGGCTAACGTGTGGTGCGACCTGTCCAGATTTGGCTGGCATATGGTGCGAACTGTCCAGATCTGGCTGGTGTATGGCGTGTCCTGTTCAGATCTGACTACCGTTTGATGCGACCTGTCCAGATGACGCCAGCAAGATGCAAACAAACGTTCGGATTTTTTAAATTATGAACTACAAAATGAAAATAGCGATCACAGGATACCTTGGAGACAGTGGGGTGCAGAGAAAAACAGTTTGTGCAAATGTATAGCAGAACATAGATTCGAGCTACGAAGGATAGGATGTTGTGCATAATCAGCCACCTCCCGTAAGGTCATAAATGAAGAACAATGTGTTTAAGAATTTTTTGGTCTTATCGCAAAGATTTTTTTCATGTTTTTGTTGAATGCAAATCGCTTTAATGCAGTGGTTCTCAAATTATTTCTAGCCGTCAACCCCTTGGCCTTCAGGTTACGTTCTTAACGTTCCTGCACATGTGTGTAAATCTTTCTTGGCATTAGGTATATTGCAAATTCAAAATGACAGCTAATTACAACTAATCTGACAGCGTAAACACCTATTCATTTCATCTTTATTTTTTCATACTATTAGATAAGATGCCGCCAGAAAAACATCAGTGGCTATATCGCTACAATTATAGACTGAGAGTATCGAGTGTCTGATAAATGCGGGTTGATTTTTCACGCGGTGTTAAAGCTGGATTTTGACGTGATAACTACTTACACCCAAGTTGGAATTCATAGCTTTCACCAATTTTACAGCATTTATTTTTAAAAATCGTTTGAAAAATTATTCGGACTATTGTCCTCATCTTTGTTGCCATATTTATCACAACGATTCGGTCGTTGTACGCTCCGGCCTTTATCAGGTGGTAGGAATGTTGAACTGAACCCTGAACGTTGTAATAAATATGGCAACAAAGATGAGGACAATAGTTCGAATAATGTAAATATTGTACATAACACCTCATCTCAGAAATATAGACAGATACGTTTGAAAAATGCACAGAAACGCGTAATTTTCGCAGGTTTTTGCTTATAAACTGACTTCAGAATTTAAATATTTTAAGAATAAATAAAAACAAAAATAATATATTTTGTATTAGATCTATTGAACGGAAAATATTTTCAAACAAGAATTCTAATTATGAATCACTATAAGCAAAATATGCTATTTTTTACTCTATTTAAACTGTGTAAAAATTGTAAAAGATTACAAAAAAGGCTACTCAATAAATAAGATTTGATAGAACATTTGTTAGATAATTTGTTTGATCATAAGTAAAACAAAATAGATAAAAGTGTGTATAACACCATAATATTGCTGGGCACAAATTATAAGACGAAATGTTTTATATTTTCAATTTTAAACATCACACTAAAACAACTACAACACTGTATAATATATTACATCATAACAGGTAAATTGGTCAATTCTCTTTAAAGTAAATGAAGGTCTTATTTGATGGCACAATGATTTAATAATAATATACTTGTGCCATGCATCTTGTCCATATACAATTTATAAAGCTTCAATAAATTATAAATTTTATAAGGCTGTTCTATGAAACTTTCACTGATCATCAGAACGAAATTCTAATGTTATGATTTTGAAGTTAAACTTAATCTTTAAACTAATTTCCTCAAAAAACGGTAACGAATTCAAAAAAAAAACAACAACCTGTTCTGTGTCATTATTTAAACTCTAAAACTTTAAATTTAAAACTGAGTGAAATACCATGGTTCCAAAACCAACCTGTCTTAATGTCTGATCTGGCCGGTGCGTGAAACAGGAAAAGAAAGAAAGAAAGATAGCGGAGGCGATGGCGTTTAACGTCTGCTTCAGTGGAACCGTTGTTAATCGATGGTCTTTTTCTACGGCTTATCAAACCTTTGCAAATTATTTAAAGCCAGATAATATTTTTTAGATTGTCACAATTTTATTTTATTTTTTTTTAATTTTATTTTTAGATAATAATGGCTGTAGGGATACAAGTGTTAATAATTAATCCATAGCTGGGGAGAAGAAGTGGAGTCATATCTTTCCAAAGAGTGTTTGCGTGTAAGTGAATGTAATGAACCCAACGGGAATTGGAACTGGGCACTCCGATTAAAAATTTCAAGCCATTGTCCATTACACCAGCCGTAGATCCAAGCTTACAGCAAATGGTATTCCCAAGCGGTCACCCATCCAGTTACTGACCAGGCTCAACGTTGCTAAACTTTGGTGATCGTACAGGAACCGGTTTTTCAACGTGAAATGGAAAATCCTGTCAATTTCAAATATTTTCTTGTCTACCCTCTTACATCTTTAATGACCTGCTTTCATATTTATGGTGATTTCCTAAGCGTAGTTTAGATGTAACACAAAGCCAAAAGTATGGGGGGGGGCAGACAGCGAGGATCGAATTGTCAGTCGTAATTGTTCTAGCGAGATAAGCTTGATAATCATTACGCCACATCAATGCATTCATATTTTTGGTTGTTATTTTAATATTTTTGTTAAAGTTGTTAAGCTCATTTATTTACCAATTAATAAGGGAATGTCCACTGTTATTTTTATAGTCGTAGTATTCGCCATGAGCTTTATTCAATCATTAACTTAAGAATTAAAATTGATCAGAAAATCCCAATAAGAAGACATTTTCATGGCGATTTCTAGTTTCATGTGAACCGTGTTAATTAATAACCGGTTTTCAAACAGAAAGATGTAACTAAAAATTGACACGCTGCTAAACTAATCGTCAAAATCACCTTAAGAGTTAGAAATTTTCATTGTATCGATTGCCAATATGGTAGACAAGAGAAGGCGCAAACAACTACATTGTATATCAAGTTTGTTTTCTAAAAACAAACTTCCTAAAAGGCAGCCAAACAAATAATATTTAATGTATTTTTTCTGTAAGAAAATAAAACAAAAAAGTACAGTAAATTATGCCGATGAAAATTAAATTAGGAATTAGGATTCCTCCGAAAATTCAAATAGTAAAACCGTGAACATTTTATAGGTACGTAAAAAATTACGGAACATATGGGAAACGATGAAGTTTTAAGGTAGAAATGGAGACAAAAATGAAGCTTATACTTACAAACAGAAAGAGACATTTAAAAATTCTGGACACATAATGAGGAAAGAGGGCTTGGAGAATATAACACTGACAGGACATAATGAAGTCTGGAGAGTCAGGGAGTAATATAACCTACCTAATAGATCCTGTGTAAATGGATGGCAGAACAAAGACTGGGATGGATAGTAAGGTTAGAAACATTTTTAAGAGCTACAAAGGATGTGAAGTTGTGGAGAACTCTGATCATCTACGTCCTGAATAGATCTTCGGTTTACAGGCTGCAGAGCACACCTTCAAAAGTTATTGTTAAGGGTAAAAAAAAAAGCCTTAGATATAGAGAAATACGAACTTTAAATAAAGCGCTTTTTTCACACTATGATAAAAGGTGCTTTTTTTTTTTGCTTTTCCATCCACCTTAAATATATGTGCTTCAGACGGGGCCGGTGCAAGGGGCTCATGTCTCTGATACGGCTCCCTAATCTATGATACGGGTTTCCCCACTCTACTAGATGTCAATTTTATAAGGTAGTTATTGTAACCTAATTATGTAAAATAATAGGCCATATGCAATATAGGGTAATAATTCAACTAGAAAAATTGTAAATAATTACAATGCATCTAAATACAAATTAAAAACATGTCATAATAGATGAGTCCATCTTAAATAAATCAACAATGTTTGCGGTCAACATCAACTTGAAATTTTATTAAAAAGATGAATAATTTTAAAACATTATGGATAAAGAATAGTTAATATTATGTGTTTTTACGGGACTTAGAATGAGTAAAACAAATTCAAGGATTTGGACGAAAAAAACAAAAACAAAACAAAAACACCCCAGATTGTCGTTAAAATCTGCGAAAATTTTTCATCCTTTAACAGACATTTGTGATTATTTTAATTTTTAACGTACATAAATGTAGATAGAAAAACAATGCAAATGTTGATAATATAGCCAATATCACAAAGCACTGCCGCGTCCTGGGTATGATGATAAACTACAACCGGCAGCAAGACCTCTGATCGAGAGACTGGAAGTTTTGAGGAGCGGGAAACCACTTCTTAAATGCTGTTGTTCACAGGTCCAAACCGGGCTGGTGTCATATGTTAGGGGCCAAGCTATGGGCACATAATGATTCCTCAAACAAAACACTTTGAAAGTATATAAACACATTTTTTATAGTAAATTACACGCAATGCATTTTTATAAAAATAATGATGATTAATACATATTTATAGCAAAAATACCAACAATATATTTTATAGCAAAAATACCAACAATACATTTTATAGCTAAAATACCAACAATATATTTTATCTGCAGTTGAAGGCATGAAATTGTGTTCAAAATATATTTAGTTCAACCTATAAATTTGTATTCAAAATATTTAAATTTCGGCATTAAATAACCCATATCGGTTGATATACCGCTGAGAGGTCGCCAATCACCCCCACGGTTGGGGGATTCGGGGTTAATATGCACTGGCCCAGGTTTTAAGTTATGCTAGATTTTACAAGCTTAGTAAATGTGTACAACTGTACTGGGTCCGATTTTCACATAGCTTTGTTCCGTATTAGGTTAAGTAAGTGCTTATAAAATGTGTTATGCATGTTGGAGCAAGTTATTTTTTTCCTCCTTTCTGTCCTTTTCAAGAAATAGATGTAAGGCCCCCGTCTTTGCCAAATGAGCATCTCCGCAGCCCTCTGGATGTAGTGGTTTTTTGAAACAGCAGCAGCAGCAGCAGTCAAAACTGCAGAAACAGACGTCGTTAGAATTGTGAAGGAAATGAGGAGGCGTAAGATTGGTAATACAGCGTCGATCGGGCGAGAAGATGGCAAAGCTGAAGAAGCTCAGGCAATTTACATAAAAGCAAGTTATCGATTTCTCTTCGCCAAAGCCCAAACTCTCTTAAATCAAACTCCCTACTCCAGCCACATCATTTTTGTAGTCGTTGTTGTTGTTGTTATTAATCCATCTCTTCTTTGCCGCTTTTACGTTCTTGCAATAACCTTCCCGCGTTTTATTATTGTTTTCGCCCTTCCTGATTCGCCCTCAGCTCCCAAACTCCCTGCATGTCTCTATCTTTCCCGCCTTATCTTATCCTTATTGCTACACGTCTTTCTCTTTCTCAAACTCCTCCTTCTCCTCCTTCATTCTCACCCTGCCTTGATTACAACTCTCTAATCCCTGCTACTTCTTATGTGTTGGTTTAAGTTTTTATTCGATTCCCTACCTAGAATTTACTTTGGCGTTTTGCTTTTTATTTGTTAACATTCTTTTTTTTTTCATAATTTCGATTATTTTTTTTTTTATTGTATATTTTCTTTTCTTCTTTCTTTCTATGTTTTTCTTCTTTCTTTTTTTTTATTCTTCTATGTCCTGATTTTTCCTTGTTATTTTTCCTTTTTTTTATTTTTCATTCTTTCTCTACGTCCTTCTTTTCTCTTGTTTTCCATTTCTTTTATTTAATCTTCTTTCATTTCTTCTTTTTCCTTGTCTTTTTCCCTCTACGTCTTTCTTTTTTTTCCATTTCCCGTATTTGTTTCTTCTTTTTGTCTTTTTTTTTCGTTTTTCTCTTCTTGCTTCATTTCTACGCCTTTATTTCCCTTTGTTTTTCCTTTACTCTTTCTTCTTTCTCTACCCACCTTTACCCCTTATTTTTCCTTTGTCTTTTTTTATCTCTACTTCTTTCGTTTTTTTCTTTATTTCCCCACATTTTTCTTTATTTTTTTGACATTTCTCATTTTTCTAATTACAGTTTTGATGGTTTTATTTTTTTTTTTTTTTTTTGTTGGTTTTTCTAACTTTTCGCATTTACTAAGGTAGTTCAGTCGAGCTCGAGTAGGGAGATCTTGTTGCACCAAAAATTACAATTTGGAATATGTACCTGCTTGGAAAGAGCTACCCGCTTGGAAAATCAAAATTCAAAATCATAACTTTTTACCTGAGCCTTAATACCGATATCTGTCAGGGGAATAACATTCTCAGCCATCTAACTTTCTCTGTTACTGAATTTTATTAACCAAGACTAAGTGGAAAAGGAACAGGAAGACTGTGTAGCTCTAATCTCGTAAATGAGAATATTTTCCTGCCTAAAAGATACTTTTTCTTACTCTTTAGTGCCATTAAAGTCCTCTGTGGAATATAGATGCTGTTGCTATGGTTTCTGTAGCAAATAAATTTTTATCGGAATACTGTTACTAGTACCACACCCAATCAATTTTGAATTCAGTTATCCTTCTTCTAGACTGGTTACCAACCAAGGCTAGAAATCCCAGTTTTCCCAGCTTTCTAACCCATAGCTGTAGGAGGGAGAGAAAATGGATTTATACCTTTCCCAAATGCCGTCTTCGTTTATGTCTTCAGGACGTGGACGATCATGACTTTCCACAACCTCCTATTTATTGTAGTTCTAAGCAGGGTTCCCCCCCCTACCTATCCCTCCCAGTCCATAAAGTGCCATCCATTTACATAAGTTCGTTAGATAAATTAATCACGGTTACCCTTTTACTTTATTGCCTTCAATGTCCTTGCGAGAGTGAAATCCTCAAAATTCTGTAATTTCCTTATTTCCAGAAATTCCAACCATTTCTTTCTGAATGTCTTTTTCGTCTGCATTTTGCTTAAAACTTCATCATTGCACACATATTGCGTCCAAAGTATTCTCAGCATCCTACTGTAGAACCAGATCTCTTCATCCCTGGGGGAATTTGTTCAAGATCAATCCCTTTTCGAAATATTGTCTTCTACTTGGGTTTGAATATCAACCTCGGGTGTCGGTAGGAAATATGCCATCATCTGGCCTATCAAGCAGCTTCTTTTGTTATTATACAATATAGCTTAGTGCGACACAAGGCGACTACTATCAGGTGCTCAGTGAGGATATAACTCACTACTTATGATTAATACTCAACTAAACAAGCTTGTTAACCATTACCCCACACCGAAGTGTGTAATGTTTCTTGCTTTTTGCATTACTTGTTCAAAATTTGTTCGTTTCTCTTTTCTCTCCGTATCTCTTTTATTTCTGCATTTCTCCTCCTCTCTTTCGCTATTTCCACGGCAAATGTTCAGACGAGTTACATTCTTTAGTTTCCTAAGTTTCAACAGTTTCGTTTTAAGAATTTTACTCTCGCAGGGATATCGAAGGCAATGAGGCAAAAGAGAAACCATGAGTAATCTATCTAACGAGCTTTTGTAAATGGATGGCACTTCATGGAATGGGAGACATAGGTGGGGGGGAAACCCTACTTAAAACTACAGTAGATAAGAGGCTGTGGAAAGTTATGATCGTCCACGTCCCGAAGGGACACGGCAAATAAACGAAGAAGGCATTTGGAAAAGGCATGAATCCATTTTTCTCCCTCATCTACAGCTATGGGTTAAAAAACTGGGAAGCTTGGGATTTTTAGAGCTTCTAGAAGGAGACACGGTGGAGTTGATGGATAGCGTCTCGGAATGAGGAATCAGAGAGCCGAGTTCGAATTCCAGTCGAATACGTTACATTCACTTACGTGCTAATACCCCTGGGAAAGGTGTGAATCCTCTTCTTCTCCCTCCAGCCATGAGTAAATAGCAGGACAGACCGGGTTCTTGGATGGAAACTGGTCTACCGCAGAAAGAAATGGCAACTTACTGCGGGAAAAAATTTTCTTCGTCAGTCATGTATCGAAAGATACATGATCGCTTAAGCGTGTATCACGCATGGCACATAACTGTCTGATGTATGATAGATCCGACAAATTAAAACTACTTTCGAAAATTACCTCCAATCAGCTGTTAATTGCAGCAAGAAAGGGCTTATAAATTTTAACACCTTCTTTGTCTCACCTTTTCGACAATGGAGTGATTATATTGAATCAATGGCTAGGTCCGCTGCGAGGAAAATTGGTTCACTGAGTCGTGCCAGACAATTTTTCTAGTCAGAATACATTTTGCGCATTTATAAATCTACCGTTCGTCTGTACATTGGATATTGCTGCCATATCTGATCGGTTTGGTGCTCCTGTTACATATTTCGAGATTTTTGACAAAATCCAAAAGAGAGTCTGTAATGTTATCGGCCCTGAGCCTGCACCTCGACTTCAGACACTTTCCCACTGCCGTGACGTGGCTTAGAGCCAGATGTGTATTGCTGCCACATCGGAGCTGGAGTTGTCCAGTCCTCACTTTTCAACCTTCAACAGAGTTGAAAAGCATTAACGCAGTTGCGATTAATTGGTTTTCACCAGACAAACCCTTTCCCACAGAAGAGACGTTCCTAGCCTTTCGCTACCTTGCTGATATTTCCATGGGATTTTCTCGGGAGAAATACTTTTCTTGGATTCACCAGTCTAGACCTTCATAGCTAGGACCCACCAGACCACGTACACTGAGTCTAATCATCCTCATTCATTTCATATTCCATTAGCGAGGATGAAGTTCCACTCAGACAACTTCTTCCCCAGAACTGTTGCATCTCAAGAAGATACCGACTGATCACTACAATCTTAACCTCTTCAAGCGTTATCTATCTTATATTTCCTTATAACATACTTGTCTCGCTTCCATTCTGTACACCTTTGCAATATCATCATTTAGTGACCCTCTACCTTGAGTGGCTCTTGGGGCTTGTATTGGATGAAGAGTGGTAAAGAAAAAAAGAAGTTCCAGTGGAACCGCTGTTATCGAGTACATCCGTTATCGTAAAATTCGGTTATTGTTCACTTCTTAAAGTATATTTCGGAAAATTGTACATCTTATCGTTTCTCGAGCAAGGAAATCTGTCCGTTACGAACCTGTACATTCCTGTTCGCTTGCCGACGCGTGACTTCCTCAGGCCAAGCTAGCCACACAAAGCGTCACGTGTGTGCGTGGCCCAGTCTGTTTGTCGCTAAGTGAGCATCTCTACAAGCATTAGTCCGAAAATTTTCGTTTTAAATAATTTTTTTTTGTGGGGTTTTATTTTAATTTAGTTTTACTGATGAATAAACCACCCTGGGTCTTAAGAAAGTTTGAGAATAAAGAGTTACCTAAACTCTTTATGAAAAGGGATTCCCCTTCCAAACAAAAACACCTTTCTTCCTCAGCGTCTTGTATATGCCAACAAAATTCTTCAATAATGGTAAAACGAAATTAAATATTCATTTATTCTATGTATTAGTAATTTATATTTATTTCTTATTGTTTTCTACATATAAAAATATAGTTATTCTGTATGAAATGTATATTTTGTTAATATTTTCCGGTACGTGGAACGGATTAATTGGATTCATATTGTTTCTTATGCAAATATTACCCTCTGTTTTCGTGCATTTCGGGTTTCGGCAAACTTTCTGGGACGGATTATGGATGATGAACGTGATTCCCCTGTACTTAGAAGTTGCGTAAATATTTTTAGCACAGTGATGAACCACGGTGGAGTAATAGATAGTGGTTCGAATTGAGGAATCGGAAAACCGAGTTCGAGTTCCAGTCGAATCCATTACATTCACTAACGTAATAATACCCTTAGGAAAGGTATTAATCCTCTTCTCTCCCCCCCACACCCAGATATGGGTAAATAGCAGGACATACCGGGTTTTATAGCCATGGATGACAGCTGGTCTACCGCAGAAAGAAATGGCAACCTACTGAGGGAAAAATAATTCAAGAGAAAAATGTTGACTTGTCAATTTTTATAAGCCGTTCAGAAGATGAACACAATTGTTAGAGCGTCTATATTAGCAGTTACCAACCTTTTTTTGCGCCATCATTCACTTTCACATCGAAAATTTTTTTTCCATCGCCCACCTGTATAGTAAATATTCAAAAGCATACCAAAATTGTTTGGTAAAAGTTTGTTACTGGTTCATAAACTGACTTTATGATGTAATAAAAATACCAAAGAAAGGTAACAAATAACATTGTCGGCAGCAGCTACTAGCGTAATAAATAACAAACGAAAGAAAATTTGACTATTGAATACTATATATATATGATTTAGTTTTATGATCAAGATTAGTTTCATGGTTTGGATTAGCGTTGCTACTTTTACCGAAAATTAAGCAATTCTTGTTCATTATTATAAAATTAAAAAGTGTATACACTGATAGCAACTAATAAAAATATACCGAATATTTTTTGTTCTTGATCTTCACTTATCTAATTTAAATTAAGAAAAATGTTATTTCGTCTAAGGAACTATCTGAATATTAATGACCCTTTTCAAAACTATAGAGAATACTAAAATATATGTTGTTTGCAGGGATATTTATATCTTATCTAAGAATGTGACCCACTTATTCCTATTAAGCCTCCTACTTTATTCTTTATACATGTTTGAATATTATTTTCGAGTAGTATATTTTGAAATATCTTTTTAATACTCCTAATAATCCTATATCTGTATCCTAATAATCCTATATCACCCCCACCAAAAAAAAAAAAAAAATTTCTAATAGCACACCATTTTCTGTTCAATCGCCCACCCAACTGTTGAAATCGTCCACTGGTAGACGATATCGCCCATGTTGGGAAAGCCTGGTCAATATGATGAACAGAAGGAGTTGTAGAGTGAATGGCCCATGAGGAAAAAAATCTGGACGTTGGTACTGCCTTAGAGAACTATAACTGAAGACATTGTGTTGACTTCGTAATAATAAGGAAAATTTGGTCATTTTTGTGTGCTTGCTTTAAACAAATATGTTCAATATTTTCTGTTTTTAAATGTTTATATGTTGTACCAGAGTTCTTTGAGTGTCATGGGTATCTCAGAACCAAGTGACCTATTGTTTGCTTTTAAACTCATTATTTGCTCTGATGACTTACATTTCTCGCTGACTGCTCCTTCACGTATAAAAACAATTGACGAATAGTAATTAAGTTAGTTGATGGCTTCCCTTTTAAACGTTCTAATCGGCTCAGGAAGCTACTTTTCAAATTTGTCTCAGGTTTCCGTTCTTTTGTGTGGTTGGAAATAATCTTTGGAAGTAATTTAATTCAAATATTTTTTTATTTTCCCAAGTACTTTCAATCTCATCTGAGAACATCTTCAGGGTGTTAAACTGAGAATACTTGGGAAAATAAAAACTATTTGAAAGAAAATTTTGGTATTTTTCTAATCAATTTTCTACGGCCACCAATAAATTAATTCGTGGACCCGAAAGAATTAAAATTAAAATAAATAGACATAATACGTCTAAATAATTTAACCAAACCTGTTTCAATGAAGATATTCTGCCTAAATATACATAGATTTTTTTTTATAGAGTTCTTGTTTTTCACAAGAGAACTGACCACCATTTTTCTTTTCTTTTCTTTTTTTTTTTTTTTGTTCTGAAAATTACAAAATAGTTGTTTTGACAGAACGCCGTTAGACGAATAATTCTTGATAAACATTGAACTGGTAGATTCGTCAGTGCTATTCCAGCATTCAACCGATAACCAACTTGTAACACTCAGTCGGATTTGGAAGGGATCAAATTTTTAAAAAATACAATACGATAGCACAGTGAGAACAGTATCTATAAACTCTAATCCGATATTCTTACCAGTAAGCAATTTGAAAGTACATAATATTATACATGTCTCGTAAATAAACAAATGTAGAGACTTTAATCAGATACTGATCCATTTGTTAAACCGGATGTTATCTTTTGTGAGGCGAAGACTTTCACGTCATATAAAACAATCCTCTCCTGAAAAAAATAGCGAAATTAATAATACAGAAATAAGATTCAAACTGAGCAAAATATTTACTAGAAGATATAAACCAAATGTAGTACAGATGTTTACTGGTACTCTATGAGAGCTGTACTTATTATGAAGATATATATATATATATATATATATATATATATATATATATATATATATATATATATATTTATATATATATATATAATTTAAAAATATATTTCAATTGAGCACTGTTGGGTGATAAGCTAATCCTATAAACAACAACCACCTGCGCTAATGCAAGCTCTTCAGTAAAATGAATTGAGCACTTCGACTGATTGGCATTTGTTTACATTCGTAAAAAAAAATACGCTAGATTTA
>CAHIKZ030000513.1:702500-737500 GCA_903632075.3 Acanthosepion pharaonis | reverse complement strand
AGTATATGAATATACCGGACGAGGATGTGGAGGGAAAAAAGAAAGAGGAGGAGGATTGATAAAAAAAAAAAAAAACAAGGACACAGAGGAAGGAACAGGGGGATAAGGGCGGACGATAATACGTGAGTAAGAAAGCAGGAGTAAAAAGTGTGGCGAAGAAAAAGAAGATAAGGACACAAGGAAAGGATAAGGACGGAAGGAAAGGAGGAAGAGGGGCAGAAGGAAAAAAGTAGGAAGTGTAGTAAAGAAAAAAAATAGCATAAGAACACAGAGGAAGAAAAGGAGGGAGAAGGGAAGAAGAAAGACAGTAGAAGTAGGTAGTGTGGCAAAGAAAAAAAGAACATAAAGACACAGAGGAAGGAAGAAGGGGCAGGAAAAGAGCGACAGAAGACTTTGAGGAGACAAATAAGATAAAGGAAAGAGAGGAATATAGAGTAAAGAAAAAAAAAAGCAAAGGAAAACGTAGAGAAAGAAAAGAGAAGAAAGAGACAGACGACGAGCAAGCGAGAAGATAAACAGAATAAAAATAATAAAAAAAAGTTAGAAAGAAAAAAAAAATAACGAGCAATAACAAAGATGGAAAGAAAGTGAGAGATAGATAGAAAGAGAAAATAATCACCAAAAATTTCACCGCAAACAACGCCAACAAAAAGCAATAAAAAAAGAAGGAATTAATGATGAAAGAAAGTAAAAAATAAAATAAAAATGAAAACCTCAACCAAAAATTTTCAATCACAGATCAAACCAATGCAACGGTGAAATTTCATTTCAATGCTGTTTCTTTTTTCATTTCTTTTTTTTTTTTTTAAATAATTCAATCTAGAGATTACGACAAGTTTTCATTTTTTAATCTTTTTTTTTTATTTCTTCTTCTATCCAAACATTGTATTTTGTGACGATGGCAAGAGATATTGCATTTGTGAAGTCAGCATTTCGTTTCTCTTGATTTCATTTCATTATTTTTTATGAATTTCTTTACAGAAATTTATTCCGACAACTATCACACATTGTTCTTATCAAAGTTTGTTTCTTCTTTCTTATCTATCTATCTATCTATCTATCTATCTATCTATCTATCTATCTATCTTTCTATCTATCTACCCATTAACTGTCTGCTTATCTATCTATCTATCTATCTATCTATCTATCTATCTATCTATCTATCTATCTATGCTTACGGCAGTACGATGACAGAAGTAACGTCTTTCTGGATATTCACTTCCGCGCAAATACCTTTTGGAAAGATATGAATGAACCTCTTTTCTCCCCAGCTATGGGTTAATTAGTAAGACTTGTATCACAAAACCATTATTATTCCCCCCCACCACCACAAAATTATTACATTCTAAATATATTTTCTGGTTTTAAATAACCGTCAACGGGTTGATAAGCTGTAGAAAATGAATCAAGCAAACCAAATTAGCTAACTAATTTTGTTCATTATCAGCATATCCACGTTTTTATCTATCTATCTATCTATCTATCTATCTATCTATCTATCTATCTATCTATCTATCTATCTATCTATCTTAATCTCTTAATGAGAAGTCATCAAGAAAATATTATGGGTATTATTAATGATATTATTAATGATTTTCTCAAAAGTTATATCCATGGCCCCAAATAAGCTAACTTTTCTTTCTTTCTTGCTTGCTTTCTTAGATTGCCTGAATTTCTTTTTTAAGTGAAAACTCTATTTATCCATAAATCTTTGTCAAGATTTGTATCCTCTGCTATGCTTTGCAATATTGCCTAACTTTCTGGTTTGCTTAAAAAAACAAAAAACAACTGTTACTTTTTCCCATTATACAGAGAATAATAGTCTCGAAATGCCTCCAAGAGCTCCATAAAAAAACATTTGTGGAACAATAAAATTAACTTTATTTTTATTATTACATGAAACATTTTACTGTATTATGCTAGTAAACATTATTATTATTATTATTATTATTATTATTATTATTATTATTGTTTGTGTGTTATTTTTCCTGTTTTGTATCATGTAGAGTTGGGTCCAAACTATGGTCTTGAGGCCCTATAGGAGAATTGTCATTTAATTGATAGCACTTTTCTTAGTATATGGGATGTTCCTAGTAGGGCGATCTTCTGAGCAACTTGTATATTGATGTTATCCGGGACACTGGTAGTAAAATTGTCGATCCCTTTTCTCAGGAGGCCCACTGCTCCGATTACTGTTGGTACAATCTGAGTCTTCATTCCTGATTATCCTGTTAATCTCGATCTCCAGGTCCTTGTATTTGGACAATATCTCGATAATTTTTTATGGAAGTGTTTCTCTCAGGTGATGCTGCTATCTCAATAAGCATAAACTTCCTGAATTTCTTGTCTTTTATGATAATATCAGGAACGGTTGGCTTTTATTTCCCTGTCAGTTTGAATTGGCATGTCCCAGAGGATAGGTACATCGTTATTTTGGGTAACCGTGTCTGTTTGGTGATCATACCATCTCTCAATGGTTTCGATTTTGTGCTTCTTGCATATCTTCCAGTGCACATATGTCGCTACCTTGTTATGTCTGTGGGTATATTCATTTTTTACTAGTTATGGACATCCTGAAATAATATTTTCGACATTTTCATCTTATTTTCTGCAGAATCCGCAGAAAATTTTAGTTCCATCCTTGATTATGTGACAGTGATAGGACCTGGTTGCGAGGCAAACAAAAAAAAGTGCCTCCTTATTGATATGGCAGTCCCTGCTGACTGTAATGTATCTTTGAAGATATTCAAAAAGCTGTCAAAATACAAGGGCCTTGAAATAGAAATCTCAAAAATGTGACATATGGGAACATCAACAATCCCTGTTGTAGTTGGAGACCTAGGATTGGTTGGAAAAGATTGCAGTAGACTAATTGAAGGGATTCCTGGAAGTCCATGCCTCAAGGAGATACAAAAAATTGTTCTGACAAGTACAGCCCACACTTTACGAAGGGCTTTATCTATGTAATGTTTTTCTTTTTTTTTTTTTTCTTTTGTCAGTGGAAAGTGTCATGATGCCATTTCTAACCTTAGGTCCCTGGGCGGGACCCGGAAAGAAATGTGTAAACGCCAGAAATCAAAGAAAATAATAATAATAATAATAATAATAAGAAGAAGAAGAAGAAGAAGGAAGAGGAGGAGGAGAAGAAAAAGAAGAAGAAAAAGAAGAATATTAATTATTGTTGTTTTTGTTTTTGTTGTTGTTACTTTGATTTCTGATGTATACACATTTCCTTCCGGATTCCAACCAGGGACCCAAGGTTAAAAATGACTTCGTGACCACGAGTCAGTCAGTCGTTCACTTTGGAACGGACTGCTCGGTTCAACTCTCTTCCTACGGGCGGGAGGAACCCGAAGGAGGCTACGCCGAAGGGCGGAGTCCCCTTCGGGGAGGTAAAACCGGCCTTGAACCCGTTTATACTGGTTCAAATGGGCTATTTTTTGGCCGAGCCTAATGGCTCGGGAATGCCCACGTTAAAAAGGCCTTGTGCCACATAACACCCTCGTGGCGGGGGGTGACTAAATATCGTGACCACGAAGCGATTTCTAACCAGTGATCGGGAAGAAAGTAAGATCACGCATATTTTATACAAGGCTGTACTGGTGAGTACATTTTTTTTTGTATTTTTTAAGGCATGAACTACCAGGAATCCCTTCAATGAGTCTATCGGAAACTTTTCGAATCAATCCGAAGTTCTCCAATTATAACTGGAATTTTTAATGTCCTCATCTGCCACATTTCCACTTCAAGATTCTTGTAATTTGATAGTTTTTGAAAAGATCTTTAAAGATGTATTAAAATCTACAGGAAATGCCATGTCAATAAGAAAGTACATTCTTTTCTCGTGGTCTTTGATCTTTGATCACGATGTCTGGGCGATTAGATTTGATTATTTTGTCTGTGTGTATAAAATTGTACAGGCCCTATCCCTCTAAGCGAGTCTGGGTGATGCTCATACCAGTTTCTTGCCGTTTCTTTTCCGTAAAACTGGCATCTTTTCCAGTACAGATATGGAACGTCTCTCTCTCTCTCTCTCTCTCTCTCTCTCTCTCTCTCTCTCGTTTTATATTCAGTGGGTACGAACAATGTGCAACCTGATACAAGATGGTCAACTGTTTCTGGATATTTATCACAGAATCTTCATTTCGGGTCAACACATTTTGGTAATTTCTACTTAGCAAGCATTGGACCTGTGCAGCAGAATAAAACCTTCGGTTTCAGTTTTTAACCCTGCACTTCGTAACCACTGATCAGTGAGTTGGTCTACATCAGCTTGGGCATCATGGGTAAAGTATTGAACATGGAGAGTCTTATCTTGCCATAGTTTCTGCATTTGGAACATTGTATTTATTTTTGCTTTCTTTGTTAGGTTCTTTGTCACTGCAGTAGGTGTATTGTAGTTTATTTGCACTTCTTCAATCACTTGAAATTGCTTTTTGAATTTGTTGAATTCCTTTATTACAGAATACAGAGATGCCAGGTCAGAACCAGTAATATTGCTGATTCTTCTTTTGGATTTTATAAAGAAACTCTAAATATATAGCAGGATCATTGGACCATATATGGCAGCAATATTCAAAGCATGGACGAATGGTAAGCTTAAATATGTAAGACAGATTCTGGAGAGAAAAATTGTCTAGCACAACACAGTGAAGCAACTTACTTAGCAGCAGACCTATATACTCTATATAATCTTTCCACTTCATATCAGCTGAGAATATTAAACCGAGAAGGCGCAATGAGTCAATCTTCTGGAGGTTAGCATCAGCCATACTGATGTGAGGTAGAAATGAGTCTCTCAGATTATTAAGAGAGAATTTTCCCCAGTTAACATCAAATTGTAGGTCATTTTTTAGATAAGCTGCCACTTTGGCTTTAGCGAACTGATCAAACTTACTATTTAACCTATAAGCCTGAATTAAGTAAACAAATCCTATATTCATTCACATTTTGTACTCACATATTCAACTATCGTATGCGCATTTATTCGCTTAACAAACAACAGCCAATCAATAGTATAACAAATTCGCACCCCCGAGAGATTTGTGCCATCTTTGAATGTGATACGAACTAATTTTAATGCAAGAAAATGCGCTTCTATCAGTGGGTCCCTGCTCTAGAAACGATGCCCCCCCCCCACCACCTAAATTTGATGCTCTTTTGAGTCCCGGGGTTTGAAGGATTGGAATTTGTGAAGATTCATGATCGCGTGTGAATTATAAATTCTGCCGTGGCTGATTGTTATAGTTAGAAAACTAGTCTGAACATTTTCGAAATGATACAGATCGTCTGGTGCTATCGCAAACCACTTTTAACACGTTCGATCGTTTACAGTACCTTCTCCATAAACTGCTTCTGTTACATTTTTTATTTTTTCAGTGTAATTGTCAATAAACAAAATCAGTTCAATTTTTATAATGCACTCAGATATGACTTGAATAAACTGAACTCAATAAAGTTAGTTATTGTTATGGGGTCCACCCCTTTTTCATACAAGTGGACTCGACCAGTGTGTACTTGGACTGCTGTCGTTAAATACCCAGAGTCAGTCAGAGTAGAGAGAGATTGAGATTGTGATTGAGTTGGAGGTAGAGTAATAGTGTGAGGTAACCGCTTTTAGAAGTCACAGTTACAAGCACGTAGACTCTAAGGAAGTCCTACTTCGAGACTGAATTTACCAGACTGTATATATATATATATATATATATATATATATATATATATATAATATTATTATTGCTACTAATCGCGTTTCTGGATCTACTAACCGTATTACCAATTGTATTATTGTGTAAATACATTTATTTGTTATATTTCATTCCTGCGTTTGTCATTCATTGGGGACCGGATTTCATCCCGGAATCCAAAACAGCTATCACTAAACATTCATGCTGTGATCTAATAACACTCAAACTACAATTTTGATGACGCAATATCATTTTTTCATTTTGAGTAAATGATTGTATCGTCAACGTAGATGTCATCGGAAAGGTCATTAATGAAAATTAAATACAGAGAAGGACCAAGGAGCCCTAGCGGTAACCCGGGTTAGTACGAAAGGGTGTAGACGAATGGCCATTCAGGATAACTTTCATTTCGCGATTTGATAGGAAAAATTGCATCAGTTATACAAAAATAGAAATAGGTGTAAGACAAGGATGTGTCTTCTTGCCGGACTCATTCAACTTATACAGCGAGGCGATTCCGTGAGAACTAGAAGTCCTACCATAATTCATTACTGGCGGCCACAATCTTAACAACATAAGGTATGCAGATGACACAGTGTTGATAGCAGGCATAGAAAGAACGCTACAAAACCCCCTACAGAAGACAGTGAAAGAAAGCGCAAAGAAAGGATTAAATATTAAATGTAAGAAGACAGAATACAGAATACAAGAAAAGGATGGGCCCAAAGTGCAAATCGGAAATACCAAAATCAAACAAGTACTTAAATTTAAATATCTGGTAAGTGTTCTAACAGAGGATTGAAAGTGTGACACTGAAATCCGAAGGTGTATTTAGATAGCCAAGGAAGCATACCAAAAGCTATCAGAGTACGAAGAAATAGAATAATTTCGCTAGAAACAAGGAAAAGAGTATTAAACTGCTACGTGTGATATCTGACCTCTTATATGGCAGTGGATGCTAGACGAATTCCTCAAAGATGAAGGAGGCTGAGGATCCCGTGGACTGAACGTGTGAGCAACGACGAAGTTGTGAAGAAAATGAAGACAAAAAGGAAACTAATACCTAACATCAGGAAGAGACAGCTGAGGTTTCTGTTGTAACTAATGAGGGAAGAGGGCTTGGAAAATCTGATACTCACAGTATAGATTGAAGACAAGAGGGACAGAGGAAAACGACGCATACGTAATCATCTTGGGTAAATGGCTGGCGGAACAGGGTTTAGGAGAAATAATAAAAAGACAAAGTTTATTAAGAGCTACAATGGACATGAAGTTGTGGAGAGCCAGGATCGCCTACTCCCTGAAGGAGGACATGTCACATAAAGAAAAATGAGTTTTCTATTGTTATTATTGTTGTTGTTGTCGACATCATCATCATCATCATCATCATCATCATCAGCAGCAGCAGCAGCAGGATCTAGCACAAATGCAAATAATATAATTTGCCCAATCTCTTACCAATTTTTTTCCTTTAAACTAATTGCTTTATATGGATCGTGGTAGGTAAATTGAAATACAAAGGTAAGGCGATACAAAATAAAAAGTCGGCGTGCTAGTTAGTGGGAGAGACGATGTTAGATGTTAATGACGTCTAGCCCCCTCGTTCTGGGGGAGGTCTTTTGGTTGACGGGGTCGATTCTATAACGTTGTATCTTCTCTCGCTCGTTTTCTCCCGGCCGGGCGGCGAAATGTTTTTGGAGTTCGGAGATAAAAAGACATAAACAAAAGGGATTTTAAGCTTTTCTGTTACATTAAACATGTCGATATGTACATTTTAAACTAGTGAGTGGGGTCGTTCTATCACCCCCCACTGAGAATCAAGTTCCCTGAGACACGAAATAACCACGTCTACTGTGTATGAGGAGTAAAACTCAACTCCCTGAAATCACTTTCTATCTGTCTAGCATTCCCACGCTAGTTTTACCTTATCAGAAACGACTTATTTATTTAGTCTACCATCTGACCTTAAAGATCAGCCTCAGAAGATCTGAGCCAAAATACACTACCACTAAAAAATAATAGTCTGAAATTATTATTTAACATTCCTTACCTAACAATAGAAAAATTCATTTATGAATTTTATTTCAACTACATTATATTTAACACTAACTTCCTGATTCTATATTTTTTTATATCCGATTAATGCATATTTTTTATTCATTATCTCACTGTAAACATTTTTTTAGTTTATTTAAAATATTATTTTATTAGGTTGGTGCAAAAATTATGTCGTTTTTTGACGTTCAAGTTAACGTCAAAAACGACATTATTTTTGCACCAACCTAATATTTTTGGATTTCGTTTGTACTCATTTTCTAGATTATAACCTGCATTACCCGCATATAAAACTTACATACTCATTGCACCAGAGAGAGGGATCAGTGCTCGCACCGAGGCCAGCGTAGCCGACGGTTACGGGGGCTAGGGGAAATTTTGTTCCTGCCCGCGTGTAAGGGCCCGGGATCTCCAGATTAAACCGGCTTTTTGAGACAACGCGAGTCCGTGCGGTCGGAGGGTGGGGGAGGTCGAATAAATACCTAAATATGATAATGTCGGCTTGGTAGGGGACGTGTGCCAACTTTGGAAAATGTCTGAAAAACCATAACACGTGTTGACCAAAGCCTTCGGTAGACGGAACTGTTAGTCGATGATTTTAATCGCAAGAAGTCATCGTGACCGAGGCTTTGAGTGTACTGGCCTTGTTTAAACTGTTGATCACGCCAGATGATCTCATCCGTTCTCAGCATAGACGCAGTATAAAATCAATGTTTAGCTCTGTGGGTGTTGGAGTAACAGAAATATGGCCGAGGAGTCCTCTGCGCCATGGACTGGCTAGCCGCCCAGGCATACACAAAAACGAGCGACCATCAGTTATTAAATGTAATGCCAGTGGTGGCTGTCCGGCAAATCTGTTTGGCGTTCGCGTAAAATTCAAACGCTTTCTCGTAAAGTTGTCTTGTTCCACCTATATTACAATTTATTACGAGATGATTTAAAATTCTACAAATTTTGTGCAAATGTGGATGCACGTGTGCGTGTTCTCACGAAAACACGTTCGTGTGCCCGTGTGCGTGTGCGCACGTAGTCGTACGCTATTAGGCATGAAACGTGTGTGGTTCTTCATTGAGACTTGTTCACTTAGCCCACCCGTTTTAATCAAGCTCGGCCAGGTCAACAGTATACAGTTCTTGAGTACAAAATAAAGGTATTTTTTTTTCGTATTTGTTTTGTTTAGATAAACTTTTAGGTGAAGGTCACTGCAAAGCGTGAATAAGTCGGGTTTATTGTTTGCTGACCTCATCTGTCATAAAACAATCATGATTTGCGCCGTGAACAAAGCGTCTTGTCGCCGAGGTACAGCTTTTTCGTTTAACCTCTTATTCCAAGAGATGACCTGAGTTCACACGACTGTCTTTTTTTGCTTGTATCGATCGGGAGTTTACATGGACTCGACTATGTAGATTAAATTTCTTGTCGTATAACCTGTTATACGAATTTATACGAACTGAGTATTCCATCAAGTACTAAAAGTTGCTTGGTAATATGACAAAATGACCGCAACAAATTATTAATTCGTTAAATAGAGAAATAAAAATAAAAGGTGTCACTTCAGCGTGTGATCTAACATACATGATTTTTCTCCAAAAATTAATTTACAGTGTAACCCGGATATAAGAGACCCGGATATAATAAGAGATTTTCTCCCGACAAATCCCAAATTAGAGCCTGTAATGTATATAAAAAATAGACCAAACCCGATATAAGAGAAACCCCGTATATAAGAGACCCGGATATAAGAGAAACCCGGATATAAGAGAGATTTTCTCTGGTCCCAAATTAGAGCCTGGGTTAATGTATATAAAATAGACCAAACCCGGATATAAGAGAAACCCGTATATAAGAGACCCGGATATAAGAGAAACCCGGATATAAGAGAGATTTTCTCTGGTCCCAAATTAGAGCCTGGGTTAATGTATATAAAATAGACCAAACCCGGATATAAGAGAAACCCGTATATAAGAGACTTCTTCTCGTCCCGACAACTCTCTTATCCGGGTTACACTGTACCTCGAAATATAAAACTAGCTAAGTGTGAGCTCACAGATTGTAAAAAAAAATATTTTTGCCAAGATTTTCTAAAAAAAAACAGACATTTCTAAAATAATTTCATGTATCTGTGATTCTGAGTATAAGTACCATTTTTATCTTCATTTTCCTTAAGACTTCTTTGCTGCTTACGTGATCCGTCCCTAGAATTCCCAGCATCCTTCTGTAGAACCGTATTATTGTTGCCTTCAGTCTCTTCTTCCTCTATGATAAGATTGTCCAGCATTCACTGCCATATAGAAGGACTGATATCATATAGCAGTTCAGCCAGGGCCGAATTTGATGAAGTGGGCCCTGGTTTATTTTACATGTGAGCCACACCCTCATCAAATCCCCCATTCTCACAGGTAGAGGAAAATGGATGAGTGTTAAATTAAACAATTTGAGTAAAACCGAGGATGACGATGTGTTTAAAATTATTGAAGTGTTATTTAAAGTCTATAATGCATTAGGAGAGAATGTGCAAGAAAGGCCTATGACAGTGTGGAAAATATACACCACGGCTGGAGGCCCCCTAAATTTTGAGGCCCTAGGCTTCAGCCTGCTAAGCCTATAGATAAATCCGCTACTGAGTTTAACACTCTTTTCTCTGTTTCTAACGAAATTTTCCTCTTTCATAATATTTTGTTTAGAATCTTTTTGCTATTCGAAGGCGTGTTTAGATAGCGATGATGCAATTTACAGTATTTTTTATGGAAGTCTAACTGCCTAGCACAGTGATTCTCAACGTAGTCCAGGAGGACCACCGGTGGTCCATTTCTAGTGGTCCACCGAAAAGTTAGGAGCCATGAGATGAAAATGTTGAGTTGGCTGAAATGTTGCCGGACTTGAAAGAGAATGTGAAACTGAGATTTGACAAAGGTGTCTTTGCCTTCATATCGATAAAGCACTTACACACAAATATTTTTCAACATATAGAAACAAGCATCATTTCTTTCCCTGCTACATGGATGATGGAATCTAGATTTTGTTTTCTTGGGCTGCTGATCAAGGATGTTTTCAGTAAGAAAATAACATCATCAAATTATTATTATCTCAAAAAACAGAAATCAAGGAACTATCAATGACTAAGACTAAATAACATCATCAAAATTGATTATGTTATCTTGCGAGAAACAACACCAAGATCAAGGTAGTCACTAGCTGAATGGACTAAGACTAAATAACATCATCAAAATTGATTATGTTATCTTGCGTGAGAAACACCACCAAGATCAAGGTAGTCACTAGCTGAATGGACTAAGACTAAATAACATCATCAAAATTGATTATGTTATCTTGCGTGAGAAACACAAGATCAAGGTAGTCACTAGATGGACCAAGATCAAGGTAGTCACTAGCTGAATGGACTAAGACTAAATAACATCATCAAAATTGATTATGTTATCTTGCGTGAGAAACAACACCAAGATCAAGGTAGTCACTAGCTGAATGGACTAAGACTAAATAACATCATCAAAATTGATTATGTTATCTTCCGTGAGAAACAACACCAAGATCAAGGTAGTCACTAGCTGAATGGACTAAGACTAAATAACATCATCAAAATTGATTATGTTATCTTGCGTGAGAAACAACACCAAGATCAAGGTAGTCACTAGCTGAATGGACTAAGACTAAATAACATCATCAAAATTGATTATGTTATCTTGCGTGAGAAAACAACACCAAGATCAATAGTAGTCAAATAACATCATCAAATTGAATGGATCTTGCGTGAGACTAAAAGATAACATCATCAAAATTGATTATGTTATCTTGCGTTATCTTGAGAACAACACCAAGATCAAGGTAGTCACTAGCTGAATGGACTAAGACTAAATAACATCATCAAAATTGATTATGTTATCTTGCGTGAGAAACAATGGACAAGATCAAGGTAGTCACTAGCTGAATGGACTAAGACTAAATAACATCATCAAAATTGATTATGTTATCTTGCGTGAGAAAACACCAAGATCAAGGTAGTCACTAGCTGAATGGACTAAGACTAAATAACATCATCAAAATTGATTATGTTATCTTGCGTGAGAAACACCAAGATCAAGGTAAACTAGCTGAATCACTAGCATCAAAATGGACTAAGACTAAATAACATCATCAATGGAAAGACTAAATAATTATGTTTGATTATGTTATCTTTGCGTGAGAAACAACACCAAGATCAAGGTAGTCACTAGCTGAATGGACTAAGACTAAATAACATCATCAAAATTGATTATGTTATCTTGCGTGAGAAAAACACCAAGATCAAGGTAGTCACTAGCTGAATGGACTAAGACTAAATAACATCATCAAAATTGATTATGTTATCTTGCGTGAGAAACACCAAGATCAAGGTAGTCACTAGCTGAATGGACTAAGACTAAATAACATCATCAAAATTGATTATGTTATCTTGCGTGAAAAACACCAAGATCAAGGTAGTCACTAGCTGAATGGACTAAGACTAAATAACATCATCAAAATTGATTATGTTATCTTGCGTGAGAAACACCAAGATCAAGGTAGTCACTAGCTGAATGGACTAAGACTAAATAACATCATCAAAATTGATTATGTTATCTTGAGAAAAAACACCAAGATCAAGGTAGTCACTAGCTGAATGGACTAAGACTAAATAACATCATCAAAATTGATTATGTTATCTTGCGTGAGAAACACCAAGATCTTAGTAGTCACTAGCTGAATGGACTAAGACTAAATAACATCATCAAAATTGATTATGTTATCTTGCGTGAGAAACACCAAGATCAAGGTAGTCACTAGCTGAATGGACTAAGACTAAATAACATCATCAAAATTGATTATGTTATCTTGCGAGAAACAACACCAAGATCAAGGTAGTCACTAGCTGAATGGACTAAGACTAAATAACATCATCAAAATTGATTATGTTATCTTGCGTGAGAAACACCAAGATCAAGGTAGTCACTAGCTGAATGGACTAAGACTAAATAACATCATCAAAATTGATTATGTTATCTTGCGTGAGAAACACCAAGATCAAGGTAGTCACTAGCTGAATGTACTAAGACTAAATAACATCATCAAAATTGATTATGTTATCTTGCGTGAGATTATGTTATCTTGAAACACCAGATCACTGAAGATGGTCACTAGCTGAATGGACTAAGACAAAATAACATCAAAAATTGGTATCTTGTCACCAAGATAGCTGAATGGACTAAGACTAAATAACATCATCAAAATTGATTATGTTATCTTGCGTGAGAAAACACCAAGATCAAGGTAGTCACTAGCTGAATGGACTAAGACTAAATAACATCATCAAAATTGATTATGTTATCTTGCGTGAGAAAACACCAAGATCAAGGTAGTCACTAGCTGAATGGACTAAGACTAAATAACATCATCAAAATTGATTATGTTATCTTGCGTGAAAACACCAAGATCAAGGTAGTCACTAGCTGAATGGACTAAGACTAAATAACATCATCAAAATTGATTATGTTATCTTGCGTGAGAAACACACCAAGATCAAGGTAGTCACTAGCTGAATGGACTAAGACTAAATAACATCATCAAAATTGATTATGTTATCTTGCGAATGAGAAAATAACACCACCAAGATCAAGGTAGTCACTAGCTGAATGGACTAAGACTAAATAACATCATCAAAATTGATTATGTTATCTTGCGAGAAAACACCAAGATCAAAGGTAGTCACTAGCTGAATGGACTAAGACTAAATAACATCATCAAAATTGATTATGTTATCTTGCGTGAGAAACACCAAGATCAAGGTAGTCACTAGCTGAATGGACTAAGACTAAATAACATCATCAAAATTGATTATGTTATCTTTGCGTGAGAAACACACCAAGATCAAGGTAGTCACTAGCTGAATGGACTAAGACTAAATAACATCATCAAAATTGATTATGTTATCTTGCGTGAGAAACAAATACAAGATCAAGGTAGTCACTAGCTGAATGGACTAAGACTAAATAACATCATCAAAATTGATTATGTTATCTTGCGTGAGAAACACCAAGATCAAGGTAGTCACTAGCTGAATGGACTAAGACTAAATAACATCATCAAAATTGATTATGTTATCTTGCGTGAGAAACGCCAAGATCAAGGTAGTCACTAGCTGAATGGACTAAGACTAAATAACATCATCAAAATTGATTATGTTATCTTGCGAAACACCAAGATCAAGGTAGTCACTAGCTGAATGGACTAAGACTAAAATAACATCATCAAAATTGATTATGTTATCTTGCGTGAGAAACACCAAGATCAAGGTAGTCACTAGCTGAATGGACTAAGACTAAATAACATCATCAAAATTGATTATGTTATCTTGCGTGAAAAACACCAAGATCAAGGTAGTCACTAGCTGAATGGACTAAGACTAAATAACATCATCAAAATTGATTATGTTATCTTGCGGAGAAAAACACCAAGATCTAGCTGAATGGACTAAGACTCACTCATCAAAATTGAATGGATCTTGCGGAGAAACTAAATAACATCATCAAAATTGATTATGTTCATCAAAATTGATTATGTTATCGAGAGAAACACCAAGATCAAGGTAGTCACTAGCTGAATGGACTAAGACTAAATAACATCATCAAAATTGATTATGTTATCTTGCGTGAAAAACACCAAGATCAAGGTAGTCACTAGCTGAATGGACTAAGACCAAATAACATCAAAAATTGATTATGTTATCTTTAGAGAAACACTCAAGGTAGTCACTAGCTGAATGGACTAAGACTAAATAACATCATCAAAATTGATTATGTTATCTTGCGTGAGAAAACACCAAGATCAAGGTAGTCACTAGCTGAATGGACTAAAGACTAAATAACATCATCAAAATTGATTATGTTATCTTGCGTGAGAAACACCAAGATCAAGGTAGTCACTAGCTGAATGGACTAAGACTAAATAACATCATCAAAATTGATTATGTTATCTTGCGTGAGAAACACCAAGATCAAGGTAGTCACTAGCTGAATGGACTAAGACTCAAAAATTGAACATCATCAAAATTGATTATGTTATGTTATCTTGCGTGAGAAACAACCCAAGATCAAGGTAGTCACTAGCTGAATGGACTAAGACTAAATAACATCATCAAAATTGATTATGTTATCTTGCGTGAGAAACACCAAGATCAAGGTAGTCACTAGCTGAATGGACTAAGACTAAATAACATCATCAAAATTGATTATGTTATCTTGCGTGAAAAACACCAAGATCAAGGTAGTCACTAGCTGAATGGACTAAGACTAAATAACATCATCAAAATTGATTATGTTATCTTCAAGGTAGTCACTAGAATGGACTAAGACTAAATAACATCATCAAAATTGATTATGTTATCTTGCGAGAAACAACACCAAGATCAAGGTAGTCACTAGCTGAATGGACTAAGACTAAATAACATCATCAAAATTGATTATGTTATCTTGCGTGAAAACACCAAGATCAAGGTAGTCACTAGCTGAATGGACTAAGACTAAATAACATCATCAAAATTGATTATGTTATCTTGCGTGAGAAAAACACCAAGATCAAGGTAGTCACTAGCTGAATGGACTAAGACTAAATAACATCATCAAAATTGATTATGTTATCTTGCGTGAGAAAACACCAAGATCAAGGTAGTCACTAGCTGAATGGACTAAGACTAAATAACATCATCAAAATTGATTATGTTATCTTGCGTGAAAACACCAAGATCAAGGTAGTCACTAGCTGAATGGACTAAGACTAAATAACATCATCAAAATTGATTATGTTATCTTGCGTGAGAAACACCAAGATCAAGGTAGTCACTAGCTGAATGGACTAAGACTAAATAACATCATCAAAATTGATTATGTTATCTTGCGTGAGAAACAAGATCAAGGTAGTCACTAGCTGAATGGACAAGACTAAATAACATCATCAAAATTGATTATGTTATCTTAGCTGAAAACACCAAGATGGATAGCTGAATGGACTAAGACTAAATAACATCATCAAAATTGATTATGTTATCTTGCGTGAGAAAAACACCAAGATCAAGGTAGTCACTAGCTGAATGGACTAAGACTAAATAACATCATCAAAAAGATTGATTATGTTAATGGACTTGCATCATCAAAATTATGTTATCCAAGATCAAAGGTAGTCACTAGCTGAATGGACTAAGACTAAATAACATCATCAAAATTGATTATGTTATCTTGCGTGAGAAACACCAAGATCAAGGTAGTCACTAGCTGAATGGACTAAAGACTAAATAACATCATCAAAATTGATTATGTTATCTTGCGTGAAAAACACCAAGATCAAGGTAGTCACTAGCTGAATGGATAAGACTAAATAACATCATCAAAATTGATTATGTTATCTTGCGTGAGAAACACCAAGATCAAGGTAGTCACTAGCTGAATGGACTAAGACTAAATAACATCATCAAAATTGATTATGTTATCTTGCGTGAGAAACACCAAGATCAAGGTAGTCACTAGCTGAATGGACTAAGACTAAATAACATCATCAAAATTGATTATGTTATCTTGCGTGAGAAACACCAAGATCAAGGTAGTCACTAGCTGAATGGACTAAGACTAAATAACATCATCAAAATTGATTATGTTATCTTGCGTGAGAAAACACCAAGATCAAGGTAGTCACTAGCTGAATGGACTAAGACTAAATAACATCATCAAAATTGATTATGTTATCTTGCGAGAAAACAACACCAAGATCAAGGTAGTCACTAGCTGAATGGACTAAGACTAAATAACATCATCAAAATTGATTATGTTATCTCAAGGTAGTGCTGAATGAAACAAAATAAGATCAAAAACTGATTATGTTACTAGAATGGACTAAGGACTAAACTAAATAACATCATCAAAATTGATTATGTTATCTTGCGTGAAAAACACCAAGATCAAGGTAGTCACTAGCTGAATGGACTAAGACTAAATAACATCATCAAAATTGATTATGTTATCTTGCGTGAGAAACACCAAGATCAAGGTAGTCACTAGCTGAATGGACTAAGACTAAATAACATCATCAAAATTGATTATGTTATCTTGCGTGAGAAACACCAAGATCAAGGTAGTCACTAGCTGAATGGACTAAGACTAAATAACATCATCAAAATTGATTATGTTATCTTGCGTGAGAAACACCAAGATCAAGGTAGTCACTAGCTGAATGGACTAAGACTAAATAACATCATCAAAATTGATTATGTTATCTTGACGTGAGAAAACACCAAGATCAAGGTTATGTCACTAGCTGAATGGACTAAATGACTAAATAAACATCATCAAAATTGATTATGTTATCTTGGCGTGAGAAACACCAAGATCATAGTAGTCACTAGCTGAATGGACTAAGACTAAATAACATCATCAAAATTGATTATGTTATCTTGCGTGAGAAACACCAAGATCAAGGTAGTCACTAGCTGAATGGACTAAGACTAAATAACATCATCAAAATTGATTATGTTATCTTTGCGTGAGAAACAACACCAAGATCAAGGTAGTCACTAGCTGAATGGACTAAGACTAAATAACATCATCAAAATTGATTATGTTATCTTGCGTGAAAAACACCAAGATCAAGGTAGTCACTAGCTGAATGGACTAAGACTAAATAACATCATCAAAATTGATTATGTTATCTTGCGTGAGAAAACACCAAGATCAAGGTAGTCACTAGCTGAATGGACTAAGACTAAATAACATCATCAAAATTGATTATGTTATCTTGCGTGAAAAACACCAAGATCAAGGTAGTCACTAGCTGAATGGACTAAGACTAAATAACATCATCAAAATTGATTATGTTATCTCAAGGTAGTCACTAGCTGAATGAGACTAAACACCAAGATCAAAGGTAGTCAACTATCTGAATGGACTAAGACTAAATAACATCAAAAATGGATTATGTTATCTTGCGTGACACCAAGATCAAAGTCAAGCAATGGACTAATAAATAACATCAAAAAACTGATTATGTTATCTTGCGTGAGAAACACCAAGATCAAGGTAGTCACTAGCTGAATGGACTAAGACTAAATAACATCATCAAAATTGATTATGTTATCTTGCGTGAGAAACACCAAGATCAAGGTAGTCACTAGCTGAATGGACTAAGACTAAATAACATCATCAAAATTGATTATGTTATCTTGCGTGAGAAACACCAAGATCAAGGTAGTCACTAGCTGAATGGACTAAGACTAAATAACATCATCAAAATTGATTATGTTATCTTGCGTGAGAAACAACACCAAGATCAAGGTAGTCACTAGCTGAATGGACTAAGACTAAATAACATCATCAAAATTGATTATGTTATCTTGCGTGAGAAACACCAAGATCAAGGTAGTCACTAGCTGAATGGACTAAGACTAAATAACATCATCAAAATTGATTATGTTATCTTGCGTGAGAAACACCAAGATCAAGGTAGTCACTAGCTGAATGGACTAAGACTAAATAACATCATCAAAATTGATTATGTTATCTTGCGTGAAAACACCAAGATCAAGGTAGTCACTAGCTGAATGGACTAAGACTAAATAACATCATCAAAATTGATTATGTTATCTTGCGTGAGAAACACCAAGATCAAGGTAGTCACTAGCTGAATGGACTAAGACTAAATAACATCATCAAAATTGATTATGTTATCTTGCGTGAGAAACACCAAGATCAAGGTAGTCACTAGCTGAATGGACTAAGACTAAATAACATCATCAAAATTGATTATGTTATCTTGCGTGAGAAACAAATAACATCAAAAATTGATCAAGGTAGTCACTAGCTGAATGGACTAAGACTAAATAACATCATCAAAATTGATTATGTTATCTTGCGAGAAAACACCAAGATCAAGGTAGTCACTAGCTGAATGGACTAAGACTAAATAACATCATCAAAATTGATTATGTTATCTTGCGTGAGAAACACCAAGATCAAGGTAGTCACTAGCTGAATGGACTAAGACTAAATAACATCATCAAAATTGATTATGTTATCTTGCGAAAAAACACCAAGATCAAGGTAGTCACTAGCTGAATGGACTAAGACTAAATAACATCATCAAATTGATTATGTTATCTTGCGAAAACAACACCAAGATCAAGGTAGTCACTAGCTGAATGGACTAAAGACTAAATAACATCATCAAAATTGATTATTATGTTATCTTCACTGCGAATGGAGAAACACCAAGATCAAGGTAGTCACTAGCTGAATGGACTAAGACTAAATAACATCATCAAAATTGATTATGTTATCTTGCGTCAAGAAAACAATGGACTAAGACTAAATAACATCAAAAACTGGTTATGTTATCTTGTCACTAGATCTGAATGGACTAAGACTAAATAACATCATCAAAATTGATTATGTTATCTTGCGTGAGAAACAACCAAGATCAAGGTAGTCACTAGCTGAATGGACTAAGACTAAATAACATCATCAAAATTGATTATGTTATCTTGCGTGAAAACACCAAGATCAAGGTAGTCACTAGCTGAATGGACTAAGACTAAATAACATCATCAAAATTGATTATGTTATCTTGCGTGAAAACAACACCAAGATCAAGGTAGTCACTAGCTGAATGGACTAAGACTAAATAACATCATCAAAATTGATTATGTTATCTTGCGTGAGAAACACCAAGATCAAGGTAGTCACTAGCTGAATGGACTAAGACTAAATAACATCATCAAAATTGATTATGTTATCTTGCGTGAGAAACACCAAGAGAAACAACCCAAGATCAAATAACATCATCAAAATTGATTAGTCATCTAGAAACTGAATGGACTAAATGACTAAATAACATCATCAAAATTGATTATGTTATCTTGCGTGAAAACACCAAGATCAAGGTAGTCACTAGCTGAATGGACTAAGACTAAATAACATCATCAAAATTGATTATGTTATCTTCTTGCGTGAAAACACCAAGATCAAGGTAGTCACTAGCTGAATGGACTAAGACTAAAATAACATCATCAAAATTGATTATGTTATCTTGCGTGAGAAACACCAAGATCAAGGTAGTCACTAGCTGAATGGACTAAGACTAAATAACATCATCAAAATTGATTATGTTATCTTGCGTGAGAAACACCAAGATCAAGGTAGTCACTAGCTGAATGGACTAAGACTAAATAACATCATCAAAATTGATTATGTTTGCGAGAAACACCAAGATCAAGGTAGTCACTCTTCAGCGATTATGAAAAGATCAAAGGTAGTCACTAGCTGAATGGACTAAGACAAATAACATCATCAAAATTGATTATGTTATCTTGCGGAGAGAAACAACACCAAGATCAAGGTAGTCACTAGCTGAATGGACTAAGACTAAATAACATCATCAAAATTGATTATGTTATCTTGCGTGAGAAACACCAAGATCAAGGTAGTCACTAGCTGAATGGACTAAGACTAAATAACATCATCAAAATTGATTATGTTATCTTGCGTGAGAAACACCAAGATCAAGGTAGTCACTAGCTGAATGGACTAAGACTAAATAACATCATCAAAATTGATTATGTTATCTTGCGTGAAAAACACCAAGATCAAGGTAGTCACTAGCTGAATGGACTAAGACTAAATAACATCATCAAAATTGATTATGTTATCTTGCGTGAGAAACACCAAGATCAAGGTAGTCACTAGCTGAATGGACTAAGACTAAATAACATCATCAAAATTGATTATGTTATCTTGCGTGAAACACCAAGATCAAGGTCACTAGCTGAATGGACTAAGACTAAATAACATCATCAAAATTGATTATGTTATCTTGCGTGAGAAACACCAAGATCAAGGTAGTCACTAGCTGAATGGACTAAGACTAAATAACATCATCAAAATTGATTATGTTATCTTGCGTGAGAAACACCAAGATCAAGGTAGTCACTAGCTGAATGGACTAAGACTAAATAACATCATCAAAATTGATTATGTTATCTTGCGTGAAAACACCAAGATCAAGGTAGTCACTAGCTGAATGGACTAAGACTAAATAACATCATCAAAATTGATTATGTTATCTTGCGTGAAAACAACACCAAGATCAAGGTAGTCACTAGCTGAATGGACTAAGACTAAATAACATCATCAAAATTGATTATGTTATCTTCGTGAGAAACAACACCAAGATCAAGGTAGTCACTAGCTGAATGGACTAAGACTAAATAACATCATCAAAATTGATTATGTTATCTTGCGTGAGAAAACACCAAGATCAAGGTAGTCACTAGCTGAATGGACTAAGACTAAATAACATCATCAAAATTATGATTATGTTATCTTGCTGAATGGACTAAGAAAATAACATCATCAAATTGATTATGTTATCAAGATCAAGGTAGTCACTAGCTGAATGGACTAAGACTAAATAACATCATCAAATTGATTATGTTATCTTGCGTGAGAAAACACCAAGATCAAAGGTAGTCACTAGCTGAATGGACTAAGACTAAATAACATCATCAAAATTGATTATGTTATCTTGCGAAAAACACCAAGATCAAGGTAGTCACTAGCTGAATGGACTAAGACTAAATAACATCATCAAAATTGATTATGTTATCTTGCGTGAGAAACACCAAGATCAAGGTAGTCACTAGCTGAATGGACTAAGACCAAATAACATCATCAAAATTGATTATGTTATCTTGCGTGAGAAACACCAAGATCAAGGTAGTCACTAGCTGAATGGACTAAGACTAAATAACATCATCAAAATTGATTATGTTATCTTGCGTGAGAAACAACAAAGATCAAGGTAGTCACTAGCTGAATGGACTAAGACTAAATAACATCATCAAAATTGATTATGTTATCTTGATCGTGAGAAAAACACCAAGATCAAGGTAGTCACTAGCTGAATGGACTAAGACTAAATAACATCATCAAAATTGATTATGTTATCTTGATCAAGAGAAACAACACAAAGATCAAGGTAGTCACTAGCTGAATGGACTAAGACTAAATAACATCATCAAAATTGATTATGTTATCTTGCGTGAGAAACACCAAGATCAAGGTAGTCACTAGCTGAATGGACTAAGACTAAATAACATCATCAAAATTGATTATGTTATCTTGCGTGAGAAACACCAAGATCAAAAGTAGTCACTAGCTGAATGGACTAAGACTAAATAACATCATCAAAATTGATTATGTTATCTTGCGTGAAAAACACCAAGATCAAGGTAGTCACTAGCTGAATGGACTAAGACTAAATAACATCATCAAAATTGATTATGTTATCTTGCGTGAAACAACACCAAGATCAAGGTAGTCACTAGCTGAATGGACTAAGACTAAATAACATCATCAAAATTGATTATGTTATCTTGTCAAGGTAGTCACTAGCTGAATGGACTAAGACTAAATAACATCATCAAATTGATTATGTTATCTTGCGTGAGAAACAACCAAGATCAAGGTAGTCACTAGCTGAATGGACTAAGACTAAATAACATCATCAAAATTGATTATGTTATCTTGAAACAGGATCAAGTCACTAGAATGGACTAAAGACTGAATGGACTAAGACTAAATAACATCATCAAAATTGATTATGTTATCTTGCGTGAGAAACACCAAGATCAAGGTAGTCACTAGCTGAATGGACTAAGACTAAATAACATCATCAAAATTGATTATGTTATCTTGCGTGAGAAACACCCAAAGATCAAGGTAGTCACTAGCTGAATGGACTAAGACTAAATAACATCATCAAAATTGATTATGTTATCTTGCGAGAAAAACAACCAAGATCAAGGTAGTCACTAGCTGAATGGACTAAGACTAAATAACATCATCAAAATTGATTATGTTATCTTGCGTGAGAAACACCAAGATCAAGGTAGTCACTAGCTGAATGGACTAAGACTAAATAACATCATCAAAATTATGATTATGTTATCTTGGACGACTAAATGATCAAAATTGAAACAACACACCAGATCAAGGTAGTCACTAGCTGAATGGACTAAGACTAAATAACATCATCAAAATTGATTATGTTATCTTGCGTGAGAAACAACACCAAGATCAAGGTAGTCACTAGCTGAATGGACTAAGACTAAATAACATCATCAAAATTGATTATGTTATCTTGCGTGAAAACAACACCAAGATCAAGGTAACTAGCTGAATGGATCATCATCAAAATTGGATTATGTTATCTTGTCAAGGTAGTCACTAGCTGAATGGACTAAGACTAAATAACATCATCAAAATTGATTATGTTATCTTGGACGTGTGAAAAAACACCAAGATCAAGGTAGTCACTAGCTGAATGGACTAAGACTAAATAACATCATCAAAATTGATTATGTTATCTTGCGTGAGAAACACCAAGATCAAGGTAGTCACTAGCTGAATGGACTAAGACTAAATAACATCATCAAAATTGATTATGTTATCTTGCGTGAGAAACACCAAGATCAAGGTAGTCACTAGCTGAATGGACTAAGACTAAATAACATCATCAAAACTGATTATGTTATCTTGCGTGAGAAACACCAAGATCATAGTAGTCACTAGCTGAATGGACTAAGACTAAATAACATCATCAAAATTGATTATGTTATCTTGCGTGAGAAACAACACCAAGATCAAGGTAGTCACTAGCTGAATGGACTAAGACTAAATAACATCATCAAAATTGATTATGTTATCTTGCGTGAGAAACAACACCAAGATCAAGGGTAGTCACTATTGAATGGACTAAAGACTAAATAACATCATCAAAATTGATTATGTTATCTTGCGTGAAAAACACCAAGATCAAGGTAGTCACTAGCTGAATGGACTAAGACTAAATAACATCATCAAATTGATTATGTTATCTTGCGTGAAAACACCAAGATCAAGGTAGTCACTAGCTGAATGGACTAAGACTAAATAACATCATCAAAATTGATTATGTTATCTTGCGTGAGAAACACCAAGATCAAGGTAGTCACTAGCTGAATGGACTAAGACTAAATAACATCATCAAAATTGATTATGTTATCTTGCGTGAGAAACAACACCAAGATCAAGGTAGTCACTAGCTGAATGGACTAAGACTAAATAACATCATCAAAATTGATTATGTTATCTTGCGTGAGAAACACCAAGATCAAGGTAGTCACTAGCTGAATGGACTAAGACTAAATAACATCATCAAAATTGATTATGTTATCTTGCGTGAGAAACACCAAGATCAAGGTAGTCACTATGAATGGACTAAGACTAAATAACATCATCAAAATTGATTATGTTATCTTGCGTGAGAAAAGACCAAGATCAAAAATTGGTATCTTGTCACTAAAAGCTGAATGGACTAAGACTAAATAACATCATCAAAATTGATTATGTTATCTTGCGTGAGAAACACCAAGATCAAAATAGTCACTAGCTGAATGGACTAAGACTAAATAACATCATCAAAATTGATTATGTTATCTTGCGTGAAACACCAAGATCATTGTAGTCACTAGCTGAATGGATAAACTAAATAACATCATCAAAATTGATTATGTTATCTTGCAAAACAACACCAAGATCAAGGTAGTCACTAGCTGAATGGACTAAGACTAAATAACATCATCAAAATTGATTATGTTATCTTGCGTGAAAAACACCAAGATCAAGGTAGTCACTAGCTGAATGGACTAAGACTAAATAACATCATCAAAATTGATTATGTTATCTTGCGTGAGAAACACCAAGATCAAGGTAGTCACTAGCTGAATGGACTAAGACTAAATAACATCATCAAAATTGATTATGTTATCTTGCGTGAGAAACACCAAGATCAAGGTAATGATCACTAGCTGAATGGACTAAAGACTAAATAACATCATCAAATTGATTATGTTATCTTGCGAGAAAACACCAAGATCAAGGTAAGGTAAGTCACTATCTTGCTGAATGGACACTAAGGACTAAGATAAATAACATCATCAAAATTGATTATGTTATCTTGCGTGAGAAACACCAAGATCAAGGTAGTCACTAGCTGAATGGACTAAGACTAAATAACATCATCAAAATTGATTATGTTATCTTGCGTGAAAAACACCAAGATCAAGGTAGTCACTAGCTGAATGGACTAAGACTAAATAACATCATCAAAATTGATTATGTTATCTTGCGTGAGAAACACCAAGATCAAGGTAGTCACTAGCTGAATGGACTAAGACTAAATAACATCATCAAAATTGATTATGTTATCTTGCGTGAGAAAACACCAAGATCAAGGTAGTCACTAGCTGAATGGACTAAGACTAAATAACATCATCAAAATTGATTATGTTATCTTGCGTGAAACACCAAGATCAAGGTAGTCACTAGCTGAATGGACTAAGACTAAATAACATCATCAAAATTGATTATGTTATCTTGCGTGAGAAACACCAAGATCAAGGTAGTCACTAGCTGAATGGACTAAGACTAAATAACATCATCAAAATTGATTATGTTATCTTTGCATCAAAATTGTTATGTTATCTTGCAAGACCAAGATCACTAGCTGAATGGACTAAAGACTAAATAACATCATCAAAACTGATTATGTTATCTTGCGTGAGAAACTCAAGGTAACTGGGACTAAGACTAAAATAACATCATCAAAATTGATTATGTTATCTTGCGTGAGAAACACCAAGATCAAGGTAGTCACTAGCTGAATGGACTAAGACTAAATAACATCATCAAAATTGATTATGTTATCTTGCGGAGAAACACCAAGATCAAAGGTAGTCACTAGCTGAATGGACTAAGACTAAATAACATCATCAAAATTGATTATGTTATCTTGCGTGAAAACAAAGATCAAATAACATAGCTGAATGGACTAAGACTAAAAACATCATCAAAATTGATTATGTTATCTTGCGTGAGAAACACCAAGATCAAGGTAGTCACTAGCTGAATGGACTAAGACTAAATAACATCATCAAAATTGATTATTATCTTGTTATCTTGGACTAAGACTAAATAACATCATCAAAATTGATTATGTTATCTTGCGTGAGAAAACACCAAGATCAAGGTAGTCACTAGCTGAATGGACTAAGACTAAATAACATCATCAAAATTGATTATGTTATCTTGCGAGAAACACCAAGATCAAGGTAGTCACTAGCTGAATGGACTAAGACTAAATAACATCATCAAAATTGATTATGTTATCTTGCGTGAGAAACACCAAGATCAAGGTAGTCACTAGCTGAATGGACTAAGACTAAATAACATCATCAAAATTGATTATGTTATCTTGCGAGAAACAACACCAAGATCAAGGTAGTCACTTGAATGGACTGAATAAAATAACATCATCATTGATTATGTTATCTTGCAAGAGAAAATTGATTATGTTATCAGAAACAAGATCAAGGTAGTCACTAGCTGAATGGACTAAGACTAAATAACATCATCAAAATTGATTATGTTATCTTGCGTGAAAACAACAAGATCAAGGTAGTCACTAGCTGAATGGACTAAGACTAAATAACATCATCAAAATTGATTATGTTATCTTGCGTGAGAAACAAAGATCAAGGTAGTCACTAGCTGAATGGACTAAGACTAAATAACATCATCAAAATTGATTATGTTATCTTGCGTGAAAACACCAAGATCAAGGTAGTCACTAGCTGAATGGACTAAGACTAAATAACATCATCAAAATTGATTATGTTATCTTGCGGAGAAAAACACCAAGATCAAGGTAGTCACTAGCTGAATGGACTAAGACTAAATAACATCATCAAAATTGATTATGTTATCTTGCGAGAAAACAACCCAAGATCAAGGTAGTCACTAGCTGAATGGACTAAGACTAAATAACATCATCAAAATTGATTATGTTATCTTGCGTGAGAAACACCAAGATCAAGGTAGTCACTAGCTGAATGGACTAAGACTAAATAACATCATCAAAATTGATTATGTTATCTTGCGAGAAAACAACAAGATCAAGGTAGTCACTAGCTGAATGGACTAAGACTAAATAACATCATCAAAATTGATTATGTTATCTTGCGTGAGAAACACCAAGATCAAGGTAGTCACTAGCTGAATGGACTAAGACTAAATAACATCATCAAAATTGATTATGTTATCTTGCGTGAGAAACACCAAGATCAAGGTAGTCACTAGCTGAATGGACTAAGACTAAATAACATCATCAAAATTGATTATGTTATCTTGTGGAGAGAAACACCAAGATCAAGGTAGTCACAAAACTGATTATGTTATCTGAATGGACTAAGACTAAATAACATCATCAAAATTGATTATGTTATCTTGCGTGAGAAACACCAAGATCAAGGTAGTCACTAGCTGAATGGACTAAGACTAAATAACATCATCAAAATTGATTATGTTATCTTGCGTGAGAAACACCAAGATCAAGGTAGTCACTAGCTGAATGGACTAAGACTAAATAACATCATCAAAATTGATTATGTTATCTTGCGTGAAAAACACCAAGATCAAAATTAGTCACTAGCTGAATGGACTAAGACTAAATAACATCATCAAAATTGATTATGTTATCTTGCGGAGAAACACCAAGATCAAGGTAGTCACTAGCTGAATGGACTAAGACTAAATAACATCAAGGTAGTTATCACTAGCTGAATGGACTAAATAACATCAAGACTAAATAACATCATCAAAATTGATTATGTTATCTTGCGTGAGAGAAACACCAAGATCAAGGTAGTCACTAGCTGAATGGACTAAAGACTAAATAACATCATCAAAATTGATTATGTTATCTTGCGTGAACAAACACCAAGATCAAGGTAGTCACTAGCTGAATGGACTAAGACTAAATAACATCATCAAAATTGATTATGTTATCTTGCGTGAGAAACAACACCAAGATCAAGGTAGTCACTAGCTGAATGGACTAAGACTAAATAACATCATCAAAATTGATTATGTTATCTTGCGTGAGAAACAACACCAAGATCAAGGTAGTCACTAGCTGAATGGACTAAGACTAAATAACATCATCAAAATTGATTATGTTATCTTGCGTGAGAAACACCAAGATCAAGGTAGTCACTAGCTGAATGGACTAAGACTAAATAACATCATCAAAATTGATTATGTTATCTTGCGTGAGAAACACCAAGATCAAGGTAGTCACTAGCTGAATGGACTAAGACTAAATAACATCATCAAAATTGATTATGTTATCTTGCATGAGAAAACACCAAGATCAAGGTAGTCACTAGCTGAATGGACTAAGACTAAATAACATCATCAAAATTGATTATGTTATCTTGCGAGAAAAACACCAAGATCAAGGTAGTCACTAGCTGAATGGACTAAAGACTAAATAACATCATCAAAATTGATTATGTTATCTTGCGTGAGAAAATAACACCAAGATCAAGGTAGTCACTAGCTGAATGGACTAAAGACTAAATAACATCATCAAAATTGATTATGTTATCTTGTGAGAAACACCAAGATCAAGGTAGTCACTAGCTGAATGGACTAAGACTAAATAACATCATCAAAATTGATTATGTTATCTTGCGTGAGAAACACCAAGATCAAGGTAGTCACTAGCTGAATGGACTAAGACTAAATAACAACATCATCAAAATTGATTATGTTATCTTGCGTGAAAACACCAAGATCAAGGTAGTCACTAGCTGAATGGACTAAGACTAAATAACATCATCAAAATTGATTATGTTATCTTGCGTGAGAAACGCCAAGATCAAGGTAGTCACTAGCTGAATGGACTAAGACTAAATAACATCATCAAAATTGATTATGTTATCTTGCGTGAGAAACACCAAGATCAAGGTAGTCACTAGCTGAATGGACTAAGACTAAATAACATCATCAAAATTGATTATGTTATCTTGCGGAGAAACACCAAGATCAAAGTAGTCACTAGCTGAATGGACTAAAGACTAAATAACATCATCAAAATTGATTATGTTATCTTGCGTGAGAAAACACCAAGATCAAGGTAGTCACTAGCTGAATGGACAAGACTAAATAACATCATCAAAATTGATTATGTTATCTTGCGAGAAACACACCAAGATCAAGGTAGTCACTAGCTGAATGGACTAAAGACTAAATAACATCATCAAAATTGATTATGTTATCTTGAGAAAAACACCAAGATCAAGGTAGTCACTAGCTGAATGGACTAAGACTAAATAACATCATCAAAATTGATTATGTTATCTTGCGTGAAAAACACCAAGATCAAAAATTGATAGTCACTAGCTGAATGGACTAAGACTAAATAACATCATCAAAATTGATTATGTTATCTTGCGAGAAACAAACACCAAGATCAAGGTAGTCACTAGCTGAATGGACTAAAGACTAAATAACATCATCAAAATTGATTATGTTATCTTGCGTGAAAACACCAAGATCAAGGTAGTCACTAGCTGAATGGACTAAGACTAAATAACATCATCAAAATTGATTATGTTATCTTGCGTGAAAAAACACCAAGATCAAGGTAGTCACTAGCTGAATGGACTAAGACTAAATAACATCATCAAAATTGATTATGTTATCTTGCGTGAGAAACACCAAGATCAAGGTAGTCACTAGCTGAATGGACTAAGACTAAATAACATCATCAAAATTGATTATGTTATCTTGCGTGAGAAACACCAAGATCAAGGTAGTCACTAGCTGAATGGACTAAGACTAAATAACATCATCAAAATTGATTATGTTATCTTGCGTGAGAAACACCAAGATCAAGGTAGTCACTAGCTGAATGGATCAAGACTAAATAACATCATCAAATTGATTATGTTATCTTGCGTGAGAAACAAAGACTAAAACACATGTTGTCCAAAGATCAAGGTCACTAAATGGATTAAATAACATCATCAAAATTGATTATGTTATCTTCGTGAAAAACACCAAGATCAAGGTAGTCACTAGCTGAATGGACTAAGACTAAATAACATCATCAAAATTGATTATGTTATCTTGCGAAAACACCAAGATCAAGGTAGTCACTAGCTGAATGGACTAAGACTAAAATAACATCATCAAAATTGATTATGTTATCTTGCGTGAGAAACAACCAAGATCAAGGTAGTCACTAGCTGAATGGATAAGACTAAATAACATCATCAAAATTGATTATGTTATCTTGCGTGAGAAACAACCAAGATCAAGGTAGTCACTAGCTGAATGGACTAAGACTAAATAACATCATCAAAATTGATTATGTTATCTTGCGTGAGAAAACACCAAGATCAAGGTAGTCACTAGCTGAATGGACTAAGACTAAATAACATCATCAAAATTGATTATGTTATCTTGCGTGAGAAACACCAAGATCAAGGTAGTCACTAGCTGAATGGACTAAGACTAAATAACATCATCAAAATTGATTATGTTATCTTGCGAGAAACACCAAGATCAAGGTAGTCACTAGCTGAATGGACTAAGACTAAATAACATCATCAAAATTGATTATGTTATCTTGCGTGAGAAACACCAAGATCAAGGTAGTCACTAGCTGAATGGACTAAGACTAAATAACATCATCAAAATTGATTATGTTATCTTGCGTGAGAAACAACACCAAGATCAAGGTAGTCACTAGCTGAATGGACTAAGACTAAATAACATCATCAAAATTGATTATGTTATCTTGCGCTGAATGGACTAAGACTAAAAACACCAAGATCAAAAGGTAGTCACTAGCTGAATGGACTAAGACTAAATAACATCATCAAAATTGATTATGTTATCTTGCGTGAAACAACACCAAGATCAAGGTAGTCACTAGCTGAATGGACTAAGACTAAATAACATCATCAAAATTGATTATGTTATCTTGCGTGAGAAAACACCAAGATCAAGGTAGTCACTAGCTGAATGGACTAAGACTAAATAACATCATCAAAATTGATTATGTTATCTTGCGTGAGAAACACACCAAGATCAAGGTAGTCACTAGCTGAATGGACTAAGACTAAATAACATCATCAAAATTGATTATGTTATCTTGCGTGAGAAAACACCAAGATCAAGGTAGTCACTAGCTGAATGGACTAAGACTAAATAACATCATCAAAATTGATTATGTTATCTTGCGTGAAAAACACCAAGATCAAGGTAGTCACTAGCTGAATGGACTAAGACTAAATAACATCATCAAAATTGATTATGTTATCTTGCGAGAAAACACCAAGATCAAGGTAGTCACTAGCTGAATGGACTAAGACTAAATAACATCATCAAAATTGATTATGTTATCTTGCGTGAGAAACACCAAGATCAAGGTAGTCACTAGCTGAATGGACTAAGACTAAATAACATCATCAAAATTGATTATGTTATCTTGCGTGAGAAAAACACCAAGATCAAGGTAGTCACTAGCTGAATGGACTAAGACTAAATAACATCATCAAAATTGATTATGTTATCTTGCGAATGGAGAAAAATAACATCATCAAGATTAATCTTGGAAAACACCAAGATCACTAGGAATGGACTAAGACTAAATAACATCATCAAAATTGATTATGTTATCTTGCGTGAAAACACCAAGATCATCATCAAATGTAGTCACTAGCTGAATGGACTAAGAATGGACTAAATAAATAACATCATCAAAATTGATTATGTTATCTTGCGTGAGAAACACCAAGATCAAGGTAGTCACTAGCTGAATGGACTAAGACTAAATAACATCATCAAAATTGATTATGTTATCTTGCGTGAGAAACACCAAGATCAAGGTAGTCACTAGCTGAATGGACTAAGACTAAATAACATCATCAAAATTGATTATGTTATCTTGCGTGAGAAACACCAAGATCAAGGTAGTCACTAGCTGAATGGACTAAGACTAAATAACATCATCAAAATTGATTATGTTATCTTGCGTGAGAAAAACACCAAGATCAAGGTAGTCACTAGCTGAATGGACTAAGACTAAATAACATCATCAAAATTGATTATGTTATCTTGCGAGAAACAACCAAGATCAAGGTAGTCACTAGCTGAATGGACTAAGACTAAATAACATCATCAAAATTGATTATGTTATCTTGCGTGAGAAACACCAAGATCAAGGTAGTCACTAGCTGGAAACAAGACCAAATAACATCATCAAAATTGATTATGTTATCTTGCGTGAGAAACACCAAGATCAAGGTAGTCACTAGAATGGACTAAGACTAAATAACATCATCAAAATTGATTATGTTATCTTGCGTGAGAAACACCAAGATCAAGGTAGTCACTAGCTGAATGGACTAAGACTAAATAACATCATCAAAATTGATTATGTTATCTTGCGTGAGAAACACCAAGATCAAGGTAGTCACTAGCTGAATGGACTAAGACTAAATAACATCATCAAAATTGATTATGTTATCTTGCGTGAGAAACACCAAGATCAAGGTAGTCACTAGCTGAATGGACTAAGACTAAATAACATCATCAAAATTGATTATCACTATCTGAATGGACTAGAAACACCAAGATCAAGGTATCTTGCGTGAGAAACTACACCAATGGAGTCACTAGAATGGACTAAGACTAAATAACATCATCAAAATTGATTATGTTATCTTGCGTGAAACACCAAGATCAAGGTAGTCACTAGCTGAATGGACTAAGACTAAATAACATCATCAAAATTGATTATGTTATCTTGCGTGAGAAACACCAAGATCAAGGTAGTCACTAGCTGAATGGACTAAGACTAAATAACATCATCAAAATTGATTATGTTATCTTGCGTGAGAAACAAAGATCAAGAATGGATTAAGACTAAATAACATCATCAAAATTGAATGGATCTAAGAAACACCAAATAACATCACTAGCGAATGGACTAAGACAAAAACATCATCAAAATTGATTATGTTATCTTGCGAGAAACACCAAGATCAAGGTAGTCACTAGCTTGAATGGACTAAGACTAAATAACATCATCAAAATTGATTATGTTATCTTGCGTGAGAAACAACCCAAGATCAAGGTAGTCACTAGCTGAATGGACTAAGACTAAATAACATCATCAAAATTGATTATGTTATCTTGCGTGAGAAACACCAAGATCAAGGTAGTCACTAGCTGAATGGACTAAGACTAAATAACATCATCAAAATTGATTATGTTATCTTGAGAAAAACACCAAGATCAAGGTAGTCACTAGCTGAATGGACAAGACTAAATAACATCATCAAAATTGATTATGTTATCTTGCGTGAGAAACACCAAGATCAAGGTAGTCACTAGCTGAATGGACTAAGACTAAATAACATCATCAAAATTGATTATGTTATCTTGCGATTATGAGAAAAACACCAAGATCAAGGTAGTCACTAGCTGAATGGACTAAGACTAAATAACATCATCAAAATTGATTATGTTATCTTGATTAGTCACTGTTGGACTAAGACTAAATAACATCATCATCATTAAAATTGATTATGATCAAGGTAGTCACTAGCCAAATAAGATCAAGGTAGTCACTAGCTGAATGGACTAAGACTAAATAACATCATCAAAATTGATTATGTTATCTTGCGTGAGAAACAACACAAGATCAAGGTAGTCACTAGCTGAATGGACTAAGACTAAATAACATCATCAAAATTGATTATGTTATCTTGCGAGAAACACCAAGATCAAGGTAGTCACTAGCTGAATGGACTAAGACTAAATAACATCATCAAAATTGATTATGTTATCTTGCGTGAGAAACACCAAGATCAAGGTAGTCACTAGCTGAATGGACTAAGACTAAATAACATCATCAAAATTGATTATGTTATCTTGCGTGAGAACAACACCAAGATCAAGGTAGTCACTAGCTGAATGGACTAAGACTAAATAACATCATCAAAATTGATTATGTTATCTTGCGTGAGAAACAACAAGATCAAGGTAGTCACTAGCTGAATGGAAAGACTAAATAACATCATCAAAATTGATTATGTTATCTTGCGTGAGAAACACCAAGATCAAGGTAGTCACTAGCTGAATGGACTAAGACTAAATAACATCATCAAAATTGATTATGTTATCTTGCGAGAAAACACCAAGATCAAGGTAGTCACTAGCTGAATGGACTAAGACTAAATAACATCATCAAAATTGATTATGTTATCTTGCGTGAGAAACACCAAGATCAAGGTAGTCACTAGCTGAATGGACTAAGACTAAATAACATCATCAAAATTGATTATGTTATCTTGCGTGATCACTAGCTGAATGGATTAAGACTTAACATCATCAAAATTGATTATGTTATCTTGCGTGAGAAAACACCAAGATCAAGGTAGTCACTAGCTGAATGGACTAAGACTAAATAACATCATCAAAATTATGATTATGTTATCACTAGCAATGAAAGACAAATAACAAGATTATGTTATCAAGGTAGTCACCAAGATCAAGGTAGTCTGAATGGACTAAGACTAAATAACATCATCAAAATTGATTATGTTATCTTGCGTGAGAAACACCAAGATCAAGGTAGTCACTAGCTGAATGGACTAAGACTAAATAACATCATCAAAATTGATTATGTTATCTTGCGTGAGAAACACCAAGATCAAGGTAGTCACTAGCTGAATGGACTAAGACTAAATAACATCATCAAAATTGATTATGTTATCTTGCGTGAGAAACACCAAGATCAAGGTAGTCACTAGCTGAATGGACTAAGACTAAATAACATCATCAAAATTGATTATGTTATCTTGCGAGAAACACCAAGATCAAGGTAGTCACTAGCTGAATGGACTAAGACTAAATAACATCATCAAAATTGATTATGTTATCTTGCGTGAGAAACACCAAGATCAAGGTAGTCACTAGCTGAATGGATTAAGACTAAATAACATCATCAAAATTGATTATGTTATCTTGCATGAGAAACACCAAGATCAAGGTAGTCACTAGCTGAATGGACTAAGACTAAATAACATCATCAAAATTGATTATGTTATCTTGCGGAGAAACAAAGACAAGATCAAGGTAGTCACTAGCTGAATGGACTAAGACTAAATAACATCATCAAAATTGATTATGTTATCTTGCGTGAGAAACACCAAGATCAAGGTAGTCACTAGCTGAATGGACTAAGACTAAATAACATCATCAAAATTGATTATGTTATCTTGCGTGAGAA
>CAHIKZ030000513.1:677500-700000 GCA_903632075.3 Acanthosepion pharaonis | reverse complement strand
CGGTGGCCAAAGATTAGTATAGGAAATTTAAACGTTGAATAATTAATTTTTACAAGAATTCTTTTCCTTTTATAAGAAAAAAATTAATTATAATAATTTATAAAGTTTTAAATCTTAAAATTCTGTCTTACTTTGTACAGATTAAGTGATATTGTTATTAAATAAAAACAATAATTAATAATCATAAATGGAAAAGCTTAGTACAATTCATCGACACCCAATATTAAAAAAAATTATTTTGAAATTTTTTTGGTGTGTGCATAAACATGTCCGTTTTTGTAAATACAGTCATTATCAGAAAATAAGAGCGATTACTGTAGTAAATTTAATACCAAATTACCTAACATTCAATAAAACATTATATTACGGAGAATATTTTCCTAAAGATTACTTAGTTAAAAATTATATAAAAACAGGGCTCAGTTATATTCTTCAATTAAATTTTACAGATATGTCCACCATAGAAGAACATTAGATTAACTTCCATTTTCAGTTAACCTATCTGTCAACAGCTACCGCCGTGTTAAAAGATGAGGATGATAGTTCGAGCAATGTCAATAGTGCACATAATACCTCAGCTCAAAAATATAGATAGAAACTGATTCGTCCTCATCTGACTATCATCTTTACTCCAACATGAAAAAGCCTTGTTCTGGGAACAAGTATCGCAGTCCTACACTCAAGCCGCTAGTGGTTCGTCAGCGGTCCTCTGGTGGCAGATCTTACAAAGATCCGTACCTGGACCAGAGAGGCCCATATCTAGACATGCCAAACTGTGGCGCTGCTAACGTGAAAAACACAAATGTAATTGGTGGTAGAAACAAATGTTCGCATCTGTCTCTATTTCTGAGCTGAGGTATTATGTGCACTATTTACATTGCTCGGACTATCATCCTCATTTTTGTTGCCATATTTATCACAACGTTTCGGTCGTTGTACACTCCGGCCTTCTTCAGGTGTTTGGAATGTCGAACTGAACCCTTTATTTCGCTCGCTGGGGTAGACTGTTCTAGTTCCACGTGCCATGTCTAATGGATGTCAGTTATCAGTTATCTCCTGTTAATTCGCATCTCCAAGTTCTCCATCGCCTTTATCCACGGAGCTATTTATCCTTGAGAATACATGGCACAGTGGATAAAGGCGTTGGTTAGATCCAGTGACAGGGCTCAAAGAGTGTGAGTTCAATACCCGGTTAAGGCAGTGGAGAGAAAAAACACGCACACACAAACAATATCATGAAGTTCAGCCGAATTTTTTTTTCTACATGTGGCTACATTTTTAATTCTTCACGACTCTCGCTCCATGCAATGTTACATGTCTTGTCAGCAGTTTCTACAATTGTAAACAATACGACTGCAGATCTTGGTCAGTCTTTCTTTTTCTTTTTCTTTTAATCATTCACCCGAAGCAAGGCAACAAAGTCAATAAGAAACAGGGGGTTACTGAGTGTGTAAGAATAAGAAAAGAAAAATATTATTCAGGAGGTGGACAATAAAAAAGCAATCAAGAAGACAGTAGGTAACGATTGACATTGCATTTAAATTTTTAAAGCTCCAAGTTGGCTGCAAAGCAAGAAGTCGGAGTTCTACGAGAGAGAAATGCGAGAGAAGTAACAGTCAGCAGAGAACTTTCGGTTACATCTAGTCATTTCAAATTGAACATGATGAGACCTATCAGCCAATTTAGTACTGCGCTTAAATTCATGGAGTCTAGAAGTCACAGAGGAAAGTAATATTTATTTTGCAAATACAAAATTGTGGCACAAGACCAAAAGGGGGATGGGGAAGTTTATTTTTCAATCTGTCTTATTTTAAACTTAGCTAACCACAGTTATTGATCCAAACATACCACAGTATTCCTTACATCAAAACAACACATTTCTTCTTACCCTTTTTACTACAGCCACCACAATACCTCAAAGTCTCTACGGAGTCATAACTAATTCCCATACGTACAGTTTGTCTGGTGGGAAAGAAAGTTCATTGGAACAGTTGCCATGGAAGTATTTATAGAAAAGACCCAAAGAATCTATATTACGGCGGTGGAAAAGTAACAGAAGTCGAAACGCCAGGTAAGAACCAATTATAACATTACGGATTCTTTGGATTTGATCAAGAATCTCTAGCTTCACCCTACGATAGGTTTCGAGTCCCGTTTGTGTCGATGTGATCAAAAACTGGGATGGTCTGGTGTGCAATCAATAAAGAAACAGAAAATAAAGTATCACAATGGCGAGAAAAGTAAACGCGATTCCTGTTTTAAATACACCGGGTTATTTATTTACGTATATATGGTGGTAGGTAATTGACATTTCTCTCACGACAGACGAGTCAGTCAGATCTTACATTTTACCAGCAAGAACTCTGAAGTTCCTTGATTAACTCTGAGAGCGATACTCCAGGTCTCGAAGAACGGCTCGTGAATCGCTTCTAAGTGCCAATTATCGCCTAACCGAGCGGTCTGCCAATTTCAACGTCAGGACGAACTGATCAACACTCGCCCACGAGCAGCTTCTGACTGGCCATTCTAAAATGCGGCTTCACTACATATGGCTACAACCGGAATTCCCTACTTCCGGTCTTGTTGTAATGGATCACGAAAGTTTTCATTTATTTACGTTATTTCTATTTTCTTTACATGTGTATAGCGACTGGTTGCTTTGAAGTTCTCATATCTTTATTTTACTGTTGGTTGCTATAAAACCGGACCTAGATCAAAACATCTATTGCCTACTTGATTTCGTAGGTAATATAAAATATCTAGCGGGAAGCCATTGTGTCATACAATTACAAGATATCGAAAAATTCCTATGAGTATTTTAATTGATCGTCCTTTTATTTTGGAAAACACAATTTAGCTGAAAGTTGGCAAAATTCATAAAAAGCCATTTTGACAGCGGAATAATTTTTTTTAAGCTTTTCATCCCAAGTAAGGCGGAAGTGCCACTAGCACACAAGGGGGTTCAGAGAGTGGGAACAAGTGTAAAGAGGCGTGATAGAAGAAAGGATAAAGAGAAGGACGGGGAATAGATGAAGGCATCTGGAGATTTCGATTGACATTGCATTTGAATGGTAGGAGATTATCACTATCAGGAAAGCAAGTAAGAGAAAGGGAGTTCCACAGACGGGAAGTACGAGACATGAAGCTATTGGAGTAGAAGAGACAGCTACATTTAACCGTTTCGACAGTGAAAGAGTGGGACTGAGATGCCAATCTAGTAGCACGTTTAAATTCATGCAGTTTTGGAACTATCGAAAGTAGATCGTCGGAGCAGTTGAAAGTATTTGTAGAAAAGACAGAGGGAGGCGACGGCACGTGTGTGAGAGAGCGACTGCAAACGAAATACCAAATCAGGCCCAAAACATTGAATATCCGTCTCTGGATTTTTTCGAGGACTTTAAGACGAACAGCTGGGGCTCCAGACCATATATGACAGCAGTATTCCATGCAAGGGCGAATGTTTGATTTATAGATTTAGAGGATGGACTCAGGTGAGAAAAAATTTCTGGCGCGACACAGAGACCTAACTTTACTTGCGATAGATGAAGCTGTTGATTCAATGTATTTGTTCCATCTCAGGTCAGCGGACAGTGTGAGACCAAGCAGTCGCAAAGAGGTGCTCTCGTACAGTTGAGCATCAGACATTCTAATGGGAGGCAAGGAGTGTTCTCTGTGGTGAGCAATAGAGAGCAGTTTTGTTTTAGAGGCGTTAAAGTTAGCCAGCCATTTCTTCCCCCAGTCAGCCACAGATTGGAAGTCCTTTTCGAGACTAACGGCCAGGTTAGTTTTGTCAGCGATGCCGGATTTGCTTTTGAGGCAGGAGTAAATAGTAGTGTCGTCTGCATAGATGCCTACTTGGGAACTGATGACATCGGGAAGATCGTTAATGAAAATAAGGAACATGAAGATGCTATGATTTTATAAAATAAACGTTTTTGTTGAATGAAGGCAAGAAACATTTGCATCACTCTAATATTTATTGCTTCTAATACATTACTTAAAATCTCTCATCTGTTTAAAATATCTCTAAGTGGGAGCCTTATCCGACCAATTTTGTTGAAATCCTAAGAATAGTATCGATATGGAAACCAACTAACGATCCGCTTGATAAAATGTAATAATTACACAAAATAGGAATAGATGTTTATCCCTTGTTTTTTGTTTAGGACTGGGTTTCCGGTTCCTTCTAAAGTCTACTTCAATTCTATACTTGTAACATCCCCGCCTGACCTCTGAAATTTTATTTTACCAATTATTTTTCCTCGTTCAATAGGAGTAGATAGATTCGCTTATCGTCCGGTAAGGCTCCCCCACCCCCATCTCGGTCTTTTGAACAGGAGTAGAGGTTTATCTCTTGTTTCCTGCTTAGGACTGGGTTTCTGATTCTTTCTAAAATCTACTTCCATACTTTATTTCCAACGTCTCCGACTGGACTCTGAAATGTTATTCACCAATGAGATCTTGACCTCTTCAAATTTAGAATTAGATTTATAGCTACAGGAACCTTACTTCTTGCTCTTAAGCTAATACACCATCACACAGTGACTCACTACCTTGAATGGCTCTTGGGTCTTGTATTGGGTAAACAGCAGTAAAAAAAATAGCTGCAAATAGTTTGTTCGTCCTAATGATCCCCTTTGCTGTATTTCCCGGACAACATTGTATAACCTTGTTGATTAATAAATAAATAATTACTTTTATAAAATATGACAGAGAAGAAAAAGTTGTTCAATTAAACATGTTTTCCATAAAAAAAAATGAAAAAATTGATCAAACGCTGGCTGACTCACTGAGAAAAGAAATCTAACAAATTTAGAAAACACATTAAAATACTATTAAATAGTTGTGTCGTCAAAATGCACAAGACACACGTTTAAAGCAAAAACTATATATCCTATATTTTTTTTTTGTTTGCTAATTTTGGAACGCTGAAATTACTTTGAGAGATTTTTAAAATAAATCGGAATTTTAGATAAAATCATACTGAAACAAAAGACAGTTCTTGAAAGCTGTCAAAATAAAACTGTGTCCCCATTAAAATAAAATCTGTTTGGAGTAATTTTACATTAAGAATTAGATGAAAGAGAAAGAATTCGGTGTCAAAATATAGAACTCTAAATATAGCCGAATAATCTTAAGATGATTATTTCGGGCAAAGAAAAACATGAATCTTGAGTATTTTCCAAAGATTCAAGAGAGATGGCACTCAGATACTTTTTTTTTTTTTTTTTTTTTTTCTGTCTGGATTCAAGCAAGAATAAAAAGAAATTCTGTTTCTGCAAAAAATGGCGTTCAAAGTTGTTTTTTAATATTTAAAGTTTTAAGACAGTTATATTTGCTATACAGCTAGTTGAAATCTTGGTTAAAGATGAAGTAAATATGAAAACGGAGAAACCTGTTGGTTTGAATTTCTTTATTTGTATATAAAAAAAACAACAAACTATATCCTAATCGTGTCTCGGCTCCCTTAACAAAATACAACGCTGCAAATATATCTTATTGCAACCAGATGAACAATAACAACAAACAAGATGAATTTGCTATAAGGAAAATCATTAAATACTATATTTCTGTGGTATCTCCCGGGAAACATATAAAGTTCATAATATATTATAGAAAATATGGAACCACATTTTAGTTGGTGTTGTTTCCAGGTACACTCTGACCCGGGTGGTAGATCTCGTTAGGAGTCTTAGTTATGGGCAAATAATTAAACGCTAACCTGGGGTCAAAATAATATGAAAATTTAAAATAAATTTTCATAATTAAAAAGAATTACCGGCTATACATTTTTGAAAAAAAAATATTACGAGCAATGCATTGTTTTGTAAAAACTTTCTGATTCTCCCAAGAAAATTAAATTTCAGCGTAAAATAAGGAGTTGATATGGAGCTAAACAAAGAGATAAATCATTGCATAATTTAAATATTGATTTTTATACCCTACTGTAATGTTAAAAGAGCAGCTCACTCTGTATATTTTTATAACTAGTATAACATTAATATATTCTAAATTTCATGGTTTTCTTATTTTAAAGTTCTGATGAATCTTAATTCTTCAGTTAAGGATAAGCCCTTGGCGAGTTATACGACAATAAAATATCCGTAGAAATTCCCCTAACGTTTCGTTAAATATTTGGGCTTAAAGACAAAGTGTTGATTAACAGTCATGAATATGAAGGCTGGGCGTTAATTTAAGAAGTAAGGGGGAACAAATGAAAAGATAACCTTTTTTCATTTCACTTAAACAGCGTTAAAATATTCTATCTTCTTTTCTTCTTTCTATTTTTTGAATGAAACCATATAACGTCTTTGATGTGTTATTTATCTTCTCACGTGATCAAAGTGGAATAGTTCATTATTTATTGGCAGGAGACAGTAAACATTTCTTTCTTTCTTCCTCTCTCTCTCCCCATCTATCTCTCTCTTTCTATCTCTTTCTTTCTTACAGACGACTAATATAAAAAATATCGTGATTGTCTCAAGAATATATATATATATATATATATATATATATATATATATATATATATATATATATATATATATATATATACAAATGTAATGAGAACGAAAAGAACATTAGTTCAAACGTTCATAGCATTAATTTAAGAGAGGGCTCAAAAATGATGTTTTATGTGTGTGTATGTGTGTGTTTGTGTGTGTGTGTGTGTGTCTAAAAATGTGTATGTGTGTGTAAGGGGGACACAGATTCGAATTTTACCGTCAATTTAACCAAAAACATAAATTTGCGCTTTTCAGAAAATTTATTCAAAATTTGTCAGGGTAAAGAATGAAATAACTTTGCCATTGATGTCTAGTATTAATTGGTGTGTGTGTGTGTGTGTGTTTCTTTGAGTGTTGTGGCATATGAAATTCTATCTATCTATCTATTTGTCTATTCCGATAAACATGCATACATTCATGCTCACACACACATATGTATATTTTGTAACGAAGTGATTTTTTTGCAGTTACAATCCGGCATTATTTCTTCTTAGCTTAAAAGCCGCCCCATCGGGCGGTATTTAAACTAGCTCCCGCAGAAGACTCTTGATTGAGCCATTATCACAATAGGTAAGGAGGAGTATATGCGATAGGCAACAATAAACCACAGAAGAACTAATGATTCAGCACTGCATTTACGTATTGCATTAATATTTATGCTTACCTTTTAAAAGTTCAACGATAATTCTTCTGCCGACGCTTAATTTAAAGAAAATTTGATGTACGTAGGTCCTTACTTTCTGTACAACCAATTATTTTTATTTCATGAGTGACTTTCGCTGGATTTCGCAATTAATTTATATTCCTAAATATATTTCTAAGTTATAAAATTTGTTAACGTACAAAAAAATTTATCCCCAAAAATCACGTAGTAAATCGCCGAAAACAATCGCTGTAATGAAAAATTGAGAGTCTAAATTACTGTATTGTGGGTCCAGATACATGCTTTTAATTTGCTCACGGAGTTGGCCTGGTTCCAAAATGGTATGATATGATGAGCTACGACCTATGTGTTTGTCTTGCTAATTGACTAAAGCAACTATACATAGTAACACACAGATCTATCAAGAGCCTATAATGCTAAACTAAATCCGATAATAAGGTCTCGAATCGGTAAGATGGAGGTTTTCAGTAACGTCGAACCACCTCTTTATTGCTGTTGTTCCTAGGTTCACCCTGACCCTGTTAGGGTCCCAGCTATGAGAAAATAGTTAACCTCCAAACTGGAGCCAAAACACTATGAAAAATAATTCCAATAAATTTAACATGAAGAAGGCCGAAGCATACAACGACCGAAGCGTACAACGGCCAAAACATACAACGGTCGAAGCGTACAATGACCGAAACGTCGAGAATGTAACAGTAAAGACGAGGACAACAGTCCGAACAATGTAAATATAGTTTAAATATATATATATATATATATATATATATATATATATATATATATATATATATATATATATATATATATATAATATATATATATATATATATATATATATATAAAATATATATATATATATATATATATATATATATATATATATATATATATATATATATATATCCGTTTGTTTGGGTACATCGACGTGGTGTAATGGTTAGCAAGCTTACCCCGCTAGATCAGTTACGACTGAATAATGAGTTCCTCACTGGGTGCTCCAAACTTTCAGCCTTGTGCTAAATCTAAGCTACGCTTGGAAAAATCATGGAACACCTCAATGTTCCAACAAATATCACCAGAAGAAGACCGGAGCTTACAACGACCGAAACGCCCTGAATAAGAAGGTAAAGATGAGGACAACAGTTCGAACAATATAAATAAAATAGTTACAATACCTTATCTCGGAAATATAGACAGATCCTGAAGAAGGCCGGAGCGTAAATCAGCCGAAATGCCATGAATATGGCAACAATGATGCCGACAACAGTCCGAATAATGTAAATGGCATAAATAGTTAAGATACATCATCTCAGAAATATAGGCAGATGTTGACTGAGAGAAGCAGAAGAAAATTAAAACAATTTTTCTTAAAATAATAAAAAAAGAAAATAGTATTATAAATTAATCAATGATAAAACATTTTTCTAAATACCTCCAACAAAAATGAATAATTAGTTTTGAAAAAGAAGGTCAATTCAAGCAACTGCTTGGACTTCGGAGCGGGAACAACGCATGATATCTGTTCTCCATTTGTTTCCTTTTTAGGATTGGGTTTCCTGTTCATTCTAAAGTCTTTTTCATTCTCTTTCACTTCCAGAAGTCTATTGCATCTTAGTGAAGTTATCACCTTTCTTTGGTCTGAATTGATTAAAAAAAAAAAAAAATAACAATTGTGGAGGCGCTTCATCCGGAGAATTCCAAGCGTGCGTCACCACCTTCCTCCAGATGGAGCGTCGGTGTAATATCAACATCAGCACGGCAGTGGTCACGGCAGTCTCTGAAGTGGTCAATGGCTACCCAAACGTAATAAATGACCCAGTGTCACCGTGGGAACGTGAGTAAATATCGCTTCTCGGATTTTTGGCGTGAGAGGTGCACCATGCTAACACATTGAGTTTCAAGCAATATCTCAACCTCGCTAGGAGACGAAGATTATTACCTGACGCCTGAAGCGTCCCAAAATAGAAAATGCCGAGTATATTGCACAATATTGGGACAGTGGTCTTACGTGAGACATTCATTTTAAAATTAGCCTTTGTGCCTTTATGGCACATACCGTTTGAGCGGATGTGCAGAAAAAATATCATCGCTACTTTATGGAACGTAAGTTTTAGTTGTTAAAATAGATAAAGGTAAAATTTAAAATCCATTTTTATAAGCTATTTGAAATCTTATTCGATGCTCGTTTACCGAATTAAGATTTTTTTTGAACGAAAAAGAAACATTGATGATGAAACACTTTATGATCATATGTGTAGAGAGAGGTAAATTCATTTTTGTTAAATGCGTTTTTAGTGAAATTTTAAAATCTGGAATAATTATAGAATTGTATTTAAGAGCACTAAGAATCAGCAACACCCAATACTTACCTGAAAAAAGAAATATACATAGAAAACACTTAAAAAAAAAACTCCAATATATATATATATATATATATATATATATATATATATATATATATATATTTTTAGTTTATGAAAATTAGGTAATCCCAAGGAGGATAAAATCCAGAGAGCTCAATGTAAATCCAGAGTAAATAATTTAAATAAAAACAGACCACTGTAAGGTTCCATCTAATAAATTATTTCACCACAGCCCTTTTAAAAGACTGCGGATCATCAGACTTTACTTCCAAAGATTGAAAAAGACACAGAGTGTGTTGAAACAAAATGGCTATTTTTGTAGTGATTTTATAACATACTTATGTTATAATTTTTTTATAAAAATAATTATATATATATATATATATATATATATATATATATATATGGATATTTGAGGTTTTGAAATTCATATATATATATATATATATATATATGTCCTAAATGATACAGTACTTCGCGTATGTTTCCCGATACCACAGATTCGCTAAAAAATGAACATACATGATGAAAAAATGTCTCAAACATGATAAAAGCATCGTGAAAATCTTTGTTATTATTAACAGGAAAGACTAAAGGTTTTTTTATTATAAATAATACTTTTAGAACGCTCGAAATTTTGGTTAAAATTTTTGTTTTTCTTAGGTCAGCGGCTGACTAAAGATTAGTAGAGGGTATTTTTGCGCTGAAAAATACAGTGGTTTGGAAATTCTTGCAAAAATCAAATAACTGTCGGATTTTATTAAAACTTTCGTGTATTCTTGAAAAATAAATGCAATTATTTTAGAAAAACTCTTTGGAGAATTTAAATTTTAAATTTTCTTTGTAAGACAGGACCCCCAGTTACAGAAAATCTACTCTGAAACGTAAAATAAAAATAGCAATAAAACTATGACATTATTTAATTAGGAAAGATTTCAATTGTTTTATGAATATATTAGGCACACTATTGTTGTAAAAATGTTTTTGATGAATAATGAATTTTTACAAGAATTGTTTTCATTTATTAAAAATAACAATTAAATTTCTAAATCATTTAAAATTCTGCATTAATTTGTACCGATTAGATGATATTGTTATTAAGTAAAACTATATTTACTAATCATAAATATAAACCTAACTATAATTAAACGACGTCCAATATTTGAAAAATAATTTGTGCGTGTGTGTTGTAAATACCGACGTATTATCAGGAAATAAGAGCGGTAACTATAGTAAATTTAAAGCCAAAGTACCTAAAATTCAATAAAATATTAGATTACGGAAAATATTTAAGATTACTGGCTAGTTAAATTTATATGATAAAGTCGCTCACGTTATATTCCTCAAGTTATTTTTACACAACATTTCCTCCGTAGAAAAAAATAGTCAACCTGTCACCACCTAATCAAAGTACCAATTTCTGCGATATTTTAAACTAAAACAACTATTTGTTTTAAATCACATTAATTATACATTAAATCAGTTAATATTCCTCAAATAAAATTTCAGAAAATATATTTTTGAAATATTTTTTGAATTAAGAAAATTACATTGTGCTGACAGATTGCTAAAAATGGGTAAAATTAGCTATTTAAAAAAATATTCTTCCAGTCCATTTAAATTAGTTTTGAAATACAGCATCTATTGTCTGATTGGAAATATTAAATTTAATCCATTAGCTTAAAATTAAAAATAAAAGCGTCAAGAAAATTTGTTCATCTTTAAAGATTTATTTTAAATCTTAGGTGTCGCATTTCTTTGGAAGTACCTATATATATATATATATATATATATATATCCTAACTAATACCACACTTTTGCTATTCCCACCCGATATTTCATTTTTCTGTTGAAAAAATTCCAGCAGTAAATAAACACATTTGTCTCTTGGACGGATGCGATTTAAGTTTCATGAACTTTGAGTTAGTACATTACACACACGCACACACACACACATATACATATATATATATATATATATATATATATATATATATATATATATATATATATATATGTGTGTGTGTGTGTGTGTGTGTGTGTGTGTGTGTGTGTGTGTGTGTGTATAAGGGATGTGTGTATACGAATTTAGGACGTGGGAACGAGACATAAGATTTCCTCTCGTTTGTTGACGAGATCTCTGTAGTGATCTAAACATGCACTAAACCAGTTTATCAGGAGGTCATCAATCAATCCTTTGTCCTCACAGATGACCAGGAATAAATGGTGATTACAATCACTGGGAGTTATCGCGGGCGTTCGGGAAATCGTTTTGTTGGGTATCGAACCATCTCCGTTCGCATCAGCATCGCGTTTGGCATGCACCCTTTTCCCTTTTTCTTAATTATTGCCATTATTATTATTTTACCGTGTCCCATCACAAACAATCTTTAGCTAACAGCAGCAGCAGCAAAAGGTTCATCAGAACAATACAAAACCTTTGAAATCCAAGCAATATAGTCATGCAAAGATAGAAAGAGGCGTAAGGCAAGGATGCATCTTCTAACCGGACTTGTTCAACCTATACAGCGAGGCAGTTCTGAGAGAATTGGAAACACTACCGGGATTTAGCATTGGCGGCCACAGCCTTAACATAAAATACGGAGATGACACAGTGTTGATAGTAGATACGGAAAAGAAATTACAAAATCTCCTACAGAAGGTAGCGACAGAGAGTGAGATGAAAGGACTAAGCATAAACTACAAGAAGACAGAAATCTGAAAACTAAATACCTCTGTCCAGAAACGTAGCGTTCCAGAATCCTGCGTCTTTGTATAATGGTCAGTGAGCGAACTGCCCAGTAATGATAGCAAACACGGAAATGAAGTAACAAAATCTCCTACAGAAGGTAGCGACGGAGAGTAAGAAGAAAGGACTAAACGTAAACTACAAGAAGACAGAATGCATGGTCGTCAGTAAAATGATGAACCCGAAATGCGATTTGAAGGCCAGGAACACTAGAATCAAGTAGACGCGAAAGTTTAAATATCCGATAAGCGTCTTAACGGAGAACGGTAAGTGCGACACTGGGATCCGTATACGTATTAGGATGTCGAAGGACACATTCCAAAAGCTGGCAGAGTATTGCGAGACAGGAGGATTTCTTTGGTAACAAAGCTGTTACGTGACATCTGTTCTAACGGCAGCGAATATTGGACGATTTCCTCAAAGATGAAGAAGAGTCTCGAGGTGACGGAGATGTGTTTCTACAGAAGGATGCTAAGGATATCATCGACCGAGTGTGTGAGCAACGATGAGGTCTCAGAGAGGAGGCAAACGAGGAGAAAGCTTATACTTAACATCAGGGAGAAGGAGCTGAAATTTCCGGGACACATAATGAAGAAGGAGGGCCTGGAGAATCTAATACTCACGGGTCGAATAGAGGGAAAGGGAGACAAAGGAAAGTAGCGCGTGACATACCTGACAAGCTTGAGCAGGTGGATGACTGAACGTGGTCTGGGAGAGGAAGCAGCGCGAAGGAACTTGTTGAGAGCTACAAGGGATAGAGGGTGTGGAGAGCCACGATCGCCTACGTCCTGAAAGGATATGGGACATAAAAAGAAAGAAAGAATCATCGCTTTTTAAAACAATAAACATTGCCGAAGAATGAAGGTAATTAAAAAGTAGTCTTGGTAAAAAAAGGTCCTTTTGACCATCCGTATTATCCGACTAGGTTTATACATGTTTGCCGAAATATACATATATCCAACATTTGTCGAAGCAACTTAAAACGAATATATAACCGTCAGCAGTATCCGGCAGACACGCCGTTGGCTGCCATCTCACCAAGATATGATGACATGCAGTCAGCGCATTAAACTACATGCTTATTAAGAACGTAGAAGATCATGGTTCTCCGTAGATGTCTTATCTATTTTCTCTGAATTGTTATGGCTTCTTGGTAATGATAAGTTTCCCCGTTGTATTCTCCACGGTTTGGAGTAGAGAGTAGTCCATCTCCTAGGCTGGCTGACAACCAAGGCTAAAGAGCATAGTTTGCACTCTTATTTAGTTCGTAGCTAAGACTTCAAATACATTGGTGTATTGATTAGTTATAACAAGAGGTAAGTATTAGATCCAGTGACAGGACCCAAAGAGTGTGAGTTCAATACTCGGTTAAGGCAGTGGAGAACTTTCAGAGGGAAATTAGCAGGAGATAACTGATAACTGACGTCCATCAAACATGGGACGTGGAACTAGAACAGTCTACCTCAGTGAGCGAAATAAAGGATTCAGTTCGAAATTCCAACCACCTGAAGAAGACCGGAGCGTACAACGGCCGAAACGTTGTGATAAATATGGCGACAAAGATGAGGACAATACTCCGAATAATGTAAATAATGAATTAGGAAACCCTCTTCAGTAATGGAATGAGAGTTAACAATTGGCTTGGTAAACCTATCTTCCTGACAAATTGTTTCAACAGAAATATTTTATAAAGTTTAACAGAAAGTAGCACCGTCTGCTCGGTCGATGAATGCTAAATGTTTCCTTCTTGTTGGTCTTCTATGTGCCGTGTCCCTTCAGGATGTTGGCGATCATAGCTCTCCACAATTACCTGTCCTTTGTAGCGCTTACTAAATTTTGTCTTTTCTGTTCTCTCTCTTAAACCCCGTTATGCCGCCAATTTACACAAGCTCCTCCTCCTCCTCTGTCTTCTTCTTCTTCTTCCTCCTCATCCTCTTCTTTCTTCTTCTTCTTCTTCTTCTTCCTCCTCATCCTCCTCTGTCTTCTTCTTCTTCCTCCTCCTCCTCCTCTTTCTTCTTCTTCTTCTTCCTCCTCCTCCTCCTCTGTCTTCTTCTTCTTCCTCCTCCTCCTCCTCCTCCTATGTCTTCTTCTTCCTCCTCCTCCTCCTCTGTCTTCTTCTTCTTCTTCCTCCTCCTCCTCTGTCTTCTTTTTCTTCTTCTTTCTCTGTCTTCTTCTTCTTCTTCCTCCTCCTCCTCCTCTGTCCTCTTCTTCTTCTGCCTCCTCATCCTCCTCCTCCTATGTCTTCTTCTTCTTCTGCCTCCTCCTCCTCCTCTGTCTTCTTCTTCTTCTTCTTCCTCCTCCTCTGTCTTCCTCTTCCTCTGTCTTCTTCCTCCTCTTCCTCCTCCTCCTCTTCTTCTTCTATTTATCGTGTCCCTTCAGATCGTTGGCGATCATGGTTCTCCACAATGTCCTGTTCTTTGTAGTTAAACGGTTAATGTTACTATTATCCTTACCATTAAACCGAGAAGAGAAAAAATACTTGCCCTTCCCAAGAAATTTGAACTCGAGTCATTGTTTCCACTTTTCGCTCCGATAACATTTAGTCTACGCGCTTATCATCTCAATACACCCCTAACTATAAGTCAGTTTTTAACATCACTCAAGCAGAAAGAGAGAGAGAGAGAGAGAGAGAGAGACAGAGAGACAGAGACAGAGACAGAGAGAGAAAGAGGCGAGGAGGAAGAGTGAGAGAGAACGAGCGAGAGTAAGGAACTCATTTTGAACTTTGACATCATTATTCATACCGGAAGTATAAACTTCCGAATGGCTTTAGACTTTTTCATTTATAGAAAAATGTTAATAATTCTGTCAGTCAATAAAATGAGCGTGACAAATTGACAGAATACCATATGAACTTGGAGATCTGTGATAAGATCTTTGAGTCGGGGAAAACTTAAAGTTACCTAACTGATTAATCAAAAAGAATAAGGGTGATTTAAGAAGAAATTCGTCCTTTGAGTTTTGGCAAATTGCGACGAGACGAAAAAAAATCGATTAAATTAGTTTTAGTTTCGATCTTTAATATGCCTACGGGCCGAGCACATTGATCTCGTAGTCCACAAATCCTGTGCATTGTTATGTATTAAGAAAAAAAATACAAAAAATACAGCATCAGTAACACGTAGTTATCAATAAAATAAGCAGTTTCAAACTTAACATTTGTAAGTAAAAACAAATGACATATAACTCTTTAGCAATTCCAAAATCCATTTGAGACTGTTTTTTTTATATTCATCATCTTGCGGCCTAAGCCGAGATTGAACTCACCAATATCTTCGGTTGGTGTAGTTCATAATCTCGTCAAATAGCTGAATTCTTGATGCTTCGCTAGGGCTATCAAGGGTGTTTTTTATCGTGACACCACAACTAATTGGATTGCCAACCAAGGCTCAGAGAGACTCCATTCACCCTCCTCTAAGAGCAGGTTTGAATTCAGAGTTTTCCTTCTCCTAGGCCAGTTGCCATCCAAGGCTATAGAACCCAGTCTGTCCTGCTATTTACCCATAGCTAGAGGGAGAAGAAAGAGGATTCACACCTTTCCCAAGGGTGTTAGCACGTAAGGGAATGTAATGGATTCGACTGGAATTCGAACTCGACTCTCCGATTCCTCAATCCAAGCCGCTATCCATTACTCCACCGTGCCTCAATATGTCTCGATTCTAATAAACGTCGTGGGTAGAGTAATTTTTAAGGAATGTTACTCTACTAAAAGTATTTCTAGAAAAAATTACTTGCTGTATCGCCCGAGCGTACGATGGAGTAATAGATAGCGGCTCGGATTGAGGAATTGGAGAGTCGAGTTCGAATTCCAGTCAAATCCATGACATTCACTTACGTGCTAATACCCTTGGGAAAGCTATGAATCCTCTTCTTCTAAAAACTGGTCTACCTCGGAAAGAAATGTCAATGTATTGCAGGGGAAAAAAACTGCCTTGTCAGTCATGTATCGAAAGATACATGATTGCGTATGACATGTGACTGACCTTTTAATTTAAGAAGTAACCAGCATAGATTGAGTCTCGAGTAATATACGCTGACTGTTTTGAGTGGTTGTTAATTTTATTTTATCAACGATACATTGGTTTTGTGGCAGAAAGCTGGTCAACACTGTCTATTCTACTAGCTAATCCGATTCACGACCCATTGACTAACAAATGACACAATCACCATAAGAATTCCTCCCCCTCCATTCAATCCGAACATGTACGAAAAGGGGAGTTAATAATACAGTGTAAAAAATATCAGGGGTGTATTAAATACACCCCTGATTTTTGCGGGTGAAGAGAGTCCATTTAGAGTCGACGCCATCATCATTTATTCATTTAGCACATTTTGCGCCGCTCTGGTCACCACACCCTAATTCTGTTGTAATAGTGTTTCCTGGGGACATTCAAGTTAAAATAGTGCAATGGCTTGCCGGTGTCTTTTGCGCCTGGGATGTAGAATTTACCCCGTCCCTCATCCCAGAAGTACTTCCGCTTATTGATAAAGCCGTTGACCCCTGAGGCGCAGTTCCTACGCTCAGGCTGTTGATTGGCCAGTGGCGTCTTGGCATGGGTGGATTGAAGATAGGCGATCCTCTTCACCAGTCGGGTCGGGTCGGGTCGGGACCCCACGTCGACAACCCTCACATAGTTTAGCCGACAAGTCGAGGCCTTGACCGGAGTTTGCCCATGCGACTTCTTGGAGCCATGTGTGAGATTTGGATGTAGTAAATGTAAAGCAGGATTGACCGCTTCATTGCAAAGGTAATACCACTGACGATACACCCCATACACGCCTTAGAGTCGACACAAGTGTAAATCCCCCCAAAATGACTAACCAAATTTAAATAAAACGTTGATAGTTTATGACGTCATTCTCGAAGCCATTTAATTACATATAATTATTTTTAATGTATATTTTATAAAAAATGATAAAAAAGGATATTTACTATATAATAAAATTTTTATGTCAACGGTGTGTTTGTAGGGTCCCTGGAAGTAATAATTTTCCAAGCGTAGCTTAGATGTGGCACAAGGCCGAAAGTATGGAGCACCCAGTGAGAATAGAACTCACTAATCAGTGGTAATTGTTCTAGCGAGACAAGCTTGCTAACCATTACACCGCCTCGAGGTGCCTTAGGGTCCCTGTAAGTATGTGGTATTGGTGTTATATGGTTCGATTGAATGGCAATGGATGAGTTCTTGTAGTGAATGAGTGAATTGTAATGTATGATTGGATCGTAAATCGGATTTATCTAAGTTTAGGATAGTCGGTAACAAAGAAAAAAGTACTGATCTGTTATTTGACATCTGTCCTCCTTTACGGCAGCGAATTTTGGACGGTCTCCTCACAGATAAAGAAGAGACTCCAGGCGACAGAAGGATGCTGAGGATATGATGGACCGAGCACGTGAGCAACGATGAGGTCTTTGAGAGGATGCAAACAAGGAGGAGGCTTATATTAATATCAGGAATAGGCAGCTGAAGTTTCTGGAATATGTAATGAGGAAGTAGGGCCTGGAGAATCAGATACTCACAGGTCGAATAGAAGGAAAGAGAGACAAGCGTCGCATACATAGCGGGCTTAAGCAAGTGGATGACAGGAAGTGGTCTGGGGGTAGGTGGCATCATGATGGAACTTGTTGAGAGCTGCAAGGGATAGAGGGAGGTCGAGAACCATAATCGCTTACGTACTGAAAGGACATGACACATAAAAAGAAAAAAAAGAAGTGTACATCATCTTACTTCCCCTTTGGCCTTGTGCCACTATTGTAATTTCATTTGCAATAAATCTGTATTTATTATGACGATAGTGATGACAGTTCGAGGTGTGTGTGAGTTTTGTAACGAAATGTTTGTCAGTCCAACTATATTCGTACCTCCCATGACTTAGAATTGAAAAATCTTCTTTTCACTAGTTATCGATTTAAAAGTGAGCCCTGTTAATTAGAGATAAAAATAAGATAGTGTAAAATCGATCCCAGACTTACGGGAAATTAAGTTTTTGTTTGAAACTGAGCTTTAGGTTATTGACATCCACGTAGATTTTGTTTTTTTTTTAATTTTCAGTACCAATAATTCAGTAAATTAAACAGACAAAACGTCGGAAATCTCTTGCTGTTCTGTTGCTATTTCTATGCAGTCTTCAGACGAACTACATTCCTTAGTTCCACCAGTTCTAACAGCTAAGACCCGCTGTCACGACTTGTTTAGGGGGTCTGTAATAACGACAAAGTCTGGTGACTTCTGTCCGCAAAAACGATACTCCTGCTTTTTTTTCACACACAAACAATATGGCCGACACGGTACTTCCGTGTCTGAGCGAAATCTGAAATCGTGCTTACGTTTCCTTAGTTCCGGGTTATAACATCCGCCATGTCACGCACATTATTACAAACCAAACTCATTCCTTTCACATTCCAATGGCGAGATGCAAGTCCATTCGATCAGCTTCTTTCGACAAACCGCTTCTTCCTGGGGCCGACTCCCAAGAGGATGCTTCCCCGATCACTACAATCTTAACCTGTTCAAGTCGAGGATCAACATTTATCTTCTCTACATTTCCCAATAAAGTGTGTCTCGTACACTGTAACCGTCTACCTCGATTGGCTCTTGGGCTTTGTAACGGGTGAACATCCATTGTAGAAAAAAATCTTTAAAAGTTTCACCAGACAATTCTTATCGTTTAAGATATTTTCTTTAAATAAAACACGTATGTGAGACGTCTGAGATTGTAAATATTTACTCTATTTCCATGGTTTCTCCTTGAAAACTCTCTAGATATCCCCAAAATTCACTCTCTTGACGCAAAGAGTTTTGAGTTCAATTCTTGGCCTCAGGGGAGAGAACAAAATTCAAGGCGAATTAACTAAAACTGAGATATCCAAAGACATGGTACGTGGACTAAATAAAGAGTTTGATTCAAAATTCCTGAAGAAAGCTGGAGCATACAATGGTCGAAAATTCGTGAATGTGACAGTAAAGATAAGGACTATTTACACTATTTTCATTGTTCGGTCAGTTGACCGAACAATGAAAATAGTGTAAATAAAAATACATATATCCGTTTGTTTGGGTGTTTCGACGTGGTGTAATGCTTAGCTGAATAGTGAGTTACTCACTGATAGCTCCCGCTTTTCGCTTTGCGTTACATCTAACATACGCTTAAAGAATCATAGGTACCTCGGCCTGATGTAAGTTAGCAAGCCTGTCTTGCTAGAGCAATTACGATTGAGTAGTGAGTTCTCTTGGTGATTTACCAAACATAAGCTTAAAGCTTATGTTTAGTAAATCAACATATATCTGCTTTTTTCTTTCATTTTTTTTTTTTTTACAGTCTTTCTTTTAAAAAGAAATCTTATACACAGATATCACGAATAATAACGATTATGACGAAAACACAGTTTCAAATATGACAGTTTCAAAATTGTCTTGATAACACTTTAAGATCACGGATCGGTTTTTCACTGCATCGCTATTATGAACAGGACCTTCCTTGTAAACTGATAACTAATAAATAATAATATTCTGTCGCGGCATAATAATGATCAAAATAATGATAATCTAAAAAAAGAAATTATTTAAACAAAATTTTCCCTTATTTTTTATAAGTGGACCAGTCTATTTAAGTTGTTCCGTTTTACGTCCTTGACTTTTAAAATGTAGTTTTAAGCCAACATTTTATTCCGGCTAGTTTCCTGTTTTCCAAATATGACACATTTGCTTGTCACTCAATCACGAATCAAACTGTCGCTATAAGTCACGGTTCTTCATTCAACACTTGAACTTTCTAAGCATTTCTAGTCAGACTTGATTGACAAAAAACCCTTAATAGAATTGATGCTGGCAATGGGCGTTAAAGACACGGTTCTTGACATCATGATTCACACTCATTGGATATTTTTATACAGCCCTGAGACCGACAAATCAAACTGACATCGCATGTCATTTTTCTTAATCTCATGTCATTTCTCTTAAACCATTACGGCTAAACTATTTAATCTTTGATCGTAACGCTAGTGAATAACATTCATATTAGGAAAGTGTAAAAATATCGAAGCTCAATGAAAATAGATATAAAATAAATGCATTCTTGTCAATGTATCTTAGTCAACATGCGTGTGTGCATGTGTGTGCTTGCGTGTGCGTAGCCTCAGAATGGAGAGATATTACATTTTAAAAATTCTTTTTTCTTTATGTGTTGTGTCATCTCAGCACGTAGGCGATCATGGCTCTCCCCGATTTCCTGTCCTTTATAGCTCTTAATAAATGTTGTCATGTAACCGTAAGTTCTATGCTAACCGTTTCTTTTCTCGTACTTCTCTCTTGTGGAACCCTCTTCTGGCTCCATGCTTTCCATCAACTTTAACTTTACAAAATTTAAAAGCAATGTCAATCGCTATCTACTGTTCTTCTGATTGCTCTTTTTTTCTCTCGTTAGCAATAATTCTCTTTCTAATTCTTCCACACCCAGTAACCCCTTGTGTCTTAGTGGCTTTACTTTATTGGGGTGATTTCGATTTTTAAAATAGTACAAAGATTGGTAATTCTATTGAATGGCAAGACTTAACCTCAAGTTTCAAATTCGATGCTGGAGATGATCATCCTTCTGTGTCGTATCCAAACTTGTCACTTTCAGGATATCTCACGTTTGGCTTTATGGAATACACCTTTCGTCATTATTACACTTAATTTTGCTTAGGCACGAGACGGTAAAAATGGACCGTATTATTCTTTCTTTTCTTTTTTATGTGCCATGGCCTTTCAGGACGTAGGCGATCATGGCTCTCCACCTTCCTCTATCTCTTGCTGCTCCCAGCAAGTTCCTTCCTTCTGCTTCCTCCCCCGGACCATGTTCTGTCATCCACTTGCTAAAGTCAGCCAGGTATGTCACGCGTTGTTTTTCCTTGTCACTCTTTCCCCACTATTCGACCCGTGAGTATCAGATTCTCCAGGTCCTCCTTCCACATTATGAGTCCCAGAAACTTCAGCTGCTTCTTCCTGATATTAAGTATAAGCGTTCTCCTTGTTTACAACTTCATCGTTGCTCACACGCTCGGTCGATGATATCCTTAGCATCCTTCTGTAGAACCACATTTCCGTCACCTCGAGTCTCTTTATCTTTGAGGAAATCGTCCAATATTCGCTGCCGTAAGAACAGATGTCACGTAACAGCTCAGTATTTTTTTCTTTGTTACCAAAGCAATCCTCCTGACTTGCAATACTCTGCCCAGCTTTTGGAATGTGTCCTTGGTCATCCCAATACGTCTACAGATCTCAGTGTCGCACTTACCGTCCTCTGTCAAGACGCTTCCCAGATATTTAGACTTCTGCGTCTCTTGATTCTAATGTTCCCGACATTCAAATCGCATTTCGGGCTCTTCCTCTTACTGATGACCATGCATTCTGTATTCTTGTAGTTTATGCTTAGTCCTTTCTTCTTACTCTCCGTTGCTACCTACTGTAGGAGATTTTGTAATTTCTTCTCCGTGTTTGCTATCAGTACTGTGCAGTTCGCTCGCTGACCATTATACAAAGATGCAGGATTCTGGATCAAAGATGCAGGATTCAGGATTCTTGAGGACACTGTGCCATGTGTCCTCAAGGACACATGGCACAGTAGATAAAGGCGTTGGTTAGATCCAGTGACAGACCCAAAGAAGGTGAGTTCAATTCCTGGTTAAGGCAGTGGAGAACTTTCAGAGGGAAATTAGCAGGAGATAACTGATAACTGACATCCATTAAACATGACACGTGGAACTAGAACAGTCTACCCCAGTGATCGAAATAAAGGGTTCAGTTCGAAATTCCAAAGAAGGCCGGAGCGTACAACGGCCGAAACGTTGTGACAAATATGGCGACAAAGATGAGGACAATAGTCCGACTAATGTAAATACAGAGGTATTTAGTTTTCAGAATTTTTAAATTTAAAAAAAAAACGCTCATAAATATACTTCAGACTAAATGAAATTCAATGTAAATTATGGCAGATGCTAAATAATGCGAGTTCATTTTGTAATGTCAGCCTGAAGTATATATGTGAATGTTCTTATCCCTGCCGTAGTCACCTCGGATTTCTGGAATTTTGATAGTACCCTGGTATCTGCCTCTCGCGACAACTCAGCTACGACCACGACGCATTGCGTGCCACACACCCTCAACGAGTCAGGAGACTAGTGGGAGGATTACGGGTAAATGAAAATTTTGGGTGTAGCAAAAATCCCATGTAACT
>CAHIKZ030000513.1:637500-672500 GCA_903632075.3 Acanthosepion pharaonis | reverse complement strand
ATCAGTTAATTTATAATATATATATATTGTGTATTAATATATATATATATGTATTATATATATATATATATATATATATATATATATATATATATATATATATATATATATATATATATATATATATAGGTTTCTAGAGGTAAGAGGTTTCTTTTTTTTTTCATAGATAGCACACCGCCTCCAAGCTATTGGCTAAGTAAAAGACCAGACAGGGCTCTCTATCCGTGTTCACCAACCAGCCTAGAAAAAGGCTAACTCTGATTTCGTAAGTCAGCCATTTGAAGCTGTACAAAGATGGTTAGACGTGGCGTGCGAATTATGTCTATAAAACAAAAACATGATAGATTTCAACAGCTATAGATAATCCCACTCAGTCAGTTATGTGCCATACGTGATACACGCTTAGGCGATCATGTATCTTTCAATACATGACTGACGAGGCAGATTTTTTTCCCGTAGTAGATTGCCAGTCCTTTCTGCGGTAGACCAGTTGCCATCCAAGGCTACAGAACCCGGTCTGTCCTGCTATTTACCCATAGCTGGGGGGAGAAGAAAAGGATTCATACTTTTCGCAAGGGTATTAGCACGTAATGGGTTCGACTGGAATTCGAACTCGGATCTTCGACTCCTCAAGCCACTATCCATTACTCCACCATGCCTCCTCCTATGCAGTCGTAATTACTCCACCGTTTCCCCACTATAGAGTCGTAATGGATCATTCGATCCATATCTAGGTGCCATATATATAATTAAAAAAAAAAAGGCGGGTCATTCGCATTCGAGGATGTCTGGGGGTTAGCTAATATCAGTTGCAGACGCCTACTCAGGCACATTTGTGTTTGCTCAACACCCACAATGTCCACCTGTGGTTTGTACTGCAATTGTGCTGAGCCGACTTTAGTGAAAGTTTTTGGGGGAGAGAGCATGTTATCTGGTGTGATCAACAGTTTGAAATTAAACCTCGGTCACGTTGATTTATCAATTCGTGGTAGTACAACCACAGATGGCTCCAAAGGGTTCCATCTATCCAATTTCGCTCACAATGGTATGGTTTGCAGGTACTTTCCAAAGGTTCCGCACGCTGGGATCACCTCTCCTAGACCGATAACATCAGGAAGACACCTTCCTGTCAAATCGACCATGGGGTGAGATTCAAACCTGGGTCTCATGGTCAGATAGCGAACCTTTTAACCACTCGGCCACGTCTCTCTCTCTCTCTCTCTCTCTCTCTCTCTCTCTCTCTATCTATCTATCTATCTATCTCTCTCTCTCTCTCTCTCTCTCTCTCTATATATATATATATATATATATATATATATATAATTATTTATTTAAAAATATGATTTCAACACGCTACATAAGAGGTCTCATGTTTCAAAACAAGAGCCGAAAACTTCAATATAATCATTTGAATTAATTAGAATTAAAGTAAACTCTGTTCCATCTTCAAGCGAATTTTTTCTTGGAATAACTTATTTCTCAACAAGTTCTTTCCTATTTTCTATATATTTTCTCATATATATATATATATATATATATATATATATATATATATAAATCGACCTTGAAAATCCTTTGCCAGCTTTTCGCTATATTACCATAAAGCTATCTCCTTAATATTTTTCAGTGATTTAAGTCAACTTGGAAAGGTTTTTTTTACGTTGTTTTCAAGACAAGGCAGCAGGTAAAACGCGTCATAATATGTCCAGAATTATGTAGCGTTACTTAAAAGGTCTATTGTTTACATTCAACTCTTTCTAGTTAATATGGACATCTTGAGAGGAATGACTTTTGTTTATTGAGTGCATGATTATTCCTGTTCGCATTCTCTTTTCGGAATATTCTAAAAGAGAATAAGATAAACGCTTATGTGTGTGTGTGTGTGTATGTGTGTGTGTGTGGGGGGGTTTCTGTGTGTGTTTTAAATGTGTGTATGTGTGTGTGTGTAAACGAAAGGGAATCAATACGTTTGTAACGTACTGCGTTGTTACGATCTAAATACTGAACTTAAATTTTGATTCTATGATATTTGACCTCTTTGAATAATATTTACAATGAATCAAGTGCATTGACAAAAAGGAGATTATGTTAAACGTAATATCTGTTGGGCAAAAGCATTTTCCTTCATTATACTGCAGAATTAATATGTCTATCTACCCCCATACATCTATCTATCTATCTATCTATCTATCTATCTATCTATCTATCTCGTCCTGGGTAAGACGTTAAACTACATCCAGCGGAAAAGCTACTGATCAGGAGGTTTCGATGATCGTGGAACCACCTCTTAATTGCTGATGTTCCCATGTCCACCCTGACCCAGGGTGGTAGTACCTGTTAGGGTCCTTTCTATGGGCAGATAGTTAACTATTACCATCAATAGTTTTTTGAACAAATTATTACCAGCAATATAAATTTGAAGGAAAATAATACTAGAAATAGATTTTTGACAAAACAAAATATTACCAGCAATAAAAAAAGTTTTGTCGACATTAAATAACCCATTGAGGTTGATATGCCGTAAAACAAAATAAACCAAACCAAAATATCTATCTATCTATCTATCTATCTATCTATCTATCTATATATATATATATATATATATATATATATATATATATGTGTGTGTGTGTGTGTGTGTGTGTATACAGATGAATAAATCCACGTCACTTTCTCTCGTTTTGTATAGATAGATAGATAGATAGATAGATAGATAGATAGATAGATAGATAGATAGATAGATAGATATGAGCAAACAGAGATAGATTAGAGAGATAGAGGTTGTCATGCCTTGGGTGAGAAATTACCTTAGCGGAATATAACTTCTTCAGTGATCTATATTCTCACTGGGTGGTCGGCTAATTTAAGCTCAGTAAACAAAAATCTTTGTGTGTCTTCAAGACATTTTTGTTTCTCATTCTTCTGGATTATGCTTTCGGTGCTTTTTCTTTGAATATTCTTCCATCTTGTGAGATCTGCTGGTATGCGATACCTAAGGTGTAATTGTAATTAAGGCTTACTATGTGTTTGTGTGTCTCTGCATGTATTTAAGAGTAAAGACGAGTGCAAGCGTGTTATAACTTCCTGTCAACAATATTATTCAATCCGCCATCTTTGCACTCTTTCAAACATCTTGGTCTTCTCTACATCTCTCTTCAAACCTATTATTATCATTATTATTATTATTATTATTATTATTATTATTATTATCATTTCCTTTGATTTCTGCTGTATACTCATTTCTTTCAGGGTCCCAACCAGAAACCTAAGGTTAGAAATGATATCGTGAGATTTTCACTGTTCATTTTTGTAAAAACACACTATGATCGCACACAGTTTACATAGATAAAGTGAATACAATTTTTGTAGTTTTTAAGGCATGGACTAGTAGTAATCCCTTTACTGAGTCTATCGGTGCATTTTCCAATCAATCCGACGGCTCCAACTACGACGTGAATTACTGATGTTCTCATGTGCCACATTTTTGAGATTTCCACCTCAAGATTCTTGTATTTTGATAGTCTTTTGAAGATCTTCAAAGATACATTAAAATCTGTAGGGACTGCCATATCAATAAGAAATAATATTCTTTTTTTTTTTTTATCTTTGATCACGATGTCTGGGAAATTAGATGTGTTTGTTCTGTCTGTGTGTATTGTAAAGCCCCTTAAAATTGTTACGGGTCCTATCTATGTAACCGCGCCTGGGTGATATCCATACCAGTTTCTTGCAGTTTATTATTATTATTATTATTATTATTTACTTTGATTTCTGTTGTATACAGTTCTCCACTGCCTTAACCGGGTATTGAACTCACCTTCTTTGGGTCTGTCACTGGATCTAACCAACGCCTTTATCTGGGTATGAACTTCTGAGTATTATAAACCTAATGCTGAAAACATTAGGTTTATAATATAATTCAGAGGGAAAATTAGCAGGAGATAACTGAAAACTGACATCCATCAAACATGGCATGTGGAACTAGAACAGTCTACCCCAGCGATCGAAATAAAGGGTTCAGTTCGAAATTCCAACAACCTGAAGAAGGCCGGAGCGTACAACGGCCGAAACGTTGTGACAAATATGGCGACAAAGATGAGGACAATAGTCCGACTAATTTAAATACTGTACAATTATTTATAGGTAATAATGATTTACTGATACCAATCCTACTATTTAACTCATACCCGTGAGAGACGAGGTGGATTCATTTGCGCGTAAATGGATATAACGAACCCTACTAGAATTGGAACTTAGTTCTCCAATTTCCAATTCTGAGCCGATATACATTATATCATCCACACATCCAAACTTACAGAACCTAATATTCCCAAGTGGTCACCCATCCAGGTACCAACCAGGTTCAATGTTGCTTAACTTCGGTGATCGAATGAAAACCTGTGTTACGAGGAGAAATAATATAATGAAGAAAGACGAAAAGAAAAAAAAGAAGAAAAGAAAATGGAGAGTAAAAGAGAGCAACGGAAAAAAAAACGAAGAAAAAAAGGAAAGAAATTACAGAAGAGAACTTCAAAGAAAGAAAGAAAAAAAGAAGGAATTAGCGAGGACGAGAAAGAAGGAAAAAGGGAAGTAGTGTAAGAGAACAAAAGAAAGTAGGAAAAAAACGAGATATGGAGAATTTAATAGGAAGAAGAAAAAGAGGGAATTAAATAAGAGAAGAAATTAAAGTGAAAAACGAAACTTGAAAAGAACTTAAAAGAAGTAAAGAAAGAAAAAGAATGAAAGGAAAAAGAAGAATGAGAGAAGAGGAACTTAAAAACGAAGGAAAGAAGAAAGAGCCAAGGAAGAAAAGAAAGAAAAGAGAAGGAGGATGGGGTAAAGAGAACTTAGAAAAGAAGGTAAGAAGAATGAATCAAGAAAGAGTAGAAAGAAAAAATAATGATTGGAGATTGAAGCAAGGGGAGCTTAAAAAATCGAAGGAGAGTTAAAGAAGGAAAGAAGAAAAAGAAAAAAAAGGAGCGATAATGAGATAAAGAGAATTTAAAAGAAATACAAAAGAAAGAAAGAAAGGTGATTGGAACAGAGACTACATAAAAGAAAAAAAAAGAAAAGAATGAATAAACAGAGAAAAAGACAAGAGAAACTTAAATAAATAAAATAGTAAATAAATTAATAAGGCAGACAATAACAAAGAAAGAAAGAAAGAAAGAAAGAAATCGAAGAATTAAAAAAAAGAAGAGAACGAATAAGAAAAAGGCAGAGAAAAAAGAAAGAAAGAAAGAAAGTCGAAGAATTAGAAAAGAAGAGAACGAATAAGAAAAAGGCAGAGAAAAAAGAAAGAAAGAAAGAAAGTCGAAGAATTAGAAAAGAAGAGAACGAATAAGAAAAAGGCAGAGAAAAAAGAAAGAAAGAAGTCGAAGAATTAGAAAAGAAGAGAACGAATGAGAAAAAGGCAGAGAAAAAAGAAAGAAAGAAGTCGAAGAATTAAAAAGAAGAGAACGAATAAGAAAAAGGCAGAGAAAAAAGGAAAGAAGTCGAAGAATTAGAAAAGAAGAGAACGAATAAGAAAAAGGCAGAGAAAGAAAGAAAGAAAGAAAGAAAGTCGAAGAATTAGAAAAGAAGAGAACGAATAAGAAAAAAGCAGAGAAAAAAGAAAGAAAGAAAGAAAGAAAGAAAGAAAGAAAGAAAAGCAAGTATTTCAGAACAAAGAGGGATTAAAAGAGGGATTAAGGAAGAGAAGATGTTTTGAAAAACGCTGGAAAATAAACACAAGACGAAAGTAAGAGAACGAGAAAATGGAAAAGAAAACCCCAAGAGGACAATAAAAAAAAGAAAGTACAAAGTGTTATCAGACGAAGAAAAACGAAGACAAAAAGGGAAAAAAAAAGATACTGAAGGAAAGCACCGACATCCGTAAATACAGCAAAGGTCGTCAATGCCATACTCAATATTAACCCCCATTTCCCTTTCATTCCAACCAACCACCAAAGCACTGATACGATGTGAAAGGAGTTTTAAAACAATCGCTGTTCACCCATTGCTATTAATTTTCCCATTTTTTAAAAATCCCTTGACATTTAGAAAAAAACGAACAGTCATTTTCTTTCGCTCATCAACATGGAATTCTTTCATTTCTTGTCCGCCGTGGCTGTTGCGACTAATTTTTTAAATATAAAATGGCGGTAAAAGTGAAAAGGTGTGTATGTGGGGAGATTCTCGTCTGCTTTTTTTCTGTTCTCATTAGAATCAAGGCTGATATACAACTCTTCTACTCCTAAAAGTCTCCTTTCTTAATATCCTTTAACACCAGCTGTCCGTTCGGATAAGCTAATCCGCCTGCAAGTCCAGTCTTAAAATCACCCACAAAATGGTTTTCCGTCACTTTGGCTCCATTAGAATCATTCGCTTTGCTGTCATGTTTTTCGACTGCTTTCGATTTTACGTTATTTTATTCAGAACAGCATAATCGCCCTCCGCTGCTCTCATTATTTAGCGAGGTGGTTGAATTCAGGGCTTTGAATAGCCTTTTCACGTCTATTCCCGGCATGTGGGGAGTTTCTTGAAACGCCTTCATTAAGATGTATATTCAGTCGCCCAAAAAAAGCACAGACAAATCGGATATGACATCGACAAAATAAGTACCAGAGTAAAACCAATGCTCTATTGTGTCAAATGCCTTTATTTTGCCTGCAGCCATTTTAAAAACAAAACAGTTCATTTACCCCACAAAAGATACTGTTCGGCTGATACGTTTGCGACGTAGGAGTTGAATAAATACGGGGTGATGAGGATTTCTGACAACTGCTGGTACCAAAAATTAACAAACAAGGAATTTTAAGTGCATTTTTTAAAAAAGATTTTCAATTGAAAAGAAATTTCGCGATGTCACTTCGTTTTATTCTCGTAAAAAATTGACAAGAAAAATTAACAATCAAACAATTAAAGATTTTTTATTGAATCTCTTTATTTCGAAGATTTTTCAGATTACTGTATGAATTTAACCCTTTGTCTATCATCTCTCACTTTCATCATAAACGCATATATATATATATATATATATATATATATATATATATATATATATATATATATATATATAAGTGGTTGCTGAAATCTACTCGCCCTGAGCCACTTCTCCGAAACTGACCAAATGAACAAACGTCCGATTCTAAAAATTCCTAAGTATTCAAATCTCATTCTTTAGAGAGCACATCTATCTATCTATCTATCTATCTATCTATCTATCTATCTATCTATCTATCTATCTATCTATCTATCTATCTCTCTATATATATGTATAAGTGAGAGAGAGAGTCGTGTTTTCAACTCGGTCCGTTATATATATATATATATATATATATATATATATATATATATTTAAGAATAATAATTTTTCTTCAAACCAATTATCTCTTTAACTCTGTTATTACTCTCTCTTTTCTTTCTATCTCTATATACACACATACACGCACATACCCCCCACACACGCATATGTATATATATATATATATATATATATATATATATATATATATATATATATATATATGTGTGTGTGTGTGTGTGTGTGAAATATATAGAAAATAGGAAGGAACTGGTTAGGTAAATAATCCAAAGTCCCTTAGTATTTTAGTTATTATTTTTTTAAAATAGTGCTCGATACAAAAGTAGAGCATAAATATAATTATTTATTTAAAAATATGATTCCAAATCGCGACATAAAAGTCCCATGTTTCAAAACAAGAGCCGAAAACTTCAATATAATTATTTAAATTAAATTGAAATAAAATTTCTGTTTCATCTTCAAGCGAAAAATTTCGCTTAAAGATGGAACAGAGCTTACTTTAATTCAATTTAATTTAAATAATTATATTGAAGTTTTTGGCTAAACATGGGACTTTATGTCGCGATTTGAATCATATTTTTAAATAAATATTTATATATATATATATATATATATATATATATATTTAAGAATTATATTTGTTGAAACCAAATATCTCTTTAACTCTGTTATTATTCTCTCTATATCTATATATACGCACATACACACACATACCCCCATATATATATATATATATATATATATATATATATATAGAATTTTTTTCATTAATCCAACATATTTTTATTACTTAAACCGGAGAGCGCAATTTTTCTTTAGTAGGATCTCTGAAATATACACGCCAATATGTGAATATAAATAAACATACAGTTTAATAATATAAACGGAGCGTCTCCTCAAATACGAGTATCCAATGAAATAACATTTAAAGTGATACAATATTAAAATTATACACACACACACACACACACACACACACACACACACACATACATATATATATATATATATATATATATATATATATATATATATATATATATATATATATATATAAGATACGTTTTGAGTCTATTTCATTATCTACTGAAGCACTAATTAAATATAACTTTTATAATGATAAGAAACACACACACACACACACACACACACACATATATATATATATATATATATATATATATAATCCTTGATACGCAAATGAGTGTGCCACTTTCCAGAAAAGTGGTGAAGATGTGGCATTGATTTTACCAATGCAGGTGCGTTGCACACACATCAGTCATAGCTCGTGCAGCGACGAGGAAAGATAAAAGTGTCGAAGCAGTTCGTCCAGGATTGTATGCTTTATGAATTGTCCGTAGCCGCTTCAAGTCGGCGAATACGTCAAGCCTTTTGGGTTTAATGCTGTGAGTAGATACACCACTGGTTCCAGAATTTCAGGTTGTGGGATCCGTTCCTTTGTGATGAAATGTGCAGTGGCCGGCTACAGGTCCTAGATGATGAGACCCTGAAGGTGTCCATAGAGAAAGACAACAGCTAAAACTGGGGTTGGTTTGTCTGTAGAAACAGACTTAAACTGCATTGCAAAGGGAAATTTGAGCAAGTGGGTACGCACACTCTCGGGAGCTAACAAGCAACAAGTGACGGCCTGTTTATCGTTGCCTTCCCGGCATAACAGTGTACCCATATTTAATCGAGTGCTTGCCTGTGATGAAAAGTGGGTTTTATATGACACTCTAATGCGTACTAGACATTGGTTGTCACCACGGGACACTTCCTCTCAGACCACAAGACAGCCTCTACCTCCCCGTGCTATCTATCTGGTGGATTGGTTGACAAATGATGTCGTATGAGCTGCAACCAAAGGTCAAACCATGACAGCGAACATGTACTCGCAGCAGTACGAACATATGCAACAGGCACTAAAGCAAAAGGATCCAGTATTGATTAATTGCAAGGGTTTACTGTTCCTCCATGACAATGCCAAGCCTCATGTGGCGCGGGTGGCCAGGGATACCATACGACACGACAACTTGGCTAGAACACACTATGTCATCCACCTTACTCCCCGGACATTGTGCTACCTGTTCCATTCTCTAAACAAGCATGGTCATGGGAAACTCTTATATATATATATATATATATAGATAGATAGATAGATAGATAGATAGATAGATAGAGAGAGAGATAGATAGATAGATAGATAGAGGAGCTCTCTAAAGTATGAGATCTGATTACGAAGGGATTTCAGAATCTGATGTTTGTTTATAAATGAGGCAAACTTGCGGCAAGCACTCACAGACTTCTTTGCGTCCAAGACACGTGATTTTTACCGCCAGGGCATTGCGCAGCTGGAGACATTTTGGCAAAAGATTCTGGATGCTGATGGGAATTACTCTGGGGACAAACGGTATGTCGAAGTTGTATACCTTTTTTCTAACAAATCCAAAACAGGAAGGTGTTTTTTATTTATCTTGGAAAATTTATTTTTGATCATTTTGAGACTATTCGGAATTTTGGTTAAAAATTTTGTTTTCCTTGCATCAGCGGGCGGAAACAAAGATTAGTATAAGACATTTTAGCGTCTATTTTGCGGTGAAAGTATATTGGTTTGAAAATTCTTGCAAAAATAATTAATGAAACTTTTAGGACTTATTCATAATTGAATGAAGTTATTTGAGAAATTATCTTTTTCGAAAGTCTTGGTATTTTTTTTTTTTACATCTGTTACCCACGCACCACTTATTGAATTTTATGAAATTTTTGAGAAAATCATTTTTGTGCTGCTTAATGTGTTTATTAGTTATACACAGAACATTTTGGAGAGTTTAAATCATCAATTAATCTCCTCCCAACCGTAAAATAAAAAAATGCAATAAAACTAAGACATTATTTAATTAGAAAGCTTTTAATTGCTTTTATGATATACTATAGACACTGTTTTCGTAAGAAAAATTTGTTTCTATAAACAATGAATTTTTACAAGAATCGTTTTCACTTTTTAAAAAATTTAATTATAATAATTTATAATGTTTTAAATCTTTTAAATTCCTGTATTAACTCATACCGGTTAGGTGCTATAATTATTAAGTAAAAACTACATTTACTAATCATAAATGGAAAAGATTACTACAATTTAGCGACCTCCAATATTTTAAAAAGAATTTTAAATGTTTGTTTTATGTGTATAAACGTGCCGATTTTTGTAAATACAAACGTCCATACACGACATTATGGGAAAATAAGAGTGATAAGTATAGTAAATTTAAAGCCAAATACTTTACGATAATGTCTCGGTTTTTTCGTCACATTTTAAAAGAAGGAATAAATTTTATAAGTTCTATGAGGGAAAGATGAACCTTGCCGAAAGCGTTTCTTCCATTCCATCTATGAATGCCTTTTAGCAATATCACAAACCTCCCGTCTACCAGAATCGGCACCATCTTCAGAAACAGGCCCTGGCGACGGACCGGTTTCTGGCCTGCTGCACCCCTCACTTCAGAACCTACGAGTTTTGTTCCCTTGAGTTTGAGAACCCTGGTGTAAATTCTTGTGCATTTAGCATGGCTCTCTAATTATAGAGATTTTCCAAGCGTAGCTTAGATGTGGCACAAGGCCAAAAGTAAGCAGCACCCATGGAGGATCGAATTCACTACTAAGTCGTAATTGTTCTAGCGAGACAAGCTTGCTAACCATTACACCGCCTTGAGGTTTCATGTTTCAGTGATTTTCTAAACGCGGCTTAGATATGGCACAAGGCCGAAAGTATGGGACACCCAGTGAGGATCGATCTCATTACTCAGTCGTAACTGATCTAGCAAGACACGCTTTCTAACCACTGCACCACGTCGATGTACCCCAGGCTGTCTGTAATATGTTCGACTCAAACCTTCATTCTTCACCATTTTTTAATTTTTTAACCATGTTTTCAAACTTTTGTACATTCTTTCGTTTTCACCTTTGGTTAAGCCAAATCTATGATTCAGCAAGTCTCCTTTTCTTTATTTATAATTATCCGATCCCTATATGCGTTTGAAAACTTGAAGTTGATGACATTTCATTATTTACTAGAACTCATGACGTTTGTATAATAGTATATAATTTTACTAATACGGATCTCATGGACCTAGCCTGTGAGCAACGATGATGTCTTAGAGAGGATGCAAACAAGGAGCAGGCTTATACTTAACATCAAGAAGAGGCAGCTGAAGTTTCTAGGACACATAATGAGGAAGGAGGAGAATCTGATACTCACGAGTCGAATAGAGGGAAAGAGAGGCAAAGAAAAACAACGCATTATATACCTAGCGGATTTGAGCAAGTGGATGACATAACGTGGTCTGTGCGAGATGGCAGAGGGAAGGAACTTGTTAAGAGCTGCAAAGGATATAGGAAGAGGTGGAGAGCCATGATCGCCGACCTGAAAGGACATGGCAAAAAAAGAAAAAAAGGATTTACTTATTTAAAATTTCTTATGAATCATATTTATTAAGTTAACGATTGAATAACCTCCTTGCAACTTTCTCAACTGTAATATACTCGTAGAATTCCTTCTACTGCATCGATAATATTTAGACTTAACAATTTTAACAAAATATTCTATTAATGCAAGCTATCATTTAAAGAAGTAAAAAGCCACAAATGAAAATATTCAAAATTTTCATGGTTTTCCATTTCACTGAAGCAGACGTTAAACGCATCTTCCTTTTTTCTTTCTTTTTTTCTTTCTTTCTTTCTTTCTTTCTTTCTTTTCTTCGTATTATGTACTCTTTTTTTTTCTCACTAAAACCAAATAGTCTCTCTCATATAATTTGTCTTCTGTCGTTTCTCGCAGTCAAAAAGGAATAATCCATTCTTTATCTGAGATAATGCCAGGGCGTAATGCCTGTAAAGACTTAATAACTAACAAGCAGAATTATTATTATTATTATTATTATTATTATTATTATTTTATTTCCTTTGATTTCTGGTGTGTACCCTTTTCTTTCCCGCCCAGAGACCTAAGGTCAGAAATGGCATCATGACATTTTCCACTGACCAATTAAAAAACACACACACACACACACACACACACACACACACACACACACACACACACACACACACATATATTTTACATAGATAAAGCCCTTCGTAAGGTATGGATTTTACTCGTGAGAATATTTTTTTTTTTCTTTAAGGCGTGGGCTTCCATAAATCCTTCAATTAGTCTACTGGAATCTTTTCCAACCAATCCGAGAGCTCCAACTACAACAGGGATTGTTGATGTTCCCATGTGCCACATTTTTGAGATTTCGATTTCAATGTCCTTGTATTTTGATAGCCTTTTGAGGTCTTCAAAGATTTTGTATCTTCAACGATACATTGCAGTCTGCAGGTACTGCCATATCAATAAGGAGGTACTTTTTTGTATGCCGTCTCTAATAACAATGTCTGGGCGGTTGGCTTTGATTGTTCTGTCTCTGTGTATTGTCTAGTCCCATAAAATTGTAACATGTCGTGCCTCCGTAACTGAGTCTGGGTGGTGTTCATATCAATTTCTTTTAGTTCCTTCCCGTAGAAGTTGCAGATTTTCCAGTGCAGATATTGGTCCGCTCTTTCATGCTGGGTTTTATATTCAGTGGTTGCCAATACCGTGCAACTTAATGCAAGATGATGAACTGTTTCGGCATATTTATCACAGAATCTGCATTTTGGGCTAACACAATATATTAGTATCTGTGCACAATAATTTATTATTATTATTATTATTATTATTATTATTATTATTATTATTTAGCTGCAGCATTGAAAAGAAATGATTAAGAAACTACTTTCAAAATGGCACTGGCTACATCAGCCATATTGGTTGGCTGCATTGCGCATGTCGATGTCGTCTACGTCACCCAGAGACAGCGCTTACAAATTTAACGCTCCACGACGTAAAATAGCGTTAATCAGAACGGAACGGCTGTCGATGTGCATATTGGAACCCGGTTCATTTCACACACCAAGCAGCCCTTGTAATCTGCATATTACTTTGAAAATTAATTACACGAATGGAATTCGCCATCGATAATTATTCCGTCTTGTCAGATACCTTTGGACGGTGCTTATCTTTCTCTCTCTTTCTTTCGTCGTTGTCTTGCTGAAACGTGCCTGTGAGAGTCTTTTCTGCTGTTCATACAACGAACAGACATAAAAGGAAAGAAAAAAAAATCTCTGCATCAAAAAGAAAGTAGCATATTTCGTAACTCACAATCCAGTAGTTAAACAGAGATGGGCTGGAAAGAGAAACTAATGTACCTAATTATAAGATATATTGTCCTTACTGTTCCCAGCAATTTTGCACAGGCAATTATCTGATCTAACGGTTCCGTAGAAAAATCTGTCATATCGCGTAAATGATTCTTTGGTAGAGATCGAAAAAATTGCATTAGTAATTTTGAAAAATTAACATCTTGTTTCGTTTTCAATTTATTCGATGGTCAAAGGAAGGTAATTCGCTGGGAGGATGAACTGCACTTGCTTTGGGTGATAGCTGAGTGGTTAAATTAAACTAAAAGTAGCATTACCCCAAGCTCCGTCCGATTTAAAATGAATATATTCAGCAACATTGCCAAGGAAAACTAAAAATTATAGATATCGTGTTCAAAGCATATGTCAATGAATCACATAATTAAAAAAATCACTATATGGACACACACACACACACACACACACACACACACACACACACACACACACACACACAGAAAAAGAAAAAACAATAAAAAAAACGTGATACTTCATATTTAAATGAATTTAAAATAAATGAAAAATCTTTCTGGAAGCTATTATTTTAGTTTTAATTTCAAGCTAATAGGTGAAATTTAATATTTCTAATAAGCGAAATACATTGGTGTATTTCAAAAACTAATTTAAATTAACTGGAAGAATTTTTTTTGGTAAAATAACTGATTAGTGACATATTTTAGTCGTTTTCATCGCAGTATAATTATTGTAAATAAAAAAAAGATCTTTCAGAAATAAGATGTACTTTTCTGAAACTTTATTTGAGAAATATTAGCTGTTTAATAGTATAAATAATCTGATTTGAAACAAATATTAATTATTTTAACATTAAAATATCACAGAAATGCATTTTTAACCCGACTGTATCTGAGTTTTTAAACCGACAGTAGCTATTTTGACGTGCTGACTGTCAGCTGACAGACTTTTGTTGGGCCGCGGAAACTTTATCTGTAGAACATAGTTTAACAAAATTATGTGAGCGCCTTTTTTAATATAATTTTTAAATACTCATTAATCTTAAAGATTTAGAAAAATATTCTCCGTAATCTAAAGTTTTATTGATTTTTAAAAATATTGTCTTTAAATTTACTATAGTTATCGCTCTTATTTACTGAAAATGTCGTGTATGATTGCCCGTACTTACAAATATCGGCACGTTAATACACATACAAAAAAATTATTTTTTAAAATATTGATTTGTTTTAAGCTTTTCCATTTATGATTAGTGAATATAGTTTTGATTTAATAATAAAATCATCTAAAAGGCTGAAATTAATACAGAATGTAAAAGATTTAAAACTAATTTTTTTAATTAAAATTTTAAAGAAATGAAAACAATTCTTGCAAAAATTCATTAAAAATTCATTATTCCTCAAAAGATTTTTTCTTAAGAAAATGGCGTCCTTGCTTATTGAATGCCGACAAGATTTAAAGGATACGTTCGTATGAATAGGATAAGTATTCCTTGTAAGAAATCAGTTTGTAGATCAGGTTTCATTGATGTATTTTTAAAAATAGAGTTTTGTCGAGAGTCAAATGTATTGCTTGTAGTATTTTTTTTTAAATTGAGTTGCTATTTTTTACTATTAAAATCTATTTTTATACATTCATAGTGATTTGAGCACAGTTTGGGGATTAACTATTTGCCTACAGTTGGGACCCTAAAATGTGCTATCCCCCCGGGTCAGGGTGGACAACAGCAATTAAGAGGTGGTTCAGTTTTCAATCTCGTACAGGAGGACTGATATTACATAACACTTCAATATTCTTTTCTTTGTTTCCAATGGAATTTTCCTGTTTCTTAATATTTTGCTTAGCTTTTGGAAGGCATCTTTCGCTATCCCGATGCGCCTTCTGATTTAAACAGTGTTAAAACACAATTTTTGTATTGCTTGACTTTGGTATCTCCAGTTTGCTTGCTAGGCCGATCCTTTTGCTGACAACAATGCATACTCTCTTCTTTGCATTTGATGTTTAGTCCTTTCTTCTCACTTAGCTTCACTACCTTCTGTAGAAGATCCTGTAATTTCCTTTGTGACTTTGCTAAAAACACTTCGACATCTGCATATCTAATGTTGTTAAAATTGTGGCAGCCAACATCACCACTGCTCAAGGACACATGTCCCAGTGGATAAAGGCGTTGGTTAGGTCCAGGGACTAGACCAAAAAGAGTTGTGGGTACATTACCAGCAGTGCTGAACCAAAAAAACTTGGAGAGTTGAGTTAAAGAGAAATAACTGAGACATCCGGAAGAGGCATGGCACGTGGAACTAGAACAGTCCACCCCGGTGGACGAAATAAAGGGTTCGAATTGAAATTCCAATGATCTGAAGAAGGCCGGAGCGTAAAACGGCCGAAACGTTGTGAATATGGCAATGAAGATGAGAATAACAGTCCAAATAATGTAAGCAATGTAAATAATCATAATACCTCATCTCAGAGATATAAACAGACATCACCACTGCCGTATATTCATTTATAATTTCAATTCACTTCCTGGGTGGCTTACTAAGATTTACTAAGTCTATGATATGTCAGTCTTCTTTGAAAATCAGCATTCGAAATTCTGACTTTTAGCTAGGCGCGAAACCCACAAGAAATTCAGATGTATTTAGATAGAAGCACAATAACAGAAACATAGTCGGGTACAAACTGACAATAAATGCAAAATTAGTCGGGTATAAACACACAATAACTGAAATACACAGTGAGGATTAAGTCAGTATATGTCTATCTATAAAAGGCAGGATAGGTGTGTGTGTGTGTGTGTGTGTGTGTGTGTAACAAATGCACGGCCACAATTTCCGACGGATTTGCATCAAAATTTATATGCACATGCTCCAAGTTAGCGGGAAGGCCAAGACGGACTTTGCATTTCCCAACTCCCATCGATAGTAGAAATAATCGATTTTTTCATGCTTCTACGGCAGTTTTCATGTAGTTTGCGGCCATTTTTTACTGACCAGAGTGAGAGCCAATAGCTGGCTGCCACGAATAGGCAGGAAGATTCTATTGGCCAGCGTGAGAGCCAACACCTGACTGACACGAACTTTAACTAGCATGCTAGCATGCAAAAAAATCGATAGCTGTATTCGTCACAAGTGGGAAAAATTTAAATCTGCATGGCACTTTACTCCAATTGGCTCATTCGCTTTCTTTAAACTCAACGTTGATTCTGATTCCGCAGAACTGGGTTGGGTGTGAAAAAGTATTTGTTGTTAACATTTTTTTTTCATTCGGTTTTTCCAGTTACGAGTCCTTTTTTTAAAGCTGATCGTTTTGTGTTCATTTTGTTTAGTTCTTTTTTCGTAACAGATTTAATGTTTAGTATAGAGCTTAGAAAAAATTGCAGTGTGAGATAGGCAAGAAGTAAGGCATGTAGCAACATCAGCACGACAAAGGGGACTCGTTTAAAGGCAAGGAAGGGCAAAAATATTTTAAGTCAAGTGATAGCGATTGCTGCATGAGTCATACGATTTTTGAATCAAGCACGGGCAACGCCGGGCCATGCTGCTAGTTAACAATAAAAGCAAAACTAGCTTGCTAGACATTGTCCTATGGTATGTACTCTTTTTTTTCGAAGCTTCACTGAGACTTTAGTCCTGGATATGATAATAAACTACATACGGCAACAAGGTCTCTGATCGGGAGATTAGAGATTTTGAGGAGCGTGAAACTACCTCTTAATTGCAGTTGTTCCCATGTCCATCCTAACCCGGGGTGGTAGCAGCTATTAAAGCCCAAGCTATGAGAAAATAGTACAGTTCTTAAAAAGATCAAAAAGTATAAAAATACATGTTTATCATAAAAATACCAGCAAAACATTTTCATATAAAAAATGACCAACAATACATATTTATATTAAAATTACCAATACGCACATACTACCAAATTATAACGATTTCACCCAAATCCTTTTAAAATACTAACAAACAGCTAACATGAAAAACCTCTGACAAGACATTAAATCCTACTATTTCTTAAAGATATCGAACTGTATTTCCACTATATAACTTCAACAAAACTACAACATAAAAAAGCACATATATTACCGCCTCTAGTAATTATGTTCACACAAACATGTATATGCACAAAAGCTGAGTATCATTTACCATGTATTCAATTGTAAAAGGGGAATAACATATCATATTTTATTACTTCCAAGCTCCCAAGTAAATTAAAATTCAGCATTGAATGACCTATAGAGTTTATATACCTTTAAACAGACAAATCAATCAATACATCAATTAGACTGGCACAAAACGAGAATGATGGAGCATCGAATGAGGATTTACTCGTTGCACTACCAATGGCCTGCGAAACGGGTTTGCGAAATATTGCTCTAATGACAACGAACATATCATATTATTATTTTAAAAGTTATAAAAATTTGTGATATGAACAAGTTGTAAATTAATTTATACCACTTGGAGGGTATTAGCAAGTGGAACAGTTTATAATGCCGAATTATCTGCTATGTATAGAGTCTGTTCTTACTAGGTTTGATCGCAGATTCTATTTTAGATGTAGAGATTGTTCTTGATAAATTTGATCCCAGGTTCTAATATAAATATAGTAAATACATTTTATCGCAGATTCTATTTTAGATGTAGAGATTGTTCTTGATAAATTTGATCCCAGGTTCTAATATAAATATAGTGTCAGTCCTTACTGTTCTTTCACATTTTATCGCAGATTCTATTTTAGATGTAGAGATTGTTCTTGATAAATTTGATCCCAGGTTCTAATATAAATATAGTGTCAGTCCTTACTGTTCTTGCACATTTTTATCGCAGATTCTATTTTAGATGTAGAGATTGTTCTTGCCACATTTGATTCCGGTTTCTAACATCGATATAGAATCTGTCTTTACTGTTCTTACATGTTTGATCGCAAATTGTATTTTATATATAGGGATTTATTTGATCCTAGTTTTTTGTATATATGTAGAATCTATCGTTACTGTTGTTACAAGTTTTGATCGCAGATTCTATTGAAGTGTCTGTACTGATGGGTTTTGATCCATGTTTTTCTTCTAGATGTAATTGATTCTGACGCTTCTTTAATGAAATGAAAGGTACGTGTCATGAAAAGTTACAATGGGGAAGTAACTCTAGAGAGCAAAATATAAAGAAAAGTGATTTCAATAGTATTTCGTCCCACCCACAAAATAAATATTAATGCACTATAAAACTCATGTTTTTTTTATTATCTCATACCTCTTCGTAGATAGACGCCTCAGTGAGAAATCTGATTTTGTTAACAAGGATTACAAAACATTCCGAAAGATCCATCAGGTTGTCACAGAGAACAAGAAATCATAATGTTCTGTCTATCGACAGTGCTTCAGAGTAGAGAATTGTTTGAATACAAGCATTCTTCAAAAGGTCTGGTTAGTTGAATTTCCCAATCCTTGTTGGAATATTCAATGCTTAATTTTGCTGAGTCACCTAAAAAGATTGACCTCACATCTCTCTAGTTATAGCCAACCAGACTAATCTCGTTAAACATTAACCTACCGATATCAGTGTACTGATGAGCGGACCATGTCGATGCCATTGAAACTCATAGTTGACGTAAGAATGATCTTGGACAACAAACCGACATTACAAAAGGGCTGTAGATGAACCTTTCCTAAACAGATCTAAGAATCGGAATTAATGGCGTGTATCCTAAATCCACCAAAAAAACTTCAGTATGTGGAATTAATGAATATTACTCATGTCAAATACCTCAGTATATGGATTAATTATAACATTTTTAGTATAGGTGAGGAAGAAATTGAACATAGAATAGGTTGTTCTCGGGATGGTTTTGCCCAACAAGTTGCAACCAAACCAGAACATTAACTTAAAAACTCGAGTAATCTTCTTAAATAGCTACGTCAAATCGAGGCTTTCATATGGATGTTATGCATCGCATCAAAGAAATGTCTAAACTCTATACAACCGCTTTTGCAGATCATTGATTAAAAAAAGGCTTCCAGTGAATGAAATCTGTAGGTCTTTCCGAAGACTATCCTTCTCTGAACCTTATGCACTGGCGCTAAAGCCTAACTTTCAAAGAACTGTACGAAATAGCAGAAATCAAAGCACTAAAGGATCTCTCAACGATAAAAACAATTCACGTGTAACTCGATGAGAAAATTATCACATAAATAAGATGTTGTAAACTCTTTAAAACAAAAAGTCTGGAAAGAAACATCTTCAATACTAGAAAGAGCGATAACAGTTGCTGGTCTTGAAAAATTTATTTTCCTGAAAATTGTTTAGAGAGAGAGAGAGAGAGATCTTTTACTTTTCAACCAGTGATGGTACTGGCTGCTCGGTCAATGAATGCTAAACATTTCCTTATAAAGAAGCGGAAACTATTACTAATGCCTTTAACATTGCACTGAAGCGACGTTTTGCCAAACAAAGAATAAAATTTGAGAAAAAAGATTTTGAAACCGTCTTCAAAAAATTCTACAAAAGTCGTGCAAACATATTTTATTTTCATCATAAATTTATTTATATGGTTGGTTCAGTTGCGTATTGTCTAATGGTTCAGATTTTTCAGTGTTCGAGTCGAGCAAAAAGTTAGAATTTCCAATGATGATTTTTAAGGTAGCCAGACATTCCACATCGCCAGATCCTCCATGTTTGAGTCGTTTTTTTTTTACCATACTAAGCTAAATTTTATAAATATTATTTTTATGGCTTGAGATAGATAAATATTTACTTTTTATTATTTTTTTAATTCCATGTAGCTTCAGGGTGTATGTGGTCATGACGCTCCACAAATACTTTTCTTTATTGCTTGTAATTTGTCAATAATTCTTGGGGAGGATAATCAGTTATGTGCCATGCGTGATAGACGCTTAGGCGATCATGTATCTTTCGATACATGACAGACGAAGCAGATTTCTTCCCGCAGTAGGTTGCCATTTCTTTCTGAGGTAGACCAATTGCCATCCGAGTCTATAGAACCCGGTCTATAAACCTGGTCTATCCTGCTATTTACTCATAGCTCGAGGGAGAAGAAGACCCATACCTTTCCCAAGGGTATTAGCAAGTAAGTGAATGTAATGGATTCGACAGGAATTCGAACTCAGCTCTCCGATTCTTCAATCCGTGCCTTTTCTGGGGTGGGGAGATGACCGAGTTGTTTTAAACTATTTTTGATTCTGCGTTTTCTTCTGGCTTGGCTGCCAACCCAAGTCTAGAAATCCCAAACTACCTGGTTATTTAATCCATAGCTGCTAGAGAAAAGTAAAGTATTTTTACTGTTAACGCTTCCAAAATGAAACCACTCTTTTAATCATTTTAGAGAACCATTTTGCTTGCCAGTATCTGTCCTGCATATTTATAAATCTACCATTTTTCCTTGCATCGAATATTTCAGTCATATATGGCTGGTTCTTCTGCTATATATCTAGAGATTCCTGATAAAATTCAATGAAGAATCTGCAACATTCTAATCATTGATATTTTCTCGGTAATTACTCTGATGCGCTTTAATCTTTATTAACTCATCTTCAAGACGTTGGAGTAATGGATAGCGGCTCGGATTGAGGAATCAGAGTTTGAATCACTTACGTGCTAATGCACTTGGGAAATGTATGAATCCTCCTCTTCTCCCCTCAGCTATGGATAAATAGCAGGACAGACCGTGTTCTATAGCCTTGGATGACAACTGGTCTACCGCAGTCTACCGCGGGAATAAATCTTTCTCATCAGCCATGTATCGAAAGATACATGATCGCCTAAGCATGTATCCACATGGCACATAACTGAGTTTATTAACAGAAAAATCTAATAATTTCCCTATTGAAATTGCTAGTTGTAAACGTAAATTCTATACTAATAGATTCTTCTCCCGCACTTCTCACCTGTGAAAGTTTCTTCCGGGTTCTTACAACTACGATCTTCGAATATTTAAAGCCAACGTCAATTGTCATCTTCTGTTGCGCTGAATCCTCTTCTTCTACTTGTCTTCTCTCATTTACTTTCACACACATTAACCCTTTGCGTCTTAATGGTATTATCGCCTTGCTTGGGGTGAAGGGTATTTTAAAAACAAGTGAATTTATGACTTTTTTCCAACAGAAGCTAGCGAAGGAAAGCGAGAAGAAAAGATTAAATAAACTGAACGCATGGTTGTTAGCAAAATGGACAGCCCAACATACAAATTACAGATTAAAGATGCCGAAATCAAAAGGCGTGCAATACTTTAGATATCTGGGAAGCGTATTAACAGAGGACGGAAAGTGTGGCACGGAAATTCGAAGGTGCATTGGGATAGCGAAAGATGCCTTTCAAAAGCTAAGCACAGTATTAAGAAACAGAAAATTATCGTTAGAAACAACGAAAAGAGTACTGAAAAGTGACGTAATATCAGTCTTCCTATAGGGCAATGAATACTGGAAAATCTCCTCTTTGATTAAGAAGACGTTTGCCGCAACAGGAAATGTTGTTCTACAGAAGGATGCGAATAATACCATCGACTGAGTATGTGAGCAACGACGAAGTTCTAGAGACAAAATAAACACTTATACTTCACATCGGGAAGAAACAGAAAATTTCTGGGGCACTTACTGAGGAAAGAGGGCTTGGAAAAAGTGATAATCACAGTACAGATTTAAGGTAAGATGATCGCACGAAATACCTGGCGAGGTTGAGCGAATGGATGGCGAAGAAGGGTTTGGGAGTGATGACAAAAAGACAAAATTTATTAAGAGCTACAAAGGATAGGAAATTGTGGTGGGCTATGTTCGCCAACGTCCTGAAATGATACTGAGATGTATCACTAGAAGATGTGTAAGAAAGTGAATGCAACAGATTCGGATGGAATTTGAACTCGTTTCGACGATTTCAAATTTCGCGCGTATAAACGTCACGTTACCGGTATTAGAGATTAACTAAAAGCAAGAATGTCAAATGTTAAGTTTCAAGCGAGGCATTTGAACGATGAGAGAATAACGGCATTTCTTCTTTTCTCTTTTCTTTCTCATCTGTCTTTGTCACAAGGCAAGCTAATAATAGCAAATATCTACAGAGACACTCTCGCCCCAAATATGTGTTTCTTTGGTCAACTATGCTTTGCACAAAAACAAATGTATATATTGTCGTCAGTACAAACATTTTCCCGCCTATATCAGTTGTTTCCGCGTCATACACTCTTTTGAAACAAGAAACGACAAAGGAAGGAGACACAAATAAGCGAATATACAATACTGCTTGGATTCCCAAAATGGCAGCCCCTATGGTGGTTTAAATCAGTCCGAATGCGCACAGCCGATTCGTCGGCGCCGGTTAATCAGTGGCAGCAAAATATGTGCCGGGCATAAATTTCTGAGTGTCTAAGACATTTTTCTAAATGGATGGCGAATGCAAGGTGTAGAACTGTCTGTCATGTTCTATAACCAATGAAAGTCGAGTGTGGGGTGGGGGGAGGAAATAGAGGGTTTGTACACTGAAACGTACATTGAAATCGTGAATATATCCTTAACTGAGAAAACAAAGATTTCTATAATTCCTCTCCCTATTTTCTGATATGAAATCTGCTTCAAAATATAACCTGTGATATTATGAGAATTACATATAGGTAAAAGGAAATAATATTCTTGTAAAATCGTATTTTTAAAGTATAAAAAATTGTAGATTCGTACTTAAAAAATGTGGGAAAATCTACAACGTTTTCTTAAATGGGTTAGATATAAAAGAGGCGAAGCTGTCTGTTGGATTCCACATGTAAGGATAAGTAGGAGCAAACTAAAGTAGAAAAAAACAGTTTTCTTTGTTTTGTTTTACGGTATATCAACCTCAATGGGTTATTTAATACCGACAAGATTTTTAATGCTGGTAATATTTTTTTCAAAAATGTATTGTTGGTATTTTTTTTTTCAAAAAATGTATTGCTGCTATCTTTTTTTTTTTTTTTCAGAAAATGTATTGCCAGTATTAAAACCTATTTTTTACACTTTCATAGTGTTTTGAACCCAATGTGGGTATTAACTATTTACCCAAAGCTGGGACCCTAACAGGTGCTACCATCCTGCGTCAGAGTGGAACTGGGAACATCAACAGTTAAGAGGTGGTTCCACAATTCTCAAAACCTACTGATCAGAGGCCTTGCTGCTGGATGTAATTTATCGTCTTACCCAGGACGCGGATGTAGTTTATCGTCATACTCAGGAGAAAAGCATGTTTGAACACTGAGATGCACAATAAAATTGAGGAAAATATCTTAAACTGAGAAAGAAAGTATTTTCTATCTCTCCCTTCCTCCGACTTGAAAATATATTAGAAATTAATATAATTAAAATATACTAGAATAATAATATATAAGTATATATAATATAATCAAAATATAAAAATAATTAAAATATACTAGGAATAAATATAAACCAACTGAGAAATCCTAGTAAAAAAACATTACCTACAAACAGAAATCGAACCTGGATTCATTTTTTCCATCAGACTTTTAAAGACTACTTTACCTTTACCAATTAGACAACGAGAAACCATCCTGTAATATTCAATTATCCTATTTAAGATAGGTATATATCTCTTTGGGGCATTTCGATGTTTATATCACCTTTATTTTACAAATTTCAGTATATTTCACTGTCAATGAATATCATCTTTATTTTAATTATTTCAGCTGATTTCACTCTCAGTGTGCCATGCCTTGAACATCTATTGGGTTTAAAAGTTTGAGTTCGAAGGAAGGCGATAAAGCCACCAAGGTGCGAAGTGTTACTGATAGTGAAATAAATTATTGAGGATAAGGAGGACAATAATAGAACAGGGTAAAAAAATGGCAGATGATGTTGCATTTAAATTTTCGAAGATCCTAGTTGACCGGAAAATAGGAAACCGAAAGAGAATTTCACAAGTCAGATGATGCGTGTGTAGAAACTATTAACATAGAACTTACGGTTGCACATAGAATTTCAACAGGGAAATGACAAGACCTAACTGCCAATCAAGTACTGTACTTAAATTCGTTGATTCGAGTTACCAAAGAGGAAATCACAACCAAAATACCATAGTGAAAGTATTTATAAAAAATGGCACAAAGAAGCTACGTACACTGCAGATGGGGGAGTGAATTTTATTGTCGGTTGGACGGAGAGTTGCGTATTAGACATTTGCGTCCCGAGACAAATGCGTCTTTGGTCGATTGCGTACCTCTGATAACTTTTTGAAGGTACCATTTTTTTAAAGAGTTGTTTAATATAGAAATTTGCACACCAATATCTTTAATTACTCTAAACAAGCAGAAATGTAGTTACCATAAATAAAAAAAAAAGAAAAAAATAGTTTTTAAAGCAAGAGAAAATGAAGTTAGCATTTTCATTTCACTACGGCATTGCGTACTGTACATAAATTCTGGATTTTACAGGTTATATTTTTAATTTGAACACATAGCTAAGTTCCGAAAATCAAACTCTGGTGGAGAAATATTTGTGGACAAAGAAAACTACAGCTACCACTATCATAAGAAAAACGCCGATGAAACAAAAACATACAGGTGATGTTTAGAGCTATCTTGCAAATCTGTCATTGCATTTTAAACAAAAATAAACTTTTAATTTTTTTTTTATTATCAGAGGTACACAATTATCCAGGATCGCATTTGTCTAGGGACGCAAATGTCCATGGACGCTACTATCTGGTACGCAATTATGTGGGATGCAAATGTCCAGTACGCAACAGTTTTAGAACCTTATTGTACCCTAAATGTAAAAACAAAGCAATTAATTAAAAAAAAAAAACAATTAATTAATGGATCTTTCCTGATATATAATTTCTAAGACTTAACAAATATGTAAAGGAATTGATGTGCTGAAAGATTTTAGAAAGATATTTTAGATTAAGAATTTTGTATATTATGTCTTTTAAAATTGTTTAATACAAATTTATTTAAGATATTTCAGTCTTATCTCTATCTATAAAAGGCAGGATGTGTGTGTGTGTGTGTGTGTGTGTGTGTGTGTGTGTGTGTGTGTGTGTGTGTGTGCAACGAATGCACGGCCGCAATTTTCGACGGATTTGCACCAGAAATTACATACACATGCTCCAAGTTAGTGGAAGGCCAAGACTGACGTTGCATTTCCCAACTCCCATCGATAGTGGAAATAATCGATTTTTTCATGCTTCTACGGCAGTTTTCATGTAGTTTGCGGCCATTTTCTACTGGCCAGAGTGAGAACCAATAGCTGGCTGCCACGAATAGACAGGAAGATTCTATTGGTCAGCGTGAGAGCCAACAGCTGACTGATACGAATGTTAACTAGCATGCAAGCATGCAAAAAAAATCGATAGCTGCATTCGTCACAAGTGGGAAAAATTTAAATCTGCATGGCACTTTACTCCAATTGGCTCATTCGCTGGCTTAAACTCAACGTTGATTCTGATTCCGCAGAACTGGGTTGGGTGTGAAAAAGTATTTGTTGTTAACATTCTTTTTTCATTCGGTTTTTTCCAGTTACGAGTCCTTCTTTTTTTAAAGCTGATCGTTTTGTGTTCATTTTGTTTAGTTCTTTTTTCGTAACAGATTTAATGTTTAGTATAGAGCTTAGACAAAAATTTGAAGTGTGAGATAGGCAAGAAGTAAGGCATGTAGCAACATCAGCACGGCAAAGGGCACTCCTTTAAAGGCAAGGAAGGGCAAAAATATTTTAAGTCAAGTGATAGCGATTGCTGTATGAGTCGTACGATTTTTGAATCAAGCACGGGCCATGCTGTTAGTGATTTATAATTGTGATTTAGTCATTTTTTAACAGCTAGAATAATAAAAAATGCTCTTATGTATTTGATGATGATTTTATACTTTTAATTAATTTCTTATTTATTGCTTTGGTTCAATTATTGTCATTCAGGTAACATTTGATGACGAACTGTTTACTCCAACATCCAGTTTAAAATATATGTCCGTGTATGTTTCTATGTGATGGTCAGGGTGGAGGTCCAATAACTATCAGAACGATGCCGTTGGGAGTTCTACTCTCCTGGTAATGCACCTTTGGTGGCAAGGTCGAAGATGAAAATCCAGAATAACCGCAACCAACCCCAAAGACCCCAACGGTGGAACAAGCGGATGATGATTACAACAGATCTCAACAGTTGAATCAGGGCTACGCATGAGGGACATGCTACAGAAGGTGCCACTCGAAATTATAACAGAGTCAGTGGCATAGGTTGCAGTATCATAACTGGATTCTGCATCTCTCATTCCATATGTACCACAGAGTAAGGTCATGAAATCAAGTGTGTGGGTCACTTCCAGGCAAGTTGAGTTCTACCTTAAACAAATTCACTTCACCGGCGCTTCCTTCTAGTCTGATTTTCTTTCCCTTTCAACTAACTCTTGCAAAGCCAAACAGCGATAGGGAATGGATAGTCTTGGATAGTCTTCTATAGTCTTGGATGGCAACTGGTCTACCGCAGAAAGACATGGCAACCTATTGCGGGAGAAAAATCTGCCTCGAAAGATACATGATCGCCTAAGCGTGTATCACGAATGGAACATAACTGACTGAATCACCAGCAATAAAAAACTGGGAATACCAAACGATAATTGTCGTGGCTAGATTCAGGGCGACATTTGACATCCTAAATTATGCAGATTAAAGAAATAATCTTCTCTGTGTTTGGTTGGATTCAAAGGAGAATCTATTTTGTTAAAATAAGTTTGAAAGCTAAACAAATTATTCCGAAGGAATGCATTGAGCAACTGGTTCGTTTGAATGACGCATTGATGGAAAAAAAAAAACTTCTTATAGTAAATTAGTGTTTATGGACGCACTTCCAAAATCCAGATGACCGAGGCCTTGCAGCCGATCTCTCATCTGATATAGTTTTAACCGCTCAATGGGGTAAATAACTGGCTTGTTGCTTTTAATATCTAAAAAAAAAAAAAAAAAATACTCAAGTCCTCTCAGTACATCAATAAACCCAGCCTCCTCCTAAAGGAGAGGTACTCTCTGGGAGAGATATCCACCCCCGGTGTGCCTGAGTTAATATTAATATCAAACTACCTCAGACTAAGACGAGAATTATGTCTCTGCTTAAGCGAGTCTGTTATAACTCCATCACTGAGCGTTTATCGAATATCTAACAATATCTACTAGAGCAGTCTGTCTACCTAACCGACTATCATCCTTATTTAGTGCGGTAAGGAAGGTGCTGTCGCACGTTTGAAATTTAAGGAACCAATAATCACTCATAATTTTAAGAGATACTATACTTTGATCCCAGCGCTAAATCTTTACTGAGTATAAACTCTGTTATAAGCATTCTCCTTTCAATTATGTGCCATGAGGGTTACACTTTTTCCAACAGTAGCTTGAAGAAAAGGCGAAGAATGAGAAAAAAAAAAGAAACAGTAGAACAAAGACAAACGAAAGCAGTCAGTCAGGTGTGCAATGTGTGATACACGCTTAAGCGATCATGTATCTTTCGATACATGACTGACGAGGCAATTTTTTCCCGCAGTAGGTTACCATTTCTTGACTAGTTGCCATCCAAGTCTATAGAACCAGGTCTCTCCTGCTATTTATCCATAGCTGGAGGGAGAAGAAGAGATCCATACCTTTCTCAAGGGTATTAGCACATAAGTGAATGTAATGGATTCGACTGGAATTCGAACTCGGCTCTCCGATTCCTCAATCCGAGCCGCTATCCATTATTCCACCGTGTTATTTTTTTTTAAATAAACACTGAAAAAAATTCAAATGAAAAGATTAAACTAACAGGGTTACCTAGTATTGTCTGTTTATTATTAGTAGTATTAGTAGTAGTAGTAATAGTAGTAGTAGTAACTGATTATAATTCTACTTCTTCCTCTCTCAGCAGGTCCATTTTGATCTCATGGAAATATGGAAAAGACATATCAGAGATGCTATATAGTTTCAGTAAAAAAATGAAAGAAAGTGAAGATACAAATGTTTAAAGTCTGTTTCAGTGAAATGAATTTTCAAATCTTTTCATTTGGACCCATTTACTTCTTTAGATAACGACCAACATTCATTTTTTTTTCCTCTGTTTTATTGATTATCGTGGTGTTATTTATTGATTTGTTATGCGCCTGACCGATACAGACTTCTCTGATTCGTGGAAAAATTGTCTTGTATGACACCCAGACCGTGGAGCAAAAAGGTAAGGGGACTGCAGCCTTATATCATCCCTCGTTGTCTCATTTCTACTATCCATTCACACACACAGACACACACACAAAAAAAAAACCTTCTCATGTAGATTACTCGACATTTCTCACTGATTTTCTTGTTTCAATAGTTCAGTTCGATTATGTGCCATGCTTGATACACGCTTAGGCGATCATGTAGCTTTCGATACATGACTAACGAGGGAGATTTTTTCCGGAAGTACGTTGCCATTTCTTTCTGCAGTAGACCAGTTGCCATCCATGGCTATAGAACCCGGTCTGTCCTGCTATTTACCCATAACTTTTTTAGAAGAAGAGAATTCATACCTTTCCCAAGGGTATTAGCACGTAAGTGTATATAATGTATTCGAATGGAATTCGAAATCGGCTCTCCGATTCCTCAATCCGAGCCACTATCCATTACTCCACCGTTCAAACATAAGCAAATGCATGTGTAAATAATCTGTTGACCCAAGTTAAGGAGTGACAGAAATGCTTTGTAGTTTTCTCGACAATCTGACAGAACCCAAGAGTCATAATAGCTAGGCACCGAGCAGACATCCGACTCATTACACTAGAACTAGTGTGCGAGACTTACTGGCTCATTATACAACTACAGTAGACATCTTTATATATGTTCCCGCATGCATGAATGACTATATAATCTCCACGCAATCGCTTTGTACATATGTAAATATACAGATACGTGCGTTGATGATCCATCTCGATGAGATTATTTACGTTTTGCGTCTATGCTTAAGCGAGTCTGTTATAACTCCATCACTGAGCGTTCATCGAATATCTAACAATAACTATGACAGCAGTCTGCCTACCTGGCCGACTCCATCCATACCACGCTTAGACGTCCTTTCAGCTCTCCGCCAAAATAACCACATTTCCAGCGCGGTTACAACCCTTCTACCGTCATAGCAGCATATGTTGTGACGGTCTAAATTTTATAGTTTCAACCAGGCCATCAATTCATTAAAGCGTGCGTGTCTGCTGATAAAGACATTTACAGCAACTGGCAATGAAGACAGTCTTTCTTCTCTAGTAGGCCGAATGTGTATTGTGCATTGAGGAGGAAAGGAAACCGCTCGCCTGGACTGTGTTTTTAAAAGCCCGCTCGGCACTCGCCCACAATTTAATAGAAAAACATTGACGCACAGCGACTAATTTAACATTCTAGAATCAAATGCGAGTCTAAGAGAATTTATTCCATCCGGCTGAAATTACTCATACTGGGATTTACGCATCACATCTCTCTTTTAATACACGTCCTTTCTGAATTGCGTTCATTCTCTCTCTCTCCCTCTCTCTCTCTCTCTCTCTCTCTCTCTCTCTCCCTTCATGTTTCTCTGTTTCTTTTTATTTCTTTATGACACATCATTTCCTCTCTCTCTCTCTCTTTTGAAATTCACGTTTACGCGCCGTGCTGACAGATTTAAAACCAAAATATGAACTCTTCATGAAGATATATCTCTATATATATTTGTTAGGAGATGAGGAAGATCATTAAAAGTCAGCAAAAAAAATTGCTATGTTAACAAAATTAAATTAAAGATCTTTTAAAGGATCTGAGTGAGTGTATGAACAGTTTAAACCTCAAAATATCTTCAAAACATTTCGAAAATTACTATTTAAAAAGAAATGGGGCTGTTAATCCACTTAATCCGCTGGCTTTTCGATCAAACTTTACCAATGAGAATCGTAAATAAATATGAAAGCTTAAACAATAAAACAAAATTAGCCCCCCCAAACTACTATATGTCGATTTCAAAGTTTCCCAACGAGGTGCCACAAACCCATGAAGGATAAGGAGGGCAGCGTTTTTTTTAAAAATTACCAAAAATCAGTTAATTATCCAATTTAAATGAAAATTTCAGTACATATTCATTAATTATTTACTTTTATAATGAATAGTATTTTTATTTAAAAGAAGTCTTTTTGTAATAACCAGCAATATTTTCGCGACTAATTTTTACTCTAAAAAATAGTTTAAGTTGCAAACTTTTACATATCCATAAGATTAAACGCCGACGCATCTCCGCTGAAAAAAAAACAAGTTTTACAAAGATTCCAACACAACACAAACGGGATTGTTTTAAAAATTTGTTTTAAAAACAGTAATTCAGCTTTCGTGAAAATGTTTCATGTGTTGAAATCGTTAAGCATTTTTATTTCTTAGGCGATCATTTTATCTTTCTAGAAATGTGAGAACTTGGGACTAGAAATTTCATTTTAATTACTAGCCCTGGACTTCTGGTTTGTATTACTATTAGTAATAAAAATGTCTTGGAGGATCTCGGAATAAAAATTGATTTTTACAAGATATATTAACTGATTAATTGATTTAAAAGAACTGTTCAGAAGGAAAATTACAATTTAAAGAAATAAGCGCTACCGAAATTAACACTTCTTCACCCCCCTCCCCAGTAGTCATCTGGCCACCAATGCTGTTGAGAGGCTCGGCGTCATAACCTGTCGATTATTATATTAGGTTGGTGCAAAAATAATGACGTAATAATGTCGTTTTCTGACGTATTTTTTAACGTCAAAAAACGACATTATTACGTCATTATTTTTGCATCAATCTAATAGTTGATGAGTGACAATATAATTTAGTAAAAAGTACAAAACAAAACAAAAAAAAAAAATACGGCTCTAACCTTGTCGGGGGTTCTTGCGTAGTACGCACCACACCGGTCATCCCTCGTTGTCTCAGTTCTACTATCCACACACACACACACACACACACACACACACACACACACACACACACACACACACAAATATATGAAAATTTCAGTACATATTCATTAATTATTTACTTTTATAATGAATAGTTTTTTCCACCATGTATATTATTAGTTAATGGCTGAAAATGTAACGTCAGTTTAAAAAATAATTTAAAAAATGGCCATAAAACAGTGCTGAAAAAATGGCAGAGGTCACAACGGTGCCCTCAAAACTCCTCTCCACCCCCGGGCGTGAGTTTCGAGGGTAAGGTGCCCCGGCGATGATCCTTATGTAACATGTTATTATAATACCCACAAACATCCTAGAAAGGCAAACATAAATAATACAAGGTAGTTTAAGAGAATAGAGGAAATCTTTTTACTTCCAAAGATGAGAGTGTCGTTTAAATATAAAAAAGAGAGACAAAAATATTCAAATGAAATGACGAACATGCAGCTCTTAGAATTGTGAAACACTTATCTGAAGAAAGTGTTAACATAGACAATATTCTAAATGCCTGGGCGGTCGCTGTTCCTTATACCGTTCTTTGAATCTCTTTGTGGAACCGAGTTCCATGAGGAAGCTTCTCCAATCACTACAATCTTAACCTGTTCAAGTCGAGGGTTAAATGTTATCTTCCCCACATATCCTTTTAAAGTGTGCCTCTTACTCTGTAACCTCGAATGACTCTTCGGTCTTGTACAGGGTGAACATCTTATCAAAAACAAAGGACGACAACCGTCTTTGTGAAAGCAACAAGTGTTTCTCTTACACGCAAGGGTTACGGTTTAAATTTAATTAAATTAATCGTTGCTGCTGGCAAGTTGGTTCACTGCGTCATGCTAGACAGATTTTCTCGCCAGAATTTATCTTGGTAATGGTAATATTATCCATCTCCTTACAAGGAAACATTTGAGATTCATTGATTGAGCAGCTTTGAATTTCTTTGTCGAACCAACTCCCAAGAGGATGTGTCCCAATCACTACAACCATAACCTGTTCAATTCGAGGGTTAATTAATTTCTAACTCTCTATTTCGAGTGGCTCTCAGGCCTTGTACAGGGTTAACATCTTAGTGAAAACAATGCTTTTTTTTTCTTACACGCAAGGGATATAACTTAAATTTAATTAAATTTTTGCTACTGGGAAAGTTTGTTCACTGTGTCGGCAATTTTTCTGGTCGGAATCTATTTTGGTAAAGGTAATATTAACCGTTTCCCTATAAGGAAACATTTGGCATTCATTGATCGAGCAGCCATTAATAATGGCGGTTAAAATTCATAAAATCTTTCTTTTAAAACACTATTTTAGAAAAACATGTATATCACCTTTATGATTCGTCCGTGCATCCAATAATAGTGAGACATGTGATCTGCTGCTGCTGATATTCTTGACAATATCGATTGTTATCGGCCCCCACCTGGCATCTCGGCATCAATCATGTTACTGCTACAGTAACGTAACTTCCCTGTTCCTTTTTTTTTTAATAAATATTTTCAAGGTAACTGTTCTAAAGAGCTTTCCTTTTTGGCACTTCAGCTTTATGAATTCATGCGCAGTACTAGATTGGCAGCTAGGTCTCATCATTTTACTATAGAAGTTTTTATATATAACCAGCAGTTGTTTTCTTCACGCCTGTAGGAAAATATAATAAAAAAATAAACTTTTCGGTCTTTTTTAATCAAACTTGTTTTATTTTTGTACATACATACATACATACATATATCCATTTATACATACATATATATATATATATATATATATATATATATATATATATTACATTCAACATCATCACTTCAGACACCGGGGTGTTGAAACAAAATGGCTATTTTTGTAGTGATTTTATAACATATTTATGTTATAATTTTTTTTTTTTATAAATATATATATATATATATATATATATATATATATATATATATATATATATATAAGTATGTATTTGGGAAGCAATCCCTCTTTTTTATACATGGTAGAAGTGACCACTATGTGTTAAAATTGTCCAAATGTTCTGCATATCTGAGGTCTTTCCTTTAGCCATTATCATGGATGATTTTTATTTTTAACTGAATGTATGGATAGTGTGGCCGTGTTTATAGTTGATGCTATTGAGTGCTGTTATTTTCTTGTTTTTATCATTAGTGTTGCCATTATTTTTAGACGTTTTTACATGTGGATGAAGATATTATCCTTGTATTTTTACAAATATGTTGTCGATATGTATATATATATATATATATATATATATATATATATATATATATATATATATGTACCAGGAGGACACTAATATATATATATGTTTCATTTTGCTTCTAACTCTGTAATTTGCAATGTAAAATGAACAATGGCGAGAAAGCTTCTTGCTTTCCTGCCACTTCCGTTCTTCACATATTTAAATGCAGTGCAAGTCTTTATTATTTGTCTTCTTTTTCCGCGTTCTTTTTATTGTCCTTTTCTCCTCAATAATGTTTTCTCAGTTTACTTTATTCTCAGTGTAACTCCTTTGATCTTAGTGACTTTATCATATTGCTTTCAGGTTAAATGATTGTTATATATATATATATATATATATATATATATATATATATATATATATAATTATTTTAAAAATATGATTCCTTCGCTACATAAGAGTTCTCATGTTTCAAAACTGTTTTTTGAAACCGGAGAACTCTTATGTAGCAAAGGAATCCTACATTTTTAAAAAAATAATTATAATTCAAGCTCTACTTCTGTATGAAGCACTGTTTTTTAAAAATAAAAAAAAATACTAAAGAACCTCGGATTATTTACCTAACATGTTCTTTCCTATTTTTCTACATATTTGCACACACACACACACACACACACACACACACACACACACACACACACACACACACACACACACACATATATATATATATATATATATATATCAAAATCCAAAAGGATTGGTGTATACGGAATAAATTCCAATAACCAAAAATACTATTCTTATAAGTGCCCAATGCGGAGTAGAGCAAATATAATTTATTCGAAAATTATAACATAAATATGTTATAAAATCACTACAAAAATAGCCATTTTGTTTCAACACTTCTGTTGTCTTATCAAGTGATGTTGTTGAATGTAGAACCAAGAAATGTCAAAATTGTCCGTAGTTTCTATTGTCCCAGGCGCTTTCGGTCAGGTTTTTTAGCCATTTTCAAGGGGAGTGCTGTTAATTGTTGTTTTTCTTGTCTGTTACATGTATGTTAATTCACATTTAAATCGGTCCAAGTTATTGGAATACCTATATATATATATATATATATATATATATATATATATATATATATATATATGTGTGTGTGTGTGTGTGTGTGTGTGTGTGTGTGTGTGTATTTAGGCAGCATGTCTTCATTCAAACATGTTTCATTGAATGATATAGACATATTGTGTCTAACTATTTTGATACTGATCCTTTCCAATTGTCTAATTAGTTTCTTGATATTATGATGAAATTCATTAAAGAAGACGCCATAGATTTTGCTAATCTAAG
>CAHIKZ030000513.1:627500-635000 GCA_903632075.3 Acanthosepion pharaonis | reverse complement strand
GTAATTTCTATTTTGGTTTACATGCAATGAACAGAAACACACATTTATAATTGTTGACATTTCTTTTTAATAATTACTTCTTTTTTTTTTTTACTTTTTAAAAGGAGAACTACAAAAAAAAGTTGCCAATATCCAGAAGGAGGCTTAAAAAATGAGAGTTCCCTTTTTAAAATTTTGAATTTAATACAACTAAAAATATTTTCCTTTTAAACTTGCCTTGATAAAGTCGGACTGATGAAACGTGTTGGCAATGACTAAGAAATATATTTTCCAATTTTCATTTTTAATCAAATTGTCTTATCTTCAGAATTATTCTGAGAAATTTAACAAATATATATATATATATATATATATATATATATATATATATATATATATATATATATATATATACGCGCCATCAAGGTAGGCAAGGTAGGTAGTGCCTACCCTTAATAAAATAGATCAGCAGCTACATTTTCTTCTGTGGCACAACATGTACCTAATCCAACAAAATTCTGACGGTTACTCTGTTTATTATGCATAAAATGGAAAATATTTTTTTGTAGATTTAATACATAAATGTCACCATCTGCCTACCTTGAGTAGTAATTACGAACAGCACATGCCAGATATACTGTTACTGTTTCTCCATAACAATGCCAGACCTCATGTGGCGTGGGTGGCCAGATACAGCGACTTGACTGGAAGACTCTGTGCCATCCACCTTATTCCTTGAACCTTGCGACAAGAGATTACCGCCTGTTCCATTCTCTGGACCACAACCTCTGTGGGGAATCTGACTTTCAGCAGGCATTCACAGATCCCTTTGTGTCCAAGACAAGTGATTTTTACCGCCAGGGCATTGCGCAGATGGAGGCACATTGGCAAAAGATTCTGGATAATGATGAGGATTAGTTTGATGACTGATGGTATGTTAAATTTGCTGTATACATTTTTTCTTAAATCAGAAACGGCAATGACTATTTTGGTTATCTTGTATTATTATTATTATTATTATTATTATATATTAAAATAATAACATGATATAATAATATAATATTATATAATAATATTAAAAAAGATTTAGAGATTCTTGATAAATTCTAAAGAAGAATCTGCAATGTTATTATTCCTGACCTGGCATCTCGGCTTCAGTCACATTTCCATCACCGTAACGAATCTTCCCTGTGCATTTTCAATAAATACTTTCATGGTAATTCTTCTGGTGAATTTTCCTTAATGGTACCGAGACTTTACGATTTTAAGCGTAGATTAGCGGCAACGTCTCATCATTTTACAGTTGAAATGGCGAAATGCAACCGTAAGTTCTATGCTAACAATTTCTTCTATCGCACTTCTTGCTTCCAAGATAACTTTGATCTTCAAAATTTTAAAAGCAGTGTCAATCGTTATCTTCTGCCTTCTTAATTCCTGTTTTTTTTCCTTTCCTGCTATTTTCTCACCTTTTCTATGTCTTATTTATCTCTTGCGTCTTAGTGGCTTTATTGCCTTGTTTGGGTTGAAATGATACAAAATATAATTATATGATAGTATAATAATATTATGCGTAATATAATAATAAACGTATTTTATTATTTAAGAAATAAAATTTTAATACATTCTTTTTGTACTTTCTGAAAGGAAATATAACCTTGAACACAATTTGAACTCAGAATATTCGTCATCAAAGGAATATGTTTTCACTCGCATATTTATTTCTTATAACGTGTCACATGCATTTCCTATAACTAGCGCCATGTCTTCGTGTCTAAGCATATTAATCATAAGCATACCCAAACATTTTTACATGTAAACAGATTCTTAATCAAAATTGAAAAGAATGCAGGGGAAAGTTATATCTAAAAAAAAAATCTTATCTACATTTTATATTTATTCATCCCTGTCAAGAGAAATTTAATCTCAGGTGACCAGTAGAAAAGTGTATGATCGCATAATGACGAGAACTGAACGACGTTCGAATGGCAGAAGATAATCTCCGCCATGATCGATACTGGCATAACACAATGAGACGCAAGACCAAACGAGTTTCTAGCAAGATCCATTAACAGAATTGAATTAATCAAAGGATTTACAAAAAAATATAATAAATAACAACGGAGAATGAAGCAACACGACATTAGAAAATTCGGATGGCATGATCCGAACACACATCGTAAATCTAATAAGAACAATGATGGTGATAAAGATGAGAAAAACAATAACATGAAGATGTTTGCGTTAACGATAAAGATAATAAACTCTCTCTCTCTCGTTCATGCACACACATATACACCTTAGATAGATTCTCAACAAATTTACAGAGAAACGTATGCCCACTGAATTGTTTTCGTAATACGACTTCTCCTAAAAGCATTCTCTTTTAATATTATTATTTTTATATATTATTATACGCATAGCGCTGTACTTAGCATTCGACATGTCTACCTGATGGCGATTATTTTTCTTTATTTTCGTATGTTCGTTCAATTCATTTAAATAGGTTAGAGCCAACATGGCGTATGGCTTCAACGCGCATGCCTGTGTGCATGCCCATTGGATATAATGCTGCCTTTAACTGTGGGTGTGCTTCATTATAGAAATATCTATCTTTCCTGTCATACACTGGCTAAAAAAAAAAAAAAAAAAAAAATGGCATTCTACAGTGATATACAGTTGCGCGCGCCCACACAACTACCCACGCAAAAACACATATATTCTTAATTTAATTTTATTTGTGTTGAGCATGGAATAAGTTTTATTCTATAGTCAAACAGTCTGACCCCTGTACAGCTGATAGGAAAATTTCACTTACATATCTCTGCTGATTTTGACACAAACAGGCAATGTCCGATTTTGATAGCTCTGATTGACAATTAGTCGACTATTCAAACGGCCAAATGTCAAATTCCACAAAAGCAGACACAATTCCCTGAATTTTCAAATTTTCCGTGCCAATTGGTTGAATATCTTTCTTTTCATACACTCATTGTTAAAGACACCTAATTACACGTAAACTTAAATGTACGGGAGTTGATCAAGTTCTGTTCATATTGGGCCACATTCCAGTATTGATGTGTCATATGAGGATAAGCTACGCGATCGAATATATTATTATAGAAATCTTTAGTTTAGAATTTATTAAAAGAAAAAAAATTCATAAATATTATCATAAACGTCATTACTTAAATGCTATCAAATGACTCTCTATTCGATTAATTAAGTGATAAATGAATGATGAGTCATTTAGAAACACGACCTTTTGTTTTGATTCATATTGTAAAATAAACACAAATCAATTACCGGCGTTTAAGTCGATTGGGCCTAAAACAATCGACTTCTAAAATATCGAGGTGTGAAATCACGTTTATATCTGTAGCGAAACAACTACTATGAATAAAATCAATATGGCTGACAGTACAAAGATTTCAGAATAAAAAGAGAAACGTGCCGTCCATTTACTAATATGCAAATGTTTAACCCTTAAACGACAAAAAAAGTAGCAAACCTTTTCTCACCAAACAAGTAAAACAGGCTTATGCTTATTTTCGCTTTAATTATACAGGCTGTATCAAAAATACTTTTACAAGCATTGGGGCGGTTTCCTCACATCAAAACAAGGACAAACGTTCATATAAACATATGTTCGCAAATTCTTCGTTTTTGAGTCATTAAGTTTAAAGTTTAAATATACAATCCAAGTTACAATCCAAAATTACAGCCGCGCAGCCTCACGTCCATTACCATACGCGCGGCCGTATTTAAAATCACCTGCCTGCTTATGATATGAATATCCTGCCATTGTTAAACGGAACACTTCTCAGTTAACTCACTACAGCGTACGTTAAAGACAGACTAGACAAAAATATACACGAATGACAAATGTAATCTAGTGTACATGACAACACAGCACCATCTACCGCAAACTCTATTTAAACTTAATAACTAACACATGAAAGATTTTCGGATGTTTATATGGGCATGTTTATATTGGTGTGAAGGACCTGCCTCCAAAGTTTGTAAAAGTATTTAATTTGATACACCCTGTATAAAAAAAAAATGGTATTTTAAATCAATTAGATTATAAATATGAAGAAAACAATGAAATAATATAAATGTTACGTTTGTAAATCTAATTTTTTTGACAGTATGATACTCACTGAAGTGTACTATTTGCAACGGTTTGTGCATTCTTTGCATCAAATTGTTGCTATTTTTTAATCTCTTGTCTCTTTGACAAATATGCACGCAGGCATAGCCTTGTTTTTCACTTATCCCTCCAGCTTTATTTGCAGGCAAATACTCCAAGAAATGATGTAACCTAGTCTTCTATCGGAATTACGCGTCGCTTCTGACGCTTGAGTTTCGACATAGATCGCCAGTGACCAAACACAGACGATTCCATTATTGAATTAAGTAGACCATGTGACCATAAAGGAAACGCAAATATATATATAGGAAGTAGCTGACGACTAACGAACAATTCCTGTTCTATCCTCTATTACTATTCGGATCGCTATTTCTACTCTATCCTCTATTAACATAAGGACCGCTATTCTATACTCTACTATACTTTTTCTCTACTCGGATCGTTGTAGGTATTATTATCCAAGCGAGTATTATCGAGCAAGTATTGTTACTGCGAGTGATATTCGAAGGCGTCTGACACTAGTATTGTTCAACGGCGTTACTATAGTTGTAACTGCAATTACAAAGTCTCTACTACAACGAGCATCACAAAAGTGACAACGAGTATTCCTTGACATCACAAAAGTGACAACGATTATTCGTTTGCATTACAAAAGTGGCAACGAGTGTTCGCTGAATCGCAAAACCTAGTTGCCAGTTATACATTTAGAATCAAATTATGAATGAATGATATACTATCATTGATGACATATCTTTAGAAAAAAAAATTAAGTTAAAATCATCAATTCATGCCGATCTTCAATAAAACATCCAGTTTTGCCATCCGCCATTTAACAATTAATTTATAATTTTGTCACAATTTTCGCCTCTTTTCTCTTCTAGGAGACATAGTGCTGACTTTGACTTGTTCTCCCAGTTTTAGTTGCAAACAATTACTTCAGGAAAAGACGTAACGTCATAGATTCTAGTAAAATAGTAACGTCGTGAATATTAGAGCTGCCAATTAGTCATTTGGATACGAATTATGAAAATCCCTCTAATCTTTTTTTTTTTTTATAATCATTTCACATCCAAGCAAGCCGATAATGCCTCTAAGATGCAACGGGTTACAGAGAGTAAATTAGAATGAGAGGACTATATTGAGGAAAAAGGACAATAAAAGAACACGAGTCGGTAAAAGAGAAGCGGGCAATTAAGGTTGCATTTAAATCTTTGAAGATTGTAAATGGCTGAGAAGCAGAGTTCCACAGGCGAGAAGTTCGGGAAAATGAATTATTAGAATTCATCCAGCTATTTCAACAACTAAAAAATTTACTTTCTTTTTTCCAATAATATATCACCAATAATAGTGCATCATTCATTCAGAAGAAACCTAGTAAGCATTATTGAATATCTTTCTTTCTGTAACTGTTAATAATAAGACACAAAAAAAAAATATCTTTCGACCAGTATTACATTTATTTTCGTTTCGGAATTTTACATAAATTACCTGAAATAACATCCATGCCTGAAGATGATACAAGTGGTATCGAAAGTACTTGCAATATGGACTGAACATCTAATCCATTTTACAGTTTTTAATAAAAAGGATCGCATCTTTCAACGATTGGTTAGTGAGTTAATGCCTTATTTAATATGTTAGTGAAGTGATTTCGCCATTAATTACATTAAATTTAGTGATTTATTCTTTGTATGACTACTTCTTTACAATATTAACTAAACTGTACTATTTAATATATATGTGTGTGTGTGAAAAGTGTTTGTATATATATATATATATATATATATATATATATATATATATATATATATATATATATATATATATATATATATATATTTATTTATATATATATGCGCAGAACGTATTAGAAAGCGCTCAATATCAAAGATAGAGCTAACACATCAATCCAACCATATATATAGATATAACTTTAAACGTTATTTTTAGTGGCTATTCATATTTTAGTAGACATTCCGTTTATTTAGTAAACAGTATATTTATCTTCATCTACCGTCCTGAATATTGATCGGCAACGCTGCCCCGTGGCCGAATCGCATGAGAGACATCGGATCTAACGACGCTTTCTATCTTACCAGAGTGATGCAGGTTAGAATTCTACAGGAAGAAGCACATTTTTCTTCAAGAAGATTTTTCGAATATTCAGGCTGGTAGACGAAAATAAATAAATATACTCTTTAATAAATAAAATAGAATAGAATAATGGTACGTGTTGCATTTTCAATTTGTTAAAAAAGGCAGCCGATAAAAAGTGTCCCTGTGCCAATCTAGCCCCTTATCGCAAGTTATTCGAGATAGAATAACAAGATTTACAGAAGCAAGGGTGAGTTTATCAGTGACGTCCTACTGTGGACACCAACACAGGACACACTAGCAGTGGGCGGCCATTCTAAACAGACATTCACTAAATATGTGAAAACAAATGATGTCAAATTGAAGACCTATTTAAAACGCTGGATAATCACGAAGAATAGAAAGTGTCTTGACGACCCGTACAATCGGTTCATCCTGGTCATATATATATATATATATATATATATATATATATATATATATATATAGAGAGAGAGAGAGAGAGAGATACATATGTATGTATGTATGTATGTGTCTGTCTGTGCCTATTCTCTTTTACGCACTTCTGATTAAATAAATTACAAAGAGTATGTCTGCTTCTTTTTAGCACAATCCTTTCATATTCACGAATACATTTTCGTGTATTACAATCAAATGAGGCAAGAAATGAACCGTAACAGTGAAAATCACTTTTATTTCCCAAGTACTTTCCATTTCTTATGATATATAATTCACACACACACACACACACACACACACACACACACACACACACACACACACACACACACGCCCGAGCGTTTCTTACTATATTACATTTCCAAGCCGATATATATGGCCAAAAGAGCTTCTTTTTTTAAATTAAAAAATACAGTTGAATCAAAACCCTCTATTATTTAAAATATATAAATATTTTATCAAATTAAAAAAAATAATAAATACTAATTAAATCAACAAAAAAATATGTAAATAAATATATATTAATAAATAAGAAAATAAAAAAATTATTCAACGACAAAAACTACAAGATTTGCTCTCTTTCGTTTATTAGGCATTAAATTAAATCACTTAGCATCTTCCATATTTTACCTTGATCTTTGCAGGAAAGCTTAACATTATTTTTGCGCCTTCTTTAAGTTTAAAAAATTTGAAACCTTTACATTTTTTTACTTCTGTAATCCTTCCATTTCGTTTGATAAAGTCCATTAGAAAAACGAAACGAGTTGGTAAAGGAACATTTTCCGTCTATCTCGATTCATACTGTTGTTTTACAAATA
>CAHIKZ030000513.1:612500-617500 GCA_903632075.3 Acanthosepion pharaonis | reverse complement strand
AAATACTAAAGAACTTTGGATTATTTACCTAACGAGTTCTTTCCTATTTTCTATATATTTTCACACACACACACACACACACACACACACACACACACACACACACACACACACATATATATATATATATATATATATTAAATATATTTAATATATTTATGGTACAAATTTAACGATAGCTAGGAATAAGGAAAACTTATATGGCATTTTAAAAAGCTAAAAAAGAACAACCGGTTTTTTCGTTCCAGCCTGATCAAATTAAATGATAACGAATGAAGACGAAAATATGAATTTCAATAAAGCTAGAGTTCAATATCATTCAGACACAGTTAGCATTCCCTCTGTTTACAAAGGGAAGGCCCACGGGATCTGATATACAAGGACTCTAGAACCTTGAGGTGATATGAGGAGTGGGACCTAGATAAAATCGAGAAATGGTCCGCACTAAAATCAAACACACAATTCCTGCTATTTATTACATGCTCTACAATAGAAGAGCCAAAATTATTGGTTAGTTGACTTTTCCTGGCATCCGGATTCAAAATCCTGGGGGGGGTGTTCTCAGATCCAAACGTATATATATTTGGAGAGAGAGAGAGAGAGAGAGAGAGAGATAGAAAATGGGATTTAATATACTTAATATATCCAGGGTATTTTTCCAAAAATTGTTCAAAATTTGGATATTTTTTATTATGCTGTCCCTTGATCTAAGCTTTCGGCTGACAGTGTAGTTATATGGGCATTTAAAGAAAGATATTCACCATCAAAGATAATATTCTGTTATGTTGATATAGAAGATTGCTATGCGACGATAACGGTCGCGGAATAACTGACACAGGTCATACATTCAAAATGCGTTTTTTTTTACGTCATACCACGCGAGGGAACGAAATATTAACAACATAACCATATGTCTAGGTGTAATTTAATGTGTTGTGACTAGTATGAAATATAATTTTGTTGAGTGAGGGTTGCGTTGTTTTAATGTATTAGGTTGGTGCAAAAATAATGACGTAATAATGTCGTTTTTTTGACGTATTTTTTAACGTCAAAAATGACATTATTACGTCATTATTTTTGCACCAACCTAATAGATGGCCTCCAATATCTAAAGGTTCTTTTTACTGGATGTATGTGTGAGTACTGTTAGGTTATCAACTAAGATCTATCTAATATTATGCACATGGCTATGTTTTTCTAAGAAATGTTGTTTAATAGAACTAAGATCAGAAAGGTGACAGGTAAGTCTACAGGAGAGTGTGGTTGTAGTAAAACCAATATATGTAGTGGGTTTATTATTAGTATCAGAGATTCAATCTCTGAACGGGCATGTAAATTGATGCACTACGTTGATTTTTTTGCAGAGGATCTAATTATGTGATTGTAGGGATTTTACAGATCAATTGTTTTAATTTTTTCATAACATAGGGTGAGTTTAACTCATTTTTACTTTTCTTTATAAATACTTGATTAATGGGTTTAACATTTTTTTTTAAGCATTACGCCCCGAGGAAGGAGTGAAGCCACTAGGATGCAGGGGGTTGCAGAAGATTTGAAGCAAGAGTAGATAGTAGTAATAGAAGAAAGGATGAGGAGAGGGATAGTGGGTAGATCAAGGTACCTGGAGATGTCGATTGACATTACATTTGAATAGTTGGAGATTATAGCTCTCAGGGAAACAGTAATTGGGAAGGGTGTTCCACAGGCGAGAGGTGCGAGGTATGAAGCTATTGGAGTAGAAGACGGCTACATTTAAAAGTTTCTACAGTGTAAGGGTGGGAGCGGGATGTCAGCCTCGTAGGGCGCTTGAATTCATGGAGTCTGGGGACCAGTGAAAGCAGCTCATCAGAGCAATTACCATGAAATTATTTGTAGAAAAGACAGAGAGAAGCGACGGCGCGTCTGTGAGAGAGCGACTGTAGACGAGATGCCAGAACAGGGCCAATTATATTACATATCCGTCTCTGGATCTTGTCAAGAACTCCGAGGTAAACAGAAGGTGCCCCAGACCATATATGGCAGCAATACTCCATGCAAGGGCGAATGGTCGATTTGTATATTTGAAGTATCGATTCCGGGGAGAAAAATTTTCTGGCGCGGCACAGAGAGCCAATTTTCCTCGCGGTGGAAGAAGCAATTGACTCAATGTATTTCTTCCATCTCAGGTCAGCAGTCAACGTGAGACCGAGCAGACGCAGGGAGTTGCTCTCAAGAAGTTGACTATCAGACATTCTAATGGGGGGCAGGGAAGAATCTCTATGGTGATTTAGTTTAAAGTAGTTTAGTTTTTGAGGCGTTAAAGTTGACCAGCCAATTCTTGCCCCAATTAACAACCGATTGGAGGTCCATTTCAAGACGCACGGCCAGGTTAGTTTAGTTACCGACACTAGATTTCTACATATTTTGTTTTTTTAGTGTTTTTTCATCATGTTTATAATTATTATGCATTTGGTTACAATTATATAAGTTAATAGTACACTATTTACATTATTCGGACTATTGTTCTCATTTTGTTGCCATATTTATCACAACGTTTCGGCCGTTGGACGCTCCGTGCACAGTGGATAAAGCCCTTGGTTAGACCCAAAGAGTTTGTGAGTTCAATACCTGGTTAAGGCAGTGGAGAACTTGGAGAGGTGAATTAACATGAAATAACTGATTAACAAGAGATAACCGATAACGACATCCATTAGACATGGCCTGTGGAACTAGAAGAGTCTACCCCAGAGAGCGAAATAAAAGGTCCAGTTCGACTTTCCAACCACCTGAAGAAGACCGGAGCGTACAGCGGCCAAAACGTTGTGATAAACTTATGACAACAAAAATGCTTGTTTTTATTTTTTCATTTTTTATATATGCAAGCAATATAATTTGACCCAAATAAATAAACAAACGACTTCCGGTAAAATAACCGCCATAATAGAATACCCACAATGCACCACTAACCCGTATATATATAAATAGCCGAGAAACATAACAGCATATGTGGCCTGACGATTGCATCTAGCATGAAACAGACTGTCGCCTCTAAGTGTTGACTTCTATGTTCACTTTTATATTTACACACGCTTTATCTCTGATATTGAGCACTTTATCCCATAAATATAGCACATCTTAAGACTATATTTCTTTATATATATATATACATATATATATATATATATATATATATATATATATATATATATATATATTGCGTGTGTGTGTGTGTGTGTGCATGTGTATGTATGTATGTATTTGTATGTATGTATGTATGAATATGGTTTTGGAAGAAGATATCGTTTGTGTGCGTTGTATTAAGTTTTTTATAACTTTAAATATATATATATGTGTGTGTGTGTGTGTGTGTGTGTGTGTGTGGTGTGTGTGCGCATATGTATGTATGTATGTATGTATTTGTATGTATGTATGTATGAATATGGTTTTGAAGAAGATATCGTTTGTGTGCGTTGTATTAAGTTTTTATAAACTTTAAATATATATATATATATATATATATATATATATATATATATATATATATATATATATGTGTGTGTGTGTGTGTGTGTGTGTGTGTGCATATGTATATATGTATGTATTTGTATGTATGTATGTATGAATATGGTTTTGGAAGAAGATATCGTTTGTGTTGCGTTGTATTAAGTTTTTATAACTTTAAATATATATATATATATGTGTGTGTGTGTGTGTGTGTGTGTGTGTGTGTGTGTATATTTGCATGTATGTATGAATATGGTTTTTGGAAGAAGATATCATTTGCGTGCTTTGTATTAAGTTTTTATAACTTTAAGTATATATATATATATATATATATATATATATATATATATATATATATATATATATATGTACGTATGTATGTATGTATGTATGTATGTATGTATGTATGTATTGCCGTTGTTGAATATTAACAAAATATAAAAGTGAACCCCAGTCTTTTAAAAATATCTCCCTTCTTAAAAGAAATATCTTTTCCTCAAGCCAATGTTCATGACTATAAAATGTTAAATAGTGAAAAGAATACGGTTAAATTTAAAACATGTTATGACGTCAAATACATGATATATAAATGAATCTCAAATTTAAAAAAATAATTACACTATAATATTAAATGTCAGCATTAAATTTCATCACTTAGCATGCTCCATAATTTACCTTGATTTTCAGTTAGCCTGAAGTTCATCTTTGAACGTACGTAAATTTAAAACTAACGCCATTTTTATTTTTCTTTATAAATACTTGATGCAAAAAAATCTTTACATTGGCTTTGATAATTTCTATCAGAGGACGAAACGAGTAATTTTTTCCTTTTGTCTTTATTTAATCACACACACACAGACGGACGCACACACACGCATACACACACACACACACACACACACACACACACACACACACACACACACATATATATATATATATATATATATATATATTTGGTTGAGTTAGATGTGAGTTTTTGACCCTGGGTTTCACGCTTTAGCGATCGTCAGACAAACTGATTATTTTTTTTTAAATTTGGGTTTATGTAGATTGAGTGTATTGGTGTTATTGTGGAAGTGGTGGGGGGAAATTTCGTCGCTTATGTCGTCGTACTAACGCAAACATTGATGTATGCAGACGCATATACATACTTGGTCGTCCATCGGGACTCATACATATATAAACATATGTGGGCAGTTTCGGATATGACATATGTATGTATACGGGTGGTGTTGTGTCTATACATACGCATTTGTATGTTGAAATTTAAAGATTGGGAGTGTAGCGGAAATGTCTCATGAATGTCTCGTGAATGTATACATGTCATATATTTTTCCGCAGAATAATATTTCCTTGCATGTATGTATGTACGTGTGGTGGGGTTTGTGTAAAATTATGATAGGTAAAAATTATTATTATTTATATTTATTTTTAAATTTTGAAAAAAAAAGTGGGTTTATTTGTTATATGTAAAAAATAGTTTATTTCTTTGTTTTTTTAGGGGACTGTGTATA
>CAHIKZ030000513.1:590000-602500 GCA_903632075.3 Acanthosepion pharaonis | reverse complement strand
TCCTTCCTTCCTTCCTTCCTTCCTTCCTTCCTTCAGTCTTACACACTAACGTTCTACACTCAGTCGCTGATGCACTACTGTCCACTAATTAATTGATGCTTTTTCTAATAAAAACATTTCTTTTTCTATTCTATTCTGTTTGTTCGCTTTTATTTTTCTCTTTCGGCCAATTTATCTTGAGCATCAGGTGCGTCTGGCGGCTTTTTTCTTTTGTATCTATAATTGTGTGTGTGCGGACTGAATTTCTTAAAGCGTCCTTCTGTTTTTAAGGTCCGGATTTAATGAAAACACGGATCGCGATGTTTTATACACAGTTACAAGAAGTGATCACAATAAGAGATTTGCACACGACAAACTTTCAGATAGAGTTAATCACTGGCTAGAAATTCACCCATAATTTATATTCATAGTTCTAGCAAATCATCTCGACTGGGAGCCAGGATTTTACAAGTATTCAATGATAGAGTGAAACCCAGTAATGAAAGAATCGCTTATCTTTCTCTTTTTTTTATTTACTTAAATAATTTCAATTTCTTAACTGATTGCATTCTGGAGATAGTACAGTATACCGAAATCAGGAAAAACTAATCGATAATAAAAACAATGTTTTTATATAACAAATAAATATATTTCAATGAAACTTTATACCTACTTAGGTACATATATGAAGTACAAAAATCCCTCGATGTGGTCACCATCGGCGGTCACTAATTTCTCAAGGCGAGCCTGGAACCTGGAGCGGGTCTTGGCGACGGCGTCCCAGACGTCTGCCTTGAGAGCCTACTTGGTGTTGTAGGGCCCGCTGTTCACCCCCCTCTCTCCAAGACGCCCCATACAAAATAGTCCAGGGGATAGCAATCTGATGATAAGGGTGGCCATAAGATGGAAGACCAGTTGTACGGTAAGCTAGGAGCGCCTTCAAATCTTCCTTGACAATACGTCCGATTGTTCGCTTGCTGGTGACCATTTCCTTGGCGATTTGCCTGGGTTCTACTTGATAACTTCGGCAACATCGGCGACGAACTCAGGCGTCCTGGTGGTACCAGTTCGCTTCTTATGAGTTTTTGCGTTCTGGTCTGAAACTTTCCTTATCGTCTGATGCCTTATATGCAACTTCGTAAACCATGATTTTAGAGTACTTAAACAATTCAATGATTTCCTTAATTTTGTGGCTGGCGAGAAGCTCTCCACAACAACAGCAGGTCGACGATCGTATACTGAAGACATGTCGATTACGAAGCACCTCATACATCAATGACTTGACAACTGCTGAGGTCTAGTACTTTCTAATAGCGCTCTTGAACCCTTGCTACTCTGTGACGTCACGGCGTTGTCGCCAGGTACAAATTCCAGATGCGTTTGTGCCCCACTATATATTCTGCAAATTACTTTCAAAACAGTGCTTTTATCGAAGACGCATGTCTGCTCTATTTACTAGTCAATTGTTATATATATATATATTTTTTTATGTTTAACGTTCTTTTTTATATAAAATGTCTTTAATAAATAAATTGTCGGACTTTGTCCATTTCTTAATATATGACGTCATTTGTTTACATTTGATACGCCAGAGCAGTTATGAATGTACGAGATTCATGGAAGATTGAAGTTTATAAGCAGTAAATTCGACCTTACCGAACGCTCCTTTGTGTCCGAGAGGTTAGGCACGTCAGCGTAAATGATGGTTCCGTATAGGATGCAGGTTCGAATCGTGTCAAAGGACGAATATTTTCTATGAAAATTTCTCGGACATTCCGGCCCGGTAAATGTTATTTAATACTGTTTATTATAAACAGAGCATTTACTTAAATACTTGTATCTATAAAAAGAACGTTATATATATATATATATATATATATATATATATATATATATATACTATGTCTTCGGAAAGTAATTTTTTCATGATATTAATCTTGTAAAAGACCCAAGAGCTATTCACGGTAGAGGATTACAGAGTAAGAGAAAGTAACTAATAACGACAAAAAACAGAATGTTCTTAGCAACTGGAGGAATGTAGAGAACGCTATTTTCATCTTGTTAACTGAAAATCACGTCAGTTATTGTCACGTGTGGAGAATATTGTCATGTTGGCGGATTCAACCATTATCTTTTGATTTTACGATATTGTTTTGTACGTTTGTTTGGGAGAGCAGTAATTTTGTTAAGAAAGGTGAAATAGGGAAAAAACCTGGGCGTAGATTAATATTTGGGTAATATTCTATGGCGGCACTCTCTATATATATTTAAAAAACAATTATAATATATATATATATATATATATATATATATATATATATATATTTATACACACATATACATACACACATATATATATATATATATATATATATATATATATATATATATATATATGAGTCTGTGTGTGTTTATATATGGGATATGGCTGAAGTTCTATCAGTGCCTTAAAGGTATCTTTTGAAATTTAGTAACGAAGGTTTAGCATTTTATTGATTTTACAGTTATAATCAAATGTAATTCCCTGTTTACAGGCTCTAGAGAAATTTCGAGACGAGTAAAATCGGTTCAACATGAACATACGGAAACGAACAGAAACCTGGAGACCACCCGATATCGTTAAACAATCAAAATGTCTGTGTTTTGCCAGTTTTAGATTCCTGAGAATCAATAGATTTTGATCCGCGGCCCTTGAAGAGAGCGGTGTCCCAATCTTCAACAACTGGATGCGCTCTGAACGGCTTGTAGTATCAACAGGTGTGTTGTCTCTGTACTTAGACTAAATCTGATTTGTGCTTCCTTCAACTGCATTTAATTCTTCCCGCGTGTTTGTTTTTAGTTTCCTCTGTTTATCTGTCTCTTTGAATAGTCAATGCTGACTGATATAAGCCAGCCTCAGATCTGACACGCTGTCATAAGATCTCTTCTCTCAGTCCAGTCAGTGCGTCTCTTTCACAAGCCAAAGCACTCATGGATCCATACACATGAACAAATATAGCATGAGTAGACGTAACAGTCCTACGTTTGTGCGTATGTCGTTTCGGGGATGGAAACTCTTAAAATCCAAGGTCATTTTCATGTCATATGGGAAGGATATTAAAATAACTTCCAATGTATACTGGGAGCGAACCGCCTGCGTGCGGATAGAGCATGGATTTATTCATTAAATATACAAAGGTTTGGTCTTCTCATTGAACTTATAACCTATAGAGCAGCGTTTCTCAACCTTTTTACCCTTGCGTAATCCTTAAAATAAATTACATGTTTCAAGGAAGCTCTGCACAAAAACAAAATTACGTACCATATCTTTCTCATTTTATTTTCATCGTAGTTCACGTGGTAAATATCATAGTATATACTTTTGAATAACTGGTTTAAAGAAAAATGAACACTTATTTGTCATTTTTCCGGTAATGCTAAATAAAATTCAAACTGTTCATTTATAATATTTCATGGGGGAGTTTTCATTCAGGCAAAAAATATTCTAAACTCAGACATAAAAAATAAACATAATTAACCAATATCACATACCTATAATATAAATGTAAACAGAACTTTTTTTTATTTTTTATCCTTTGCTGGCAATGTTGAAAACACATAAGGTAAATCAAGGTAAAATGTCCTATTAGAATATTACAATAACCAAGAATATATTGTGTGTGTTTAGTGTATGATATTAAATTAAAAGTCAAAAGTGCATTAGCTGATATCACCTATTCTTGCCGAACAATTGGGGACATTTTGCGGAACTTTAGGATTCCGGGCAATCCTGGTTGGGAAACGCTTCTATATAATGAAGCAATTCTGAGAGAATTAGAAGTCCTACCAGAATTAATTATTAGCAGGCACAATCTGATATGAAGATCAGAAAGTCTTGATTGTAGACACAGAAAGCGAACTAAAATAACACTTAAAGACGGTAATAAAGGAAAACAAGAAGGAAGAAAACTTCAAGTACAAGAAAACGAAAAGGATCAGCTGAACATGCAAATTACAAAATAGAGATCCAACAGGCAAGTGTTTTAGCAGAGGACGAAAAGTGCGAGTCGGAAATCCAAAGGCGTATTGGAACAACGAAATACGCCTTCCAAAAGCTAAGCAGAGTATTAAGAAACAGAAAATATTCGTTAGAAACAAAGAAAATTGTATTGAATTGTTACGCCAATATCAAGCTTCCTATAAGGCAGTCAATGCTGGATAATCTCAGCATAGATAATGAAGAAACTGGTGTCAATAGAAATGTTGTTCTACAGAAGGATGCTGAGAATACCATGAACTGGACATGTCAGCAACGACGAAATTTGAGGGAGAAAGGAAACAAATGAAAACTTGCATCAGTACAAATGTTTCCTTATATTTCGAAAAAAAAATTTTAGTTTTCACTTCCAGTTTAAAAGCAGGGATTAACGAGATTATTGTTTATATATATATATATATATATATATATATATATATATATATATGCGTGTGTGTGTGTGCGCGCGCGCGCCTGTTTGTGTGTGTGTGTTTATACGTGTGCGTGTGTTACAATTTTCATTGAAATTTTGCCTGCACATGAAATTGGGACAATTCATGGAATATCAACTGTTAGCAACATAAATTTTATGAACCTAATATTTGGTTTATTATTTTAGGAACCTAATGTATGAACATAATATATATATATATATATATATATATATATATATATATATATATATATATATATATATATATATATATATATATAGAACGGTTCATGGGTATGCCGATAAACTACATCCGCGTCTTGGGTAAGACGATAAACTACTTCAAACAGCAAGGCCTCTGATCAGGAGGTTTTGAGGAGCATGGAACCACCTCTTAATTCCTAATGTTCCCAGGTCCACAATGACCCGGGGTGTTAGCGCCTGTTAAGGTCCCAGCTATGGTTGAATAATTGACTCCCAAACTGGGTTTAAAACACTATGAAAGTGTAAAAATAGCTTTTAATACCAGCAATAAAATTTTTGAGGAAAACTTATTACCAGCAAAAAAAAAAATATTTACCAGCAATACATTTTTGAAGAAAAAATATTACTAGCAATAAAAATCTTGTTGGCATTAAATAACCCGTTGAGGTTGTGATGTAATGGAATAACTAGTCACACCCATGAATGATTACACTATTGGTAGCAAGTACCTATAAAGTCGACCGTCTACGAGAGTCAGAGAGGAGGTGAGAACGAGACGACGCAAGCACTTCCGACCTTCCAGTTAGTGGCACTTACTACTAGATTCACCTGTGTGTATAACTACCGTATTTCATATTGTACTTGTTGTGCAAAATAAGCCTTTCTTCTAATATACCCTTGGTGTTATGTGTTTATTCCTTTAGCACGGAATATAGCAAGTTGATATGTCATAAAACAAACCAAACCAAACAAATCACGGAGTATTATACTATTAGCAATATAAATTTTATGAACCTAATATATAATTTAAGTATCATTTTTAAATTTTTTTATATATAATTAAAGCGAAAATGAAGAGAAAGATGTAATTTAAAAATTAATTTCCTCGTTTTTTATCCGTACACGTTCGAGTAAACCGTTTACGCCGTTTATGGCTGAAATCTGTACCTTTTTTATGTTAGACATAACGAAATCTCGAATTCCTCCCTTTATTAGCCTTTGCAGTAGGATTTGAAGATTAATTAGAGAAAAGAGAAAAAAAATTATAAAAAAAGGGGTTAAAAAAAGTAAGGGAGAAGGAGAGAGAGAGTGGGGGGGGAGAGAATGTAAAGACGAAAAAAGAAAAACATTTGGATGCGGCGCAAGTGGGGATGGCAGGAATCGATAAAAAAAACGACTCGCGTCTGATCAATGATTTGGAAACAATGCGAATGAATCGGCAGCAACAAGACATCGATATCGATAAGCGCGCCAAAACGAAGGTGAAGAGTGTCAGGAGGAGTGAGTGGCATAAAGTCGAATACCATCTGTACAAATCTCAGCTGGGACAGGTCGAAAACTTCTTGCCAGTTATTCTATTCAAGTTTCCGACTGTTTCTCTCTCACACGCAAACCGGCGCGCGCATGCGCACCCACAATGTAGATGTAAGTATATGTTTATTTAAATCAGAATGTGAATGTAAGCATGCACTTGCATGCGGCTGGGTAGTTATAAGCAAACTCCGGGAGACACAGGCAAAGAAATCGCTGCGAAAATAAATATTTAAACAAAAGACAGATAGAAGTTTTCTCAAGATTGTACACGTCACTAATACAGGACATTTTCAGCCAAAGCCGATTGTATTTAATAGTAAAATGACCTTTATTACTAACACTATTTTCTTCATGTTTGTTGCCATATTTATCACAACGTTTCGGCCGTTCTACGCTCCGACCTTCTTCAGGGGTTGGAATGTCGAACTGAACTCTTTATTTCGCTTCGCGGTCCTGTCACTGGATCTAACCAACGCCTTTATCCACCGTACCGTGTATCAATAAGGTTAGATCAAGTGACAGGACCCAAAGAGTTGTGAGTTCAAGACCTAGTTAAGGCAGGGGAGAACTTGGAGAGGTGAATGAACTGAGAATAACTGATAACTGACATCCATTAGTCATGGCACGTGGAACTAGAACAGTCTAACCCAGCGAGCGAAATAAAGAGTTCAGTTCGACATTCCAAACACCTGAAGAAGGCCGGAGCGTACAACAACCGGAACGTTGTGATAAATATGGCAACAAAGATGAGGACAATAGTTCGAATAATGTAAATAGTGTACATAATACCGCATCTCAGAAATATAGACAGATAACACTATTTTGTTATGTTTCTTGCATATAGAACCTGTATACATTTTAAATACACATTGGAATTAGATTTTTAAAAGTTGTTATTTTACTCACCCCTCCTACAGAAACTTGAGTTACTATGGTGGCTTCAGTGAGAATGGTAAGTAAGAATCTATTGTTTTGGTCTAAGGGAGATTGTGGTATGTTTGGGTCAGGGATTGTGGATAGTTAAGTTTAGATATAAAACAGATGAAGACCACTCTTTCCTATCCCCGCCATTGGCTTTGTGCGACGTTATCTGTAAAACGTAGAAATAGAATATCAATTTCCATTAAATTCTGTAAGCATCGGATCATTACTCTAGATTAACGCTTCATTTTTTTTAAATGTCGTTGCAGTCGGATTTAAAACTTCATTATATTAAACTTTTTTAAAATCCGCACGTAGAAAAATGATTTTTTTTAATCATTTCACCCCAGGCAAAGCAATAAAGTCACTAAAACACAAGAGGCTACTGAGTCTGAAAAATATAAGAAAAAGAAAAACATTATTAAAGAGAAAGAGAGAGATAAAGAGAGAGAGAGAGAGAGATAAAAGAACGTGGATTAAGAAGAAAGAAGATGACGTTTGACATTGTATTAACATTTTTGAATATGAACGTAGACCGGAAAGAAAATTCCACAAGCGAGAAGTGCGCGAGAAAAAACTGTTAGCATAGAACTTACGGTCACATCTAACAGTTTGACGTGTAAAATGATGAAATCTTGCTGCAATTCTAGTCAGTCACTCATGTACCATGCGTGATACACGCTTAGACGATCATGTTTCTCTCGAGACATGACTGACGAGGCAGATTTTTCCCGTAGTAGGAAGCCATTTCTTTTTACGGTAGACCAGTTTATGTTATATATATATATATATATATATATATATATATATATATATATATATATATATAGCACGTAAGTGAATGTAATGGATTCAACTAGAATTCACTTACGTGCTAATGAACTTAGGAACGGTATGAATGCTTTTCATTCCCTCCCCCAGCTATGGGTGAGTAACAGGGCAGACTGGGCTAGTACTGCGCTGAAATGTATAAAGTTTATGTACCAAAGAAGAAAGCTTATCAGAACAATTATGAAAATATTTATAGAAAAGCCACACCGAAGGTATGTTACGGCGATGGAAAAGTGACTAAGACCGAGATGCCAGGTCAGGATCGATAACCATGCAGATTCTTGTTTGGATTTTATCAAGAATTTTTAAATACATATCAGAAACACCAGAGCAGAGGTGACAGCAATATTCAAAGCATTGGCGAATGGTAGATTTATAAATAAATAGATTGATGGTCAGCCCTTGCTGAGAACCGTGACGCCTGGCCTCTCACCACCAACCATTCTGTCTTCTTCTTTGAAAATACCTGCTGGACCGCTCTCAGGCACAAAAGGCAGAGGAGAAAGTACTGCAACGCTATGCCATCGAGCCCAGGTCAGAGTTTTATCTGCAACTACTGCGATCGTATATGTTTGTCCTGCTTTGCCAAAAAGCGACGTGTACAGTCTCTCTCTTGATCTTCGTTTTGTGAAACCAAGCCATGATGATGATCTTCCTCATAGACTATGGCGAGAAAAATTGTTTAGAACAACACAGTGGCTCAACTTTCCTAGCAGAAGACCTACTAACTGATTCAGTATAATATTTCCACTTCAAGTCAGCGGAAAACGTTAGCCCAGGAAGGTGCTGCGGACAATTTTTGTTCCTAGCCCGGATGTACGCGCACGGGCTCCTCACATTAAACCGACTTTGTCTCACAACCTGTCCTCGTGGGAATTGAGTAAATGCAAATACATATATATATATATATATATATATATATATATATATATATATATATATATATATATATATATAGGTTGGTGCGTTTTTAAACAATATTATGAAAAAAGAAACATAACAATTCAACAATAGCATTTTTACATCATTATTCCGGAGTGTATGATTATCCACACGCATTTGAAACACCTAAAAGTAATGGGTGCATTATTAATAAAACAGAAAAAGCAAATCAACATCATCAACGATGAACACAGCCACAGTGAGCTGACCGTGTTTGGAAAATGAAACATTTCTATAACTCTACATTCAAACATAAGAAAAACGTAAAAATAAGATAACAGAAATATGTTTCTACAGAAGGATATTAAGAATACCATGGATTAAAGCTGTTGCTTGGTTGATTTTGGTTAACGGTAGATCAACCAATGGATTATTTAATTCCGAAATCTAAATATTTTATACATAATTTTATACTTTCAAGTTAAAGGTATTTTTAGATATATAGTTTGTACAACGTAAAATGTATTTTACTATAAAAGTATTATTGCTCATTAAAAAAGAACGAAAAAAAATTCTGTACTTTTGATTTTTGCTTGAAGGTTCACTATTTGCCCATAGCTAGGATCCTCACAGGTCCTACGATCCTGGGTCAGGGTGAACCTTAGAATGACAGCAGTTAATTTGATAGATTCAAGCTCTTCAAAATCACCAATCTTCAAATCAGAGTCCTTGTTGACAGACGAGTTTTATGGCCCTACCCATGTCAGTAACGAGTAGATTTTAATGAAAGTGTGAGTGGTTATGTCAATTATACTTAGAACAAAAAAAAGGAAAACATTGAGAATTCTAGGGGTGCAGAACGAGGAAAGAAGGTTGGGAGAATTTAATACTCACAGAACATATTGAAGGTAAGATGAACAGAGTGAAGCAAGAAATAACCTATTTAATGAGATTGTGTACATGGATAGCAGAACAAGAGTGGGAGGAATAATTTTGCTTGTTTTTTAACCAATTCAGCAAGGGAATAATGCCACTAAGGATCAGTTGGCTACTGGGAAAGAAAGAGAATTAAAAGGCCACTCCGAAACATGAAACAACGGATAAATCTCTTCTCCCGTTAAAAAAAAAAATAGGAAGAGTGTGAACCGGACAATGGCGAACCTATCTACTCCTATTGAGGAAATAAATGTAAATATATAGTAAATAAAATTTCATGGGTTAGGCGGAAACTTTAGAAGTACAATGTTGAATTAGACTTTAGAAAGAATCGGAAACCCAATCCTAAACATCAAACAAGAGAGACTTCTACTCCTGTTCAAAGGCCCGGGCTTGAGTCTGAACCGGACAATAAGAAAATCTATCTACTCCTACTGAGGAAAAATAAAAGGTAAACAAAATGTCAAAGTAAACAGAGTTTAGCCGGAGACGTTAGAAGGATAGTGTTGAAGTAGACTTTAAAAGGTACCGTAAACTCAACCCTAAACAGGAAACAATGGATAAACCTCTGCTCCTGTTCAGAACACTCGGGAAGGAACTTAAACCTTTCTCCTCCCATTGAGGAAACAATAAAAATAAATATTGAATGAAAAACATCGCTAAGAACGACAAAGTATAGCACGTTGTGAGATGATCGCCTACATCCTGACATGACACGGCACATAAATGAAGTAGACTATCTACATTGTTGCAGCTGAGGTGGTTATAAATTGTGTATAGTTAATCAACTATAGTTTTCATGATAGAGGGCGTGCTTGTCCCAGTGATCCCAAGAGCGAAGTCGTCTGCAGTTCCAAATCCTTCAGGGTGACCCATGGCGGTAAGGTCGAGGAGTAAGTGACCAAATTGAACGCGACCAACAACCAACATGATTTAAACATGATTTCAACTGCAAAACCGGCGGACGAGGGCAGCGCTAGTCAGGCTGGTGTAGCCATGGCAGACCTTAACAGACGAAGCATCCAACAGCCCGATGCAACCAGGTTTGCCAGATCTCGCCTGTCTCAATCCACTTTGAGCCGCGAGGGAGGCGCTTCTGGCCAAGTGTGTGGGCTTCTCCGTCGCTTAATGAATGACCACCTCAAACTCTCCACAGGAAAAAAAAATGAAGAGAGGATGATGATCCCGATGCTCGAATGCGAGCGTGTGCCGACGATTTACTAAACACTGTTCCACATTCAAATGGAGAATATTCTCTTCTTAAGGGTTCCACTGTGCCTATTTTAGGAAGATCTATACACATCGGCGTTGTGTACCACAGAATTATAAAGATGGTTCCGAAAAGTATAATTCTAAATAATCAATATTCAATCAGCAAACACGAACCGCGGTTAGTCTTGTTCAAAATTCGATATCTAATCACGTGTGAATACACGCTGAAATATTGTTCAGTTTTGTGTGTTGTTAAAGGTGCATGAATTAGTACGTACCTGACTCTCAATTCGTGTCTATATATATATATTTTTTTTTTTGTGGTTATTACTGTGTGTAAGCAATAATAAGACAACTATCTTCCGTACATCTACATTCACAATAACGCTACTTGGAAACAATAAGGTCCAAATGTTTGAGATCTCAACTATCTCAGAGATGATCGATTCTTGTTTTTCTTTAGTTCAGTAATAATAATAAAACAAACAAAGGGTCTTAAGTTAAGAAAATTCACTTTTAGGCAAAAGTCACGATTTATTCCAGATTGTTCTGTATTCCCTTAGCTAGATTTCAAAGCAATAAATTTATTGTAAAGCTTTTCAAAATATATTTTTCCGATTCTTTGTTTATTCAGATGAGACACATCATAAAAGACAAGCTGCTTATGATAAATCTGCTTATCATAAAATATTTTATGCAATCTGTCAACTTTACAGAAATCTTTCATTGTTTACGAATTATCTGCCTATATCTCTGAGATGAGGTATTATTATTATTTAAATTAATTGACATTATTCGGACTGTTATCCTCATCATCAATGCCAGTTTCGACCGTTGTACGCTCCGGAATTCTTCAAGTGATTGGAATTTCGACATGAACCCTTTATTTCCTCCACCGGGTTAGATTGTTCTAGTTCCACGTGCCATGCCTCTTCCGGATGTCATGGACATTGAGGTCTACATAAGTGCTATCTTCTCCAAGTTTTTTTTAATTTACCAATACTGTAGCCTGGTGTTGAACTCGCAACTCTTCTGGGTCTAGTCACTGAATGTAACCAACGCTTTTATCCACTAGGACATGTGCTTTTAAGGTTGCGAATTAAATCGGGTGAACATTTTAGCCCTAATTGGCAGCCAGTCTAGGGGAAAGTGAACTCTAAATTCAAACCCTCGGAGATGGCAGCGAGAAATTCATGGAATCTCAGAGATACTAAAAGGTATATGCGTAAAGCCATGATCTCCTACTTTCTGTAGGTCCGTGGCATCAGAAACAAGAAGCATATATAATTATTTGGATGACCTAGGAGTATTTCCGGGTATCATTCTGGGATTTTCAAAACATTTCTTGGGGCAACGGAAATTATTTCGTTGTGCATAATAGTATAAACACGCGATAAGAGCCAAAAAGCATAATCGCTAGAGCCTCAGCAAAAGAATTGTACCACTAAAATTTACAGTCGCTGGACTACTCACAGCGATTTTACGTCCAGGTTCTTACAAGATTTCACATTCCTTTGCAGATTTGTTAGTAGAATGTGCGATATTCCATAAAAAGTGATAAAAACATAAACAAAAAGAAACTAAATAGACTAGACTATATGTCCAGCATATTTTAAAAATAAATAAATTTAAAATTTCAGCGTCGTCTCTGTTGTGCGCATGTGCAGGTGAATCAACGTAACCATCACGCTAGGTAAAAAATGTTATTTTTTTTCTTGCGGCAGCAGGTTACCATGTATTAGTCTGGGGAATTTTAGTGTCTTTTTGCAGTAC
>CAHIKZ030000513.1:517500-585000 GCA_903632075.3 Acanthosepion pharaonis | reverse complement strand
TGTAAAAGAAAGTACATTTGACGCCTCGTCCTATATTTTGAAGGAAAAAATAGTTAAAAGGTTTTCCTTGTACTTCATAGCCCTCCCCACTATCCTTAATTTGACCCACGGAATAGCATGAAAACCTGACTGATCATGCCAAATTGATCACAAAGTGAAAAGAAGTACCGAATTCATGGTAACTATTTAGAATGTAATAATTAGAAGTGAAGTTAGAGTGCATAATACCAGTGGAACCTAAACTTATTGCAGCCTGAATTCTCATTACACGTTACGAATTCACCTTTTGGCGGGCTACTGTATTTTCCCGCCATTATTTGATACTGTTAAGTACCGTGTTGTATCGTCGAGGTGAATGATACACAAAGAAGAATAAGTGCTTAATATATTTATTCAGCACCAGTATCCATTGATGAGGGATACAGACAAAAAACACAGAACTCTAAGTTACAAAACAATTAATAAGAAGACAACTTACAAAAAATAGAGGAGGATCAAATGCTGTATAGCCAAACGAAGTAAAATAAGTCCGAATATTAATCAGCTTAGTATCAACTTATTAATCAAAAGTCCTTAATCGTAGACTATTTAAGGTTATTAGCCAGGCTCTGTGGTAGAGTGCTGAAGAGGTGCTAGCTACTCTACAATATACCGTAAGTAGAACTACTTAATCCAGCGAAAATACCCAGCATGCGCTCACGAAAGCGTAATATACAATAGTATTATTCTTAAAGTGTCTACCATAAATGATGCTGCTTTGCGAGCAGTTGTTTAAGAAATAATGATGGAAGGAAGGTGATACGTAAGCTGGTGTTACTGCATCAGGAAATTTGTTTCCTTTTAATATCCCAGTATCACAACTGCATAAATAGCGTCTCTCAAAATGTTGTTAATTTAATTTTAAAACACTGAACTTGTTTTACTTTCAAGGGCTAAGAATCGGATGTAAATGGAGAACTGACGATCACTTCACACTCTAAAATTATATCTCCCGTCACTAACCTTCGATTAATAGGACGCAGGTTCGTTTTGGAAGATATTTGATAGGGAAAAAAACGTCTTATAAGCAGCAAAATACGACAGTAAAAATACAGTTAGTCTTCGAAAGCAATGCGTTCTCAGTGCATTCGATCTTGAAGATGAATGCTTAAGTATATTGATTGGTGCACTTGAAAAAGGCCTCCGCTGTTAATTGAAAATAAATAGCATCACATTAATTAACAATAGTGATGAAGATGATGATTGCATGACATTGGTATGTAAGTTTGTAAAAAAAATGAAAGTCGGGATAGTGGGTTTGAGAACAGGTAGAATATATGGTAAAGAACCACATAAAAACCCCAGTGACGCATGGCATCAGGGTACTTCCGCTTGGAAGTTATAACTTCCGCTTTCTCTCACCTACCATTGCACCTTATCACGCTGACACAGTCTTGGTTTGATTAGTAACTCTGACAGTTGAAAAAATATTAACGAAAGATGTACTGCAAAGGGGAAAAATGCCATGAATAAATAAAATAATAATAAAAAAAAAACGAGGTGATTAACGTCAATCAGGAAAGACTACGAAAATATTTTTTTTTAAATTGCAGTTTGTACAAAAATGATAGAAAGTCGGTCAAACATTTTTTAATCATTATTTTTATTTAAAGATATTTTCTTTCACGAAAAATATAATATTAAAAAAAGCATAAAATAATAAAAAAAAAAAGCACTTCAGTCCACAAATGAAGAGAAAAGGGAAATCCGCCTTGCTGGTCGGGAGATTCTTACTAGATAACCGGAAGTGGGAGGTATTTGCAGCGCAGACTCTGTGTCGAGATCCACGGGAATGCTGCCGTTGACTTCCCGTTTTAACTAATTCTACTATTTTTTTTCTTGTTTTCTTTCAGCTACGCATACAGGATAACACCACACGTATAAAATCTGTTTTTATTTATATTTATGTGTTTCTATATTTTATATTTATTTCATAGTATTTTATTGCTTTTTTCTTTTACTTTGCACAGGGTTTTTCTGTTAATTTTCTTTTTGGCTATTATGTGGCTAAGTGGTTTTCGTTTTTGTTATTTGTTTTACATATAGATCCTTGAATAATTACCTGTCTGTGATTAATTAGAATTTCAGTCGAATACGCCGACTTTACATATATTCGGAAAGAAAAAAAAACTACTACAAATAATTATACTGAATTGAAAACTAGAACACATTTTCTAAAATATCCCTGTAATAGATTCAGATTAAAAGAACCAGTTTTTTCTTATGCTCCAAATATTAGCCTTTACTAAATATAGTAAGGCGTAAATCATAAGACTAGGGCACTCAGTGAGTATCAAACTGTACGGTTAGTGTAACGATAAGCAGCTCAGAAAAAAGAATTTAGAGATCAGATTTCTAATTTAGGATAAGTTCGTTATAATCACTTTCACGCAATCACCCTTAAGAAAGGCAGGACTTGACCTCCTCTATCCCTAGCTATGATTGAGCCATGGTTGCCTAGGAGAACAATACTGAATTCAAAACCTGTCCTTGTGCTAATTAAACCAGGATTAAGCCTTAAAATCCACTCTGTTGCACGTAGATTGATTGATTCGTTTTCTACGGTATATCAACCCTTTGCAGGTTATTTAAAGCCAGAAAATATTTTTAGATTGTAAGAATTTCTGTTATTTTTTAAAATAATAATTGTTTAGTGATACAAACCTTACTAATTAACCCATAACCGGGGGGAGAAAAGATAGATTCATACCTTTCCAAAGTTTATTTGAGTTAAGTGTATATAAAGAATCAAACGGCAAGTGGAACTCGGCTCTCCGATTAACAATTCTCAGCCATTTTTCATTACATCATCCACTCATCTAAGCGGTCACACATCAAGGTAGTGACCAGGTTCGACGTTGCTTAACTTTGTTGATCGTACGGAGACCTGCATTTGTTAGATGTTAGACAGAGTGAAATGGACTGTGGAGCAGACAGTAGCAAACTTTTGTTGGCGTCCTCATTCTTCCTTCTGCCCAGCATAGATCTGAATTTGAGCTTTTAACAGAGACATAATGTGGATGCGCGGGGGTGTAATGAATAGCGATTCGGAATGAGAAATCGAACAGATTGGTTCGAATTCCAGTCGAATTCATTACATTAAATTGCGTGCAAATAAACTTGGGAAAAGTATGAATCTATCGTTTTTCTACAGCTCTGGTAAATAGCGTGAGTGACTGGGCTCTATAGCCTTTGTTAGCAAGCAACCTAGGAGAAGGACAACACTGAATTCAAACCAGTCTGGGGAGGGTTGGGTTCAGTTAGATTATCTCGTTCAGTACAGCAGGTCGATTTTGGAACTGTCGTATTGCACCCGATTTGAAAGTTGGAGTTAGACCTGACACATAATGGACAAAAGATTTCCTTTCAAATTCTTATCGTTTTTTGAGGAAACCAGTGTGAAGTACCGTCTTATTTAATAATTTATAATTTTCTGAATCTACAAATTGTATATTGAGAAGACGTATGGCATACGCACATTATTAGGAAATAATTGTGCTATTAAATAAGATCTTCATTTACTTCAAAGGGGAATTACACTATCTGTCTATATTTCTGAAATGAGGAATTATGTACACTGTTTACATTATTCGGACTATTGTCCTCATCTTTGTCGCCATATTTATTACAATGTTTCGGCCGTTGTACGCTCTGGCCTTCTTCAGGTGGTTGGAATGTCGAACTGAACCCTTTATTTCGCTCACTGGGGTAGACTGTTCTAGTTCCACGTGCCATGTCTAATGGATGTCAGTTATCAGTTATCTCCTGTTAATTCACCTCTCCAAGTTCTCCACCGCCTTAACCGGGTATTGAACTCACACACTTTGGGTACTGTCACTGGATCTAACTAACGCCTTTATGCACTGGGCTATGTGCGGTGGAGAAGGCCGGAGAGTACAACGGCCGAAATGTTGTAATAAATATGGCGACAAAGATGAGGACAATAATCCGAATAATGTAAATAGTGGAAATTACCACTGTAAAATTTAGCTATATTATGATGTAATATACAGTGCAGTAGTTTTAGAGCGATTTTCAATAAACAATCCAAATTTAGAACATCATGTCTTCTAATTTGTACCCAGTAGTATTATGGCGTTATATTCACGTTTATCTATTTTTTGTTTCTATTAATTATCATCTAACAAACGATGTAACAAATCTTATCATTTTTTTTTCTTTTTGTAATCTTTTACAAGTTTTTTACACAGTTTTTACTTATTGAATACAGTAAAAAAAATAGCATATTTTGCTTGTGGTGATTCCTAATTAGAATTCTGGTTTGAATATATTTCCTTTCAATATATCTAATACATAAGATATCAACTTTATTTAGATAATTTGGTAAGCAAAATCATGCGGAAATTAGGTATTTCTGTACATTTTTCAAGACTATCTTTAAAACTAAATATTCAAAAATTGGTAAAATCTATGAACTTAATTTTAGGTGGTAGCATTATCGCATTAAACCCCAGCTTTTACACGGCTGCGATATTGATTTTCTAAGAGCGTGAAAAATCAACCTGTCCTATTGCCCAAGACACGCCTATACTTCTTCGTCTGCAGTACATATGGTATCCAACGGCGCCAATGTTTACGAGAATCGTGATCATGATCGTGAAAAAGAGATAGTGCTCGAGTTGGCAAAGAGCAAACCCCCCTTGGTACACTGGGTATATGTAGTCTTGACGAGGTGAATACTATAGTTATTAAAAATTATATGAATTTCACTGCGATGTGTATTGTAGATTCTGATATTGATTATAAAGAAATAAAAGAAAATTACTACAGTAATAATAGTCTACGAGATTGCTTATTATATTTGATATTCTTTTCTCGTAAAATCTTTTCACTTAATACAGTTTTTCACAAAATTAGATTCGTCAGGCATCACGCTTTCTAGTACTGATGGGAGTTTCCTTGCAATTCTTTTGTTTAAGGCAGTGTGGAAATTCAATATATTGATTACATCCTTAATTTATCTTCTAGTTACATTTTTGTTGTTGGTGCTGTTGGATGTTTTCTCGGGTCTGATGAAGGATTCATTCGCTTGAAGCAATTTTTAATGATTTGATCTGAGAAAACTATTGTCTGTAGATTATAATTAAGACGTTTTTGCATTTGTTATCCATAGGAGAGTCTCGATCTGTTAAGGCTATTTAAGAAATTCTTATCAAAAAAAATAAAAAATGAAAACGCTTTTCTACTCACCGTTTAATTTAAGGCATTTAGCTTTTGATATAAATAGGTTCATATGAATCAGAATGCTGTTGCAATAATGACACGAACAGAAACCGCCATTTTGAAAATACGCCTAAATCATAATTCTTATCAAAAAATGGCGCCGGATAATCAGAAAAAAACTTTAACGGTAGAAAGATTAAACTGAATTAAATGGTTCAATTATTTACATTGTTCGGACTATTGTCCTCATCTTTGTCGCCATATTTGTCTCCTCAAGGTCACATGGCACAGTTGATAAAGGCGTTGGTTAGATCCAGTGACAGGACCCAAAGAGTGTGAGTTCAATACCCGGTCAATGAAGGGAAGAACTCTCAGAGGGAAATTAACAGGAGATAACTGATAACTGACATCCATCAAAACATGGAACTAGAACAGTCTACCCCAGTGAGCGAAATAAAGAGTTCAGTTCGACATTCCAACCACCTGAAGAAGGCCGGAACGTACAACGGCCGATACGTTGGGACAAATAAGGCGATAAAGATGAAGACAATAGTCCGAATAATGTAAATAATGTAAATATTACCTAATCTCAGAAATATAGACAGACTCTAAATGGTTCAAACATAAACACACAAACTGTAATTGTACTGTCTCTAATAAAATTCTATTGACCATTCTTACACTGGACAAAAAGTGAGTTCTATTCTTTTGAATGAGAGACTAAATACATACAGCTTTACGGAGATGACTTTGACTGACATTGATGAAAGTGAGAAGTTATAAAACTGTAGATTTAACTAAATAATCTACCAAAATGTATTCTCCGATCTTTCGTAAATATGCTGGTAATACAACAGCATATGAGTGCATGTCGAAGACTCTAGATAACAAAATTCTGGGAAGTGGTGTTTCTTCCGACCCACTGCTCAGTGGGTGAAAAACTGACAGGTAACATATATCTCGAAAACTAGTGAAATACCATCGTCTAGATGGCCCTTAATTTTCGCATATCGTGATTAACAGGTGTTCTCATAGGGAGGCTACGGTGACTTAAGTGCCTATTGGGATTTAACATCAAACTGATCTCGTACATACGATCAATCGCTAAAGATGCTGGAAAAATGGTCAGTTCACTGTACCGCTCCAGTAAGTACCAGACTCCTCCTACTGCCCTCTATATTTACAAGAGCCAGATAAGACAGAAATAGAATACTAATGCCATATATCGATAGGAACTTTTCGGTTTCGACAGAGCCCAAAAACGTCTACGCAGCCTTGAAGGTAATGAATTATTTTCCACCCTACATGTCCCTTCTCACAGGCGAGACATTACAAACATCTCGTTACTTTATTGCTATTTCAATGGAAAGTGTTCAGACGATCTGTATTCCTTAGCGCCACTAATTCTAACCTTCACGACTAAGACCCGCTCTACCACATCCATTGTAGCGACCCACAGTCCTCCCCTTCGTATTCCATTGATGAGATGTAAGTTCGAGCTTCTTCCCACGAACCATTATTTTGTAGAACCGACTCCGAAGTGGATGCATTCCCGATCACTACAATCTTTGTCTGTTTATGTCTAAGGCTAGTTATATTCCTCCCCTATCCACATAAACTCTGCTCTTACTCTTACTCTCTTAAACCTTGTGAAAAATACAAAGGCGATTGATTTGAATTTTTTACTGTTTATCAACCGTTTGTGCGTTATTTAAAACCGAAACATATAAAAATAATGCCTTCTTCACGAGAATAAATAGTAAATTTACATTTTTTAGAATAACAATGTATTCCCTGATAACATTACTACTATTTAATCCATAGCTAGGGGTGGAGATGAATTCTTACCTTTCCCAAGCCTATTTGCACTTAAGTGAATGTAACGAACTTCACAATCCGAGTCGCTATATGTTATACCACCCGCACGGCCTGGTTATGACGATAAACTACATCCGGGTCCTGGGTATGACGAAAAACTACATCCGCGTCCTGGGTATGACGATAAACTACGTCCAACAGCAAGGCCTCTGATAATGTTTTTGAAAAAATAATGTTGCCAGCTTTACGTTTTTGGAAAAATAATGTTGGCAGCTATACGTTTAATAGTACAATATATTTAATATATATATATATATATATATATATATATATATATATATATATATATATATATGTGTGTATGTGTGTGTGTGTGTGTGTGTGTGTATATATATATATATATATATATATATATATAACTAGATTTAAGCATTAAGTGACCTACAGTGGTTGGTATGCCATAAAAAACCAAAAAAAAAGAGCTTGAAACAGCAAAATAATCTCAATACTTAGCCAAAATAAAATTTAGCTTGAAAAAAATAAAATTTAGCCATGGTCGATTAGTAGGTGTGTTAAAGAGAATGGGTGCGAGCGTGAGAAAGAAGAAATGAGTGAGAAAGAGAGAACGGGAATATAGCGTGTGCGTGAGAGAGAAAGAGAGACAGACAGACAGACAGGTAAGAGTGGGATTGAGTAAGAAAGAGAGAATGAGAAAGAGTGCATTATGTGTACGTATGAGGGAGATAGAGAGGTAGAGATGGAGAGAGAAATATAGAAATTAATTCTTTTTAATTGGCCAGCTTTTCGATCAATCATTATCAAAGAAATAAAGTTTATAAAGTTCAAGATATTAGACCATAAAAAAGAATTACCAATAAAAATGAAGTAAATCAGTTTAAATGTCAGTAGAATTTATTTGTCGGCTCACAGGAAAAAATATCCCGAGACAAATAATTGGCCAACCGAGTAATTTCAGTATCTGTCTCTATTTCTGAGATGAGGTATTATGTACATTATGTACAAGGACACATAGCACAGTGTATACAGGCGTTAGTTAAATCCAGTGACAGGACCCAAAGAGTGTGAGTTCAATGCCTGGTTAAGGCGATGGAGAACTCGGAGAGGGGAATTAACAGGAGATAACTGATAACTGACATCCATTAGACATGGCACGTGGAAATAGAACAGTCTACCCCAGTGAGAGAAATAAAGGGTTCAGTTCGACATTCCAACCACCTGAAGAAGACCAGAGCGTACAACGGCCGAAACGTTGTGATAGATATGGCGACAAAGATGAGGACAATAGTCCGAATGATGTAAATAGTGCGAGTAATTTCAATGTGTATAGAAAGGTATTCACTAGCTGTTCGATTTGACAGTTAATTTCAACATGTCTCCGTTTCATCTGAGGATTACTGAGTGTAAAAGAATATAAGAAAAGCACGATTAAGGAGCAAGGACAATAAAAGAACAGGCGTTAAGAAAGCAGAAGATAACGATTGTCATTACATTTAAATTTTTGAAGATCAAACTTAATTGGGAAGCAATAAGCTGGAAGAGAGTTCCACAAGCGAGAAGTGCAAGAAAAGAAATTTTCAGCATAGAACTTACGGTTGAATTCATAAAGTTTAGGTACCAGAGAGAGGACTTCATCAGAACAATTACCATAAAATTATTCATCAATTACCATAAAATTATTTATAGAAAAAGCAGAGGGAAGCAACATTACAGTGGTTGGAAAGAGATTAAAGCTGATATGCCAGGTCGGGAATAACGATATTGCAGATAGTTCTTTGGATTTTATCAAGGATCTGTAAAAGACCATATGGGGCAACAATATTTTAAGCATGGTCGAATGGTAGATTTGTAAGATAGATTCCAGCGAGAAAAATTGTTTAGCACGAGACCAACGTTCGTAGCAATTGATTCAATATATTATTTACACTTCAGAAGAAAACCTTAGCCCATGAAGGCCAACGACTCATTCTTATGAGGGTTAGCATCAACCATGCTGATGAAAACAAAAAGAGTTCTCTCAGACGAATAATAGAGAGCAGTTTCGTTTTGGAGGTGTTAAAATTAGCAAACCAATCCTTGTCGTAGTTAACAACAGAATGTAGAACATTTTTGAAATCGCTTGCTAATTTGACGTTATTGAACCGATCAGATTTACTAGTTGTGTCACCTGCAGACCTACCGCCAGGAAGGTCGTTAATGAAAATTAACAAGCTATATTTAAATTATGTATCTTAAAAAAACGTTTGCAATGACAATAGGAAATAAATTACGTAGAATTCAGAAGGCAAAAATGATTACTTAGAAAATGAACTGATTTGTGTGGGCTGTGAACAACTGGGAAAAGAACGAAATTGATGGTAGGTCGTGTGCCTGAATAATTAGTGTTCCGAACGTGAGTTCAAGGTTCGAATCTGGCCATGGTCAATTAGTGTGTGTGTTAGAGAGAGTATATGCGAGCATGAGAAAGAAAAAGTTAGTGAGAAAGAGAGAACGAGAAGATTAGTGTGTGCGTGAGAGAGAGACAGACAGACAGATAAGAGTGGGATTGAGTAAGAAAGAGAGAATCGGAAAGAGTGCATTATGTGTACGTATGAGCGGGGTAGAGAGATAGAGAGGAAGAGATATATATATAGAGAGAACTTGTTAAAGCAACAAACTGACCGAAAGGGATTACATAAACAGTTATAATTGTATAGTAGCGTTGACTCACAAGAGATTATACGACTAACATTTTATCCATTCTGTGTTTAAGTACACAGTAGATTTCCTTAAGAACAAAAATTATCTAAGGATTTTTTTAATAGAAAAATATAATCTTATCTACGCGAATAGATCAGACGTATTCGGTAACAAAGAAATAATAATAATCTTAATAATAAAGACAATTCAGCGAAACTTTTAAGAAATCGCTGAAGATTTTTGAAAGTCGTGGAATGGGGTTATTAAGTTTATTAAGACGCATCAAAGTCAGCAGTAAATAAATCAGTGTTATTGGTGAAAATTTATTTAATTCTTTATTGGATCATACTATTTAAGTCATGGCAGTTATGTGTGAAAAATAATATCGCCCAAATACCCGCCAAATCTGAAAGAAAAAGAAAAAAAATCATTAGACGCTTAAACTTAATTCACATTTTAAATCGGTCCAAGTAATTGGAACACCCTTGTATATTATACTGAAAAGGATATATATTACACTAGCAGCATGGCCCGGCGTTGCCCGTGCTTAATTAAAAAAATTGTACGACTCATGCAGCAATCGCTATCACTTGACTTAAAATATTTTTTGCTCTTCCTTGCCTTTAAAGAAGTAACCTTTGCCGTGCTGATGTTGTTACATGCCTTACTTCTTGCCTATCACACACTGTGAATTTTTTCTAAGCTCTATACTAAACATTAAATCTGTTACGAAAAAAGAACTAAACAAAATGAACACAAAACGATCAGCTTTAAAAAAGGACTCGTAACTGGAAAAAACCGAATGAAAAAAGAATGTTAACAACAAATACTTTTTCACACCCAACCCAGTTCTGCGGAATCAGAATCAACGTTGAGTTTAAGCAAACGAATGAGCCAATTGGAGTAAAGTGCCATGCAGATTTAAATTTTTCCCACTTGTGACGAACGCAGCTATCGATTTTTTTACATGCTAGTTAATATTCGTGTTAGTCAACTGTTGGCTCTCACGCTGGCCAATAGAATCTTCCTGCCTATTCGTGGCAGCCAGCTATAGACTCTCACTCTGGCCAGTACAAAATGGCCGCAAACTACATGAAAACTGCCGTAGAAGCATGAAAAAATCGATTATTTCCACTATCGATGGGAGTTGGGAAAATGCAAAGTCGGTCTTGGCCTTCCCATAACTTGGAGCATGTGCATGTAAATTTTGATGCAAATCCGTCGAAAATTGCGCCGTGCATTTGTTACACACACACACACACACACACACACACACACACACACACACACACACACCTGCCTTTTATAGATAGAGATTTTTATAACAGAATACATATTTTATTGTATTATAATGAAGAGAGTTTATATCACATTTGTATTATATTGAAGAGAATTTATGTTACATTTGTATTATATTGAAAAGGAGACATAGTTGTATTATATTAAAAATGCATATTATGCTTACATTATATTGAAGAGAATACATATATGTTTATTACATTTCATTAGGAGACACATTACCCTTGTATTATATTGAAGAGAATACATATATTACCCTTGTATTATATTGAAGAGAATACATATATGTTTATTACATTTCATTAGGAGACACATTACCCTTGTATTATATTGAAGAGAATACATGCTATATTTTTATCATATTCAGGAGAATACATATTTGTATTATATTGAAGGGGATATATATTACATTTATATTAGAATATGTTACACATTTTTATTGTATTGTAGAGAATACATATTAAATTTATATCATATTGAATAGGACACATACTAAGTTTGTATTATATTGAACAGAACACATATTCCATTTACATTATGTTGAAGTGGATATATATTATATTCGTATCATATTGAAAAGAATGTATTTTCATACCAATATCTCATAAATAACAATACGAGAAAAGAATGTACGAATTTTGGCGAGATTAATAATAATAATCCCACCATTATCAATCCACATCTTCTACAAAGCCCTTTAAGAACCAGATGCTTCTTTTTACAAAGATTCGCCGGGCAAATACCATCTGTGGTTGGCTTACTAGAGTTACATCAGAAACATTCATTTGCTTTATTATCGTCTGCTAAATCATAAGCATTCATGTTGAATGTTTATTTTGCTTATTTGATAAACAGTTTTGTATTTCGGTTCTGTGCGATATTTGTTGAGTTCCATGAAATAGATTGCTTTGAAATATCGGGTACTGAACGTATAGAGTGTTTATAATTAAAAAAAAAATACTGACAAACTGAATGGCTACTAAAATGCATGTTCGGAATTACCGTTTGCATCAAGACTTGGCGATGAAATAAGGATTTTCTCGAAGAACGTTTTAGTAATAAAATCTTACCTTTTGAATAATCAATTTTCGCCCAAAATATTATTATCACTCACCTAAGCCAAATTCTTTGAATCGCCATTCTCGTTCGCCTTGGTAAGCAACAAAATCTAGTAAAACACTGCACGTTAATAAGGAAACGAAAGATAAAAACAAAGGAGAAATAAGAAAGACTCTCTCTCTCTCTCTCTCTATCTATCTATCTATCTATATATATATATATATATATATATATATATATATATATATATATATATATATTTATAATATATATATATATATATATATATTATTATTTATAATATATAATACATATATATTATTTATAATATATATATAGAATATATATTATATAATATATATTATTTATAATATATAATATATATTATATAATATATATTATATATAATATATATATTAATATATATATATATATATATGTATATATATATATATAATTTTTTATTATTGCTAAAAAATCTATTTGAAAAAATAATGTTAAAGGTAATGAAAATATTAGCCGTTTCCTTATAAGGAAACATTCGGTATTAATTGACCACGCAGCTAGTGTCACCATCGGTTGAAATTTATAGAATTTTTCTATTAAAACAATTTTTCAGGTAAATGGGTTTCTCAAGTCCAGTAACAGATATGGCCGTTTCCAGTATTAATGAGGGTTTCCTTGCTAACCTTTTGTTTGAAGTAATGTTGAACGTCAACATCTTGATTATGTCATTATTTTCTCTCCGATTTGCATGTTATATCCATTTTATTTGCTTTTCTTGAAATTCCTCACTTGAGGTGGCTTTTTTTATTTGGTACAGTTCTTTGTTTAGGATTCTGTAGCGCCAGTCCACAAGGTTTGAAAGGCTTTATATTCTCTAAAGCCTGTAGTATTAATTCGTTCGAAGCCATTGTTACTCATTGATCAGTAAAAGTGGTTTTATACACTTCACTGTTGAAACATTACTGAACGGGTTTGTCGTATGAAAGTCTCGATTTCATGAGACTATTTCAGAAAAATATTTTTCTCAAACAATGGTTTAATGATAAAGTCTAACTTTGCGAATAAATAATTTAAAAAATAATCTTGTTAACCTTAATAAATGTCAATAACATTGAATAATTTTCAAGCATATTCGGTTTCAAGTTTTAATATTTAACCCAAACTTTTTAACTTTAATTCAAACACAAAATCTCCAGGCCGTGATGCTTGCATTTCACTTTGAATTCATAACTTAAGATTGTATTTAATAGGACACTGTGTTAATAAATAAAGTGTTATGGGATCTTACACATAATAATAATAATGGACTATTCCATACTTAATAAATACTGCGCCTCAGGCGTAGGTGAGGAGGCAGTTATTCAGTGAGTCAGTTGTTCAAGTCGAGTCAAGAGTCGAGTCAGAGGCAGTCCGAAACAGAGTCGCGTTCAGACAATTACTGCAAGACATTGGAATAGTGATACTGGTCGAGACTACATTGTTCTCTCTACTAAACCTGATTGTTCATACTAACACTTCTACTTCTCTGTATATATTCCTGTTTGTAATATATCTGTGTTATTCCATACCTGTGTTCGAGTTCTTTATTGGTTCTACCTTGGACTATCACCGTGGTACAAGGAACCGGACTATAACAAGCGGCGACAAAGATTCGAATTCATTCGGTGGAAGAAAAAAATTTCGTTCGCCACCGTATAACAAGTGGCGACGAGGAAACCAACTCTCTACGCGGAGGACATACCTTTTTTTTTTGCTATCCGTCGCGCATAACATAAAGTTATCAGTGGAACTCGTATATACGATCCCTCGCTGCTGAATGTAACTAACTCCTTCTGCAATGCTCTATCTTTACCAGAATCAGATCAAACAAATAATGCAATGTTGTTGCCATATCTGGGATGCCCAATCCTTCCTTTCCAACTTCATTAGAATGCAAAAGCGTTTACGCGGCTTTGTGTGTAACAAAATATTTTTCAACCTACAGCCCCTCTCCCAAAGACGAAACGCTTCTTTCGTATTCAGTTGTCCCACACACTCGAAATGATGTTTCCCATTCCTTTCTATGTGCCATGTCTTTTCAGGACGTAGGCGATCATGGCTCTCCACCTCCTTCTATCCCATGCAGCTCTCTGCCACATCCCCCAGACCACGTTCTGTCATCCATTTGCTTGAAGTCACTAGGTATGTCATGCGTTGTTTTCCCTTGTCTCTCTTACTCTCTATTCGACCCGTGAGTGTCAGATTCTCCAGGCCCTCCTTCCTCATTATGTTTCCCAAGAATTCCAGCTGCCTCTTCTCGATGTTAAGTATAAGCCTCCTCCTTGTTTGCATCCTTTCTAAGACCTCATCGTTGCTCACACACTTGGTCCGTGATATCCTTAGCATCCTTCTATAGAATCACATCTCCATCGTCTCGAGTCTCTTCTTTATCTTTGAGGAAATCCTCCAGCATTCGCTGCCGTAAAGAAGCTTCCCAGATCACTACGATATTTTCCACTTAGTCAAGTTTAGAGCCAAACGTTATATATCCTACATATCCTCATAATATGTACTTCTTACATTTTATATTTACATCCTTACAACCAAACTCATTCAGTAACCCTCTACATTGAGTGGCTCTTGAGCCATGTAATGTGTGAAATAAAAAAAAACCTTTATGACTCTTATGTAAAAACGCACCTACGATTACATTTTGATTCTCGTGCAAATCGTGTATTTTGACTCACCTGAAAACCGTACCTGTGGCCATTCTTTTTTTTACTCTGGTATAAACTGTACGTATATGTTCCTCCTTTGACTGTAATACAACTTAGGAGTATGTCTACCTGTTTTTTTTTTCTCTCGTTTAAACGAGACCTGTGGCCACCATTTTCTCTCTAGTGCAAAACGAACCTACGTCTAACTTGGAAATCGTTCAAACCTGACTTTTTGACACCTATACCCACCTACCTATGCTTTATGAAAACGACAAAATCCGGCATTAAATAACACGTAGAAGGTTGACCTGTCATCAAACGAACCAGATAAAACGAGTCTATACTTTAAGAAAATGCATATATAAGTATAAAAATTTAGAGACCCATTACTGTGCAAAATTAAATAAATCTTAAGAGGATTTAAAGTTTAATTTTCTCTTCTTTTTTTTTTGGTTTGCCTAACCAGTGAATGTAATTATGTTGCTTACATGCCTCCTTAATAAAGCCATTCATTCTGCTCTCCATGTTTAGGGAGATCTCGTTATTTTTTTATTTTAATTATTTCACTGTAAGCAAGGCGATAATGCCACTAAGACTCAAGAGGGTACTAGGAGTGAAAGTAAATGGGAATATTATTTAAATGGAACCGGAAACCTAATCCTAAACAGTAAACACGGAATAAACCTCTACTTCTATTCAATAGACTTCAAAGGAGTGTGAACCGGGCGATAGGGGGAACCTATCTAATCTCATTGAAAAAAAATAAGCAAGAGAAAAAATAAGAGAAAAATAATAAAAATATTAAAAAAATGAGTAAAAGAAAAAATAAGTAAGAGAAAAAATAAGTGATCAGTTTGAAATTCCTTGAAGGTTATCTGAATCGAAAAATACCTTGTGAAGACCATAGAGTATAACGGCCGAATCGACGTGATAACAAAAAAGACGAGGGCATCAGTAACGTCAATAAGAAAAGCTGCATACATCAAAACCTCGTTTTAACCAAAAATATTATTGATATATATATATAAATTATTTTGCTTCTTTTCAGTATTAAAATGAATTAACACAGTAGCCTTGGGCGAGGGATATTAGGTAGCCATCACGAATACAAATATTCATGGCCGTTCTGTTTCTGTTTCAAATTCCGTCTTTGTGTGCAAACGGTAACTTCAAATCAATAAAGCCTCCGAGGAGAAATTTTGAATGAACAACGAAAGAGGAAAGTAGCAGTCAATTGATCTTAATTGATTCTGTCATATTCTTGTGAAACCAGGAATCAGACTCTTGCAAGAAGTGTCTCCAGAGATATTACAAGGGAGTGAACGAGAAATGACGGCTCAGAAACGAATGCGTTTATTTATTTATGTGTGTGTGTGTGTGTGTGTGTGTGTGTGTGTGTGTGTGTGTTCAGAGCGAACGCTTAGCTTCGATGTGAATTTTGAGCTGGTGGCCTAATATCGGAACTGATCCCGAGTTGTCGAATGAAATTCTTTGTGACATGCGCCTCGCTGTTGCAGGTGGCGTCCGGTTGGCGTTGGTTGGACCTGCGATTTGATACTAAGGGAAGGACCAACAATGCCATGTGCACTGAAATGATCCAATCCCACTTCGCTCTGAGTTTTTGCATCCCATATCTCCTGATTGGCTATAAACGTTCAAGAGGGTGTTTCTTTTTTTGATGACTCGATCAGCAAGAGGTTTCTGCTTAAATTGAATATGAGCCAAGTTCCCGCTATTGCCAGTGGGGCAATACAGAAGCATAAAACAGAATCAAGTTCGTAGTCATATAATTTTCTAAAATCGTTTTATTTACATTATTCAAATGCGGATTACTGTCGTTTTTTCGTTGTTGTTATCACAACGATGTGCCTTCCGGCTTTTAATCAGGTGTATTTCGATCCGGACAACCCAAAGGGAATTCCGAACTGAACCTTTTATTTAATCTACGGTTATAGGTTATTCTAATCCCATTTCGCAATTCTAGGGATTATCTTACCTAGTTCGTATTTAGGTTTTGCTCAATCAACTGCTGATAGATTAAAGTGTTGGTTCGTGAATTTAATAATATAGTAATTGTGAGTTCGATCCCTGGACTGGACAGTGTATACTTAGTCTCAGTGGAAACAAGGCGAGCAATAAATGAATAGTACTCAGTATCTGTCTATATTTCTGAAATGAGGTATTATATACACTATTTACATTATTCGGAGTATTGTCCTCATCTTTGTCGCCATATGTATTACAACGTTTCGGCCGTTGTACGCTCCGGCTTTCTTCAGGTGATTTGAATGTCGAACTGAACCCTTTCTTTCGCTCACTGGGGTAGACTGTTCTAGATCCACGTGCCATGTCTAATGAATGTCAGTTATCAGTTATCTCCTGTTAATTACCCTCTCTAATTTCTCCACCGCCTTAACTCACACTCTTTGGGTACTGTCACTGGATGTAACGAACGCCTTTATCCACTGTGTCCTTAAGGCGGTGGAGAACTTGGAGAGGGGAATTAACAGGAGATAACTGATAACTGACATCCATTGGACATGGCTCGTGGAACTAGAAATAAAGCGTTCAGTTTGACATTCTAACCACCTGAAGAAGGCCGGAGCGTACAACGGCCGAAACGTTGTAAAAAATATGGTGACAAAGATGAGGACAATACTCTGAATAATGTAAATAGTGAACAGTACTCGTTTATAGATCAGAAATTCGCGTGTGTGTGCATCACTGAACGCTACAATCTTAACTTCTTCATGTCAAAGAACAATTTATATCCTCCCTATCCTCATAATCTCCGCTTCCTAACACCTACTCTTTCAATTATAGCACGCACTTCCGGCTGTCTTCTTTCTGTTCTTCTGGATGTACGGCAGGTGTAACGGATAGCGGCTGGGAATTAGAAAATCGGTGAGCCATGTTCAAATTCTAGTAGAATTTTTTTACATTCATTAACATGCCAAAACCTTTGGAAAGGTATGAATTCCTCTCCTCCCCCAGCTATGGGTTTAAATAGTAGGAATTCTAAAAAAGATTTTAATCTAATATTCCCTCGCAAAAAAAAATTACAATCCCAAGTGTTTCCTCATTAAATAGCCCACAAAGGATTGATAAGCAGTAAAAAAAAAAACAAGCAAATACTGTATAAACATTTCTTTCCAGTATTTACATAGTTCAGACTGTTGTCCACATCTTTATTGCCTTATTCACGACGTTTCGGGCGTTGTACGTTCCGGCCTTCTTCAGGTGATATACGTTGAAATTTTCAAACACTTTATTTAGTCCACGGGGTTAGATTGTTCTAATTTCACGTGCCATGCCTTTTCAGGATATCTCAATTAATTATCTTTAGTGATTCAACTCTCCAAGTTTTTGTTCCTCTCTGCTGGGGACAGATATCGAACTTAAAACTCTTTAGGTTAAGTCACTTTTTGGATGACTTCAACCAACACTTCGGAATGAGAAAATCGTAGAGCTGAGTTTAAATTCTAGTCGAATTTGTTACATTCACTTATGCAATATGGCAATAAATATGAGGACAACAGCCCAAACGATGTAAATAGTGTAAATAGTTATAATACCGCATCTCAGAAATATAGACCGTATATAAGCTGACTTTATGTTATTGCTCGTCCTAAAGTTTTTGAATGAAATTTAACTCATCCCTCAAAATACCTTTGTATAATGTAACCGGCCATCGAAAATGTATGATTTTTAATCTCTTAAAAAACTACCTGTGTATAGTGCGCACCCCTGTTCTTTGCGTAAAAAAAAACACTGATAAAAAGTAGTACTATACACGAGTATATGTGGGAGATCGTCTTTTTCTTTCTTTTCTTCTCCCTGTTTTTTCTTCGTCTTTTTCTTCTTTTTTCTTTCTTTTCTTCTTTTTTCTTCATTTTTTTCTTCTTCTTCTTCCTTTTCTTCTTCTTCTTCTTCTTCTTCTTCTTCTTATTATTATTATCTTTTGTTTTCTTTTCAGTACAATCTCTTAACGGCACATTACACGTCACAGTGGACACTTCGACGTGAGTTAATGGTTAGCAATCTTGCCTGGCTACATCAATTACGACTGAGTAGTAAGTTCGATTCTCACTGGGTGCTCCACACTTCCGTCTTCGTGCCGTATCTAAGCTACGCTTAGAAAATCACCATTTGAGTTCGATTCTCGCTGGGTGCGCCATCATTCCAGCCACATGTAAGCTACGCTTAAAAAATCAACATTACATGCCACATAAGCCAGATAGTAAATATATGCATTCTATTTACACAAATTTTGAAACTAAGTGATACGTGACATATAAATTGGTTAAATTTCCTTTACATTGATAATACGTTTCTGAGTATATAGCCAGAGTTCCACACCGGGCATTATTTTAAATCTCTTGCAAAGAGTGACTATCAGGGATTTTGTTACTGTTCTTGTTTGTACTTATTTTATCATACTCAGTATTCTAGTAGACTTAAAAAGCCACCTTTTTGCCGTTTCACTTTCACTTTCACTTTCAAAAGTCTTCACTTATTCTGTTATATTCATTAACAGTTTTATGTGATAACACTACCATATATATTAGCATGCAATTATTATTCCGTCCTAGGTATGACGATAAACTACATCTGCGTCCTGGGTAAGACGATAAACTAAATCCAACAGTAAGGCCTCTGACCAGGAGTTTTTGAGGAGCGTAGAACTACCTCTTAATTGCTGATGTTCCCAGGTCCACCCTGACCCTGGGGTGGTAGAACCTGTTAGGACCACAGCTATGGGTAAATAGTTGACCTCCAAACTAGGGTTAAAACATTATGAAAGTGTAAAAATAAAACTTTCAATATCAGAAATACTTTCTAAAAAAAATTATTACCGGCAATAAAATTTTGAAGAAAAGTTGTTACCAGCAATACATTGTTACCAGCAATGCATTCTTAAAAATAAAAATAAATATGACCAACGATACATTTTTGAAAACAATTACCAGATATACATTTAGAAAAAAATATTGTCAGCATTAAAAATCTTGTCGGTATTAAATAACCCACTGTAAAACAAGCCTAACAAAACCAAACCATGCAATTATTATTATTTTTTTTTTTATTTCTGGCGTTTACACATTTCTTTCCGGGTCCCGCCCAGGGACCTAAGGTGAGAAATGGCATCATGACACTTTCCACTGACAAAAAAAAAAAAATACATAACTTGAGTCTCATTAGAGTTTGATTGATGGATCATAGTATTTTGTCTTATATCTAATATTATCCTATCTATTTCTGTCTTTGAGAGTCTATTCTTTTGCATGATGTCTCTACGGACATTGGCAAGCATCTCTGGATTATTATTATTATCATTATTATTATTTTATTTCTTTTAGTTTCTGGTGTATAGTCATTTCTTTCCGGATCTCAAACAAAGACGTAAAATTAGAAATGGCATTATGACATTTTTCCACTGACCATTTTTTGAAAAACATAAACTAAGATCACACACATTATTATTATTATTATTATTATTATTGAGTAAGAGTGCAGCATTTTAAAAAAAGTGACACTGAGGTACAAATATACGCAGCTCGATCATAACACTCAGTCCTATAAGGATATACTCGGCACACGCATCACCGCCATATGAACGTGATGTCGTATCAGGTTTTGATAAAAGCCGCTCATAAAATTACAGGTGGGGCCCAGTTTTCAATACCTTCTGGTCAAGTAACCCAGTTTGCTCACACGGTTTTTCATCAAGGCCGATCTTAAACATCAAGATATGAATTCCAAGTCGCCTTGGCCGCCTCATCCTTCAGAATTGAACAAAACAACCCTCTCGACACAAGGTTATAGTAATCCACTATTTCACTCTCATTAAGAGAGTTAGCCACTAGGAGATATGCCAAACTAGTAATGGGCGGGCTTTTGACAAGCAAATCTGTGATAATGAACGTGATATTTACTGTAGTCAGTTTTAATTCACCGAGACAAAACTTCTATATGTTAACACCTCCAATCAGTTAAGACCAAAAGCCATGAACTCCATTATTATTATTATTATTATTATTGTTGTTGAAGCTTAAATAAGCATGGAATAATACAAATACAAAATGTAATGTTAACAAAATGTATTGAAACAAAGAATAGGTACACAATATTTACAGTTAATATTCTTGGGAAGACTGTTCCTGCATTGGGTTGACTAAATTAGTCTCTGGATTCAATTTCTTAATCTCTACTTCCCCGTCTTCCGGTACCAACCCATATTTATATGGTCGGTAGTCCGCTTATGTAAATTAGGTGTATCATACACAACAATTATTATTATTATTATTGTTGCTGTTGTTGTTGTTTTTATATGTGTATCTTTCCTGTATATTATTTACATTATTCGAACTATTGTCCTTATCTTTGTCGCCATATTTATTATAACGTTTCAGCCGTTGTACGCTCCGGTCTTCTTCAGGTGGTTGGAATGTCGAGCTGAACCCTTTATTTCGCTCACTGGAGTAGACTGTTCTTGTGCCATGTTTGATGGATGTCAGTTATCAGTTATCTCTTGTTATTTCCCTCTCTAAGTTCTCCACTCTTGAACTCACACTCTTTGGGTCCTGTCACTGGGTCTAACCAACGCCTTTATCCACTATGCCATGTGTCCTTGAGGATATCTGGGTATGAATTGTAATAAATATGGCGACAAAGATGAGGACAACAGTCCGAATAATGTAAATAATGTACATGATACCTCATCTCAGAAATATAGACAGTATCTTTCCTGCTTTGTACTGTTGAGGCGAGTCCAAGATAAGGCCCTTAGGCCCAGTAGGAGAATTGTCCTTTAACTGATAGCATTTTTCTTAGTATATGAGATGTTCCTAGTAGGGCGATCTTCTAGGCAACTTATACTTTGATGTTACCCGAGGCATCAATAATTGTAAAATTGTTCATTCTTTTCAGTTCCAAGAGTTTCGATTACTATTAATACAGCTTCAGTCTTTATTCCCCATATCCTGTTAATCACGATTTCCTGGTCCTTTTATTTGGACTATTTCTCGATAATTTTTTCGAGTTGTTTCACTCAGATGGTACTGCTATATCAATAAGCATACTTTTTCTGAATTTTTTGTCTTTTATGATAATATCAGGTTTTTTCGCTTTTATTTTCCTTTTATTATTATTATTATTATTATTATTATTATTATTATTATTGATATTCATTTCCTTCCGCGTCTCAGTCATAGGCCTAAGGTCAGAAATAGCATCACTGCATCTTTGTAAAAATAAGAAAGAAAAACAAACAAAGCTAAAATTACACACATTTTAAACAGATAAATCCTTTCGTAAGGTGTGAGCTGTACTTGTGAGTACATTCTTTTGTATTCCTTTCAGGTATGGGTTACCAGGGGTCCCTTCAATGAGTCTCTCGCAACCTTGTCCAATCAAACCGACGGCTCCAACTACAGCTGTAATTACTGGTGTTATGTGTCACATTTTAAAGATGTCCACTTCAAAATCCTTGTATTTTGATAGTTTTTTGAAGACCTTCAAAGATACATTACAATCTGAAGGAACTGTCACGTCAAAAAAGAAATCACATTATTATTATTATTATTATTATTATTATTATTATTATTATTATTATTATTTCTGTTCAGTTCAATCCATTACCCTTAACTTAAGTAAGGCAAGGTAGTTAATATATGCATTGTTTACACAAATTTTGATGTTAAGTGATAATTAACATGGACAGTGTTTATGCTTTTTTTCTCTCTCTACAAAACTCTTATGAGTGGATGAGCAGTTTTACATGGTGCAAATCATTGAATCTTTTGTAAATAGGGTTAACCAGAGATATTGCTATTGTTCTTGCCTGTAACTTTTTTTAACATACCCAGCGCTCCATTTAGATATAACACTAAATTTAAGGTGTCACATATTTTTTTAATTTTAATTTCAAGGATATTTACATTTTATACTAATATTCGCCCAATAGAAGACCTAAGAGTCGCTCAAGGTAGAAGGTTACTGTGTGGTATTGTATGAGCGTATGAAAAGTCAAGAAGTGAACTCCGAGGGATTATGCAGGAATTGTAACGGTTAACCCTAGACGAAGAAGTCAAGCTCAGGAAAACATCCTCTGCCGGGAATCTGCTCTACAAGTCAGCAGTTTTTGGTAAGAAGCTATCTGAGTGGAACTTACTTCTTGCTCGTAGAACATGAAAGGGACGGAGATGATTCACACTTGTGTGTGTAACATGATGGGTCCCAGTCGTAAAGGTCAGATCTGGTGGACTTAATGAAATGTAGCTCACCAAAACATACACCATGGAAATAGCGGATTAGCTGCAAGAGGTTCGCGACGTTTCGTCTGTTGAGAAAAATGTTTTAGGCTAGAAAATAATTCATCACCCTCAAGACAAGTCTATCACGACAGGCAAGTGAGGCCTAAGCAATTTCAGCCCAAATATGACAGCAATACTCCATTCTTTGTTCTAATCTAGCTCTTGTAAAGATAGAGTATAGCAGAGGGAGACAGCTACATACTGGAGTGGTACAATGTAGCGACCATTTTCCCAGCATCTTTCGCAATAGATCGGGTATATCAGAGAGCTTGAGTCCCAGTAGACATTTAAGGTAAAGAGCTTTCTTGAGAGAAGATCCAGCCATTATTATCGGTGAAATTTCATGGTCTGCTCAGTGGCTGTGGAATGTTACTGGTTTGATTTTGGTCGTATTACATTTTACAAGCCTGTCTTTTCTCCACTGAACAATCTGTTTTTGATATTCTATAAAGGATATATTTTTCTCTGATGGCACTTCGGTGGAGTAATGGATAGCGGCTTCGATTGAGAAATCGGAGAGCCGTGCTCGAATTCCAGTCAGATCCATTATATTCACTTACGCGCTAATACGTAAAATGAATACCCTTCTTCTCCACGCGCCCAATCTATGAGTAAATAGCAGGACAGACTGGGTTTTATAGCTTTGGATGGCAACTGGTCTACCGCAAAAAGAAATGGCGACCTACTGCGGGAAAAAATCTGCCTCGCCAGTTATGTATCGAAAGATACATGATCGCCTAAGCGTGTATCACGCATGGCACATAACTGACTGTTATGACAAGACATATTTTTCTTCTCTTAAATCACAAATTTAGTTTCTTAGCTTTGATACGTCTATCAGTAAGAATAGTAAAGTCTTAAATATTATTAAACTCATGGCTTTTTGTCTCATGCCATTTTTCAGCGTGTAATAAACTGTAGTACTGGCATCTCTCCCAAATAATATACTGTCCAAACTTATCATATCTATCATTTCGTTCGATGTCAAGATTTGACAATCAGGCTGTAAGTAATAATAGTCTCAAAATGTTGTTCATATAATATATATTGGATCTGTTCCATTCTTTATTATGTTGTTCTAATTCTTGGTGAATAGGTTTTGGTCCTCAGCAGTCATTATAAATGCCCTCGTCTTTGCTCTTAGTCCAGGATTCTTCAGCTACGGATGGGTCCTGTATTTATTTACATCTACATCGTTGCTTCTGAATACCTATTGGATAGATAAGCGTTTTTATTCCTTGTTTCATGTTTTTTTCAAACTGCCATTATTATTATTATTATTATTATTATTATTATTATTGTTATTATTATTTGCATGTCGCTTTCTTCTTCAGTTACCACACGTTACAACCTGCCAATGCCATAGAAATAATAGACTATTCTGTTTGAGTCACGAGAAAAGCCAGAAAAAAATATATCAGGGACACTGTTTGGCTTCAGTGAAAGAAAGAAAGAAAGAAAGAAAGAAAGAAAGAAAGAAAGAAAGAAAGAAAGAAAGAAAGATGCGGTAATGTGTTTAACGTCTGTTTCAGTGAAATGGAAAAGATTATTCGTTTTAATCGCTTGGGAAGACGGGAGAGACATATCAGAGACGCTACTTGGTTTCAGTGAGAAAATAAAAGACAGAAATAAATAAATAAAGAAAGAAAGAAAGAAAGAAAGAAAGAAGAGGCGATAACACTCTTATTTGTTTAACGTTTGTTTCAGTGAAATGGAAAAGTTATTGTATATTATAGGATATATTTTAATATAACATTATACATTTTATATCATTATATTATATATCATTTATCATTAATATTATTTTAATATATATATATATTGTGATATAAGATATATATTGTATATTATAGGATATATTTTAATATAACATTATACATTTTATATCATTATATTATATATCATTTATCATTATTATTATTTTAATATATATATATATTGTGATATAAGATATATATTGTATATTATAGGATATATTTAATATAATATTATACATTTTATATCATTATCATATATCATTTATCATTATTATTATTATTTTAATATATATATATATAGTGATATAAGATATACATTGTATATTATAGGATATATTTTAATATAATATTATACATTTTAAATCATTATATTATATATCATTTATCATTATTATTATTATTTGAAGGCAATATTACTGTTCAGTAATTGTAAGTTATTTCTTTCTTTTAATATGTAAGTATTGTAAGACGTCATCTATACGCGAATAATATTATTTCTTTCAGAGTTCTACAAATGCCAGGATAAATCTTTAGCCGCAAATGGATGCTAATCAACTTTGGATTATAACATTGATTCTTATGGCGAAATTTTTCCAGCTGAACTTTCGTCAACAACAGGCTTATGCGCCTAAAGGAAAAAAAATATTCATTGAAACACTCAAGTTCAGTACTTTCAAACATTCTAAAATGGAATGCTGTTAAATGCATTTTGAGCATTTCTGCCCCCCACACCCTTTCAGTATTATACAAAAGAAGGTTTTCTCTATAAGATGACATATAGCTGACATTATTTTTCAAGGGTGGAGATAACGTCCTTTAAAAATCAGATGTAACGCTTTTTCGTTTTTTAGAGATGATATTTTTCGTTTTGTTTATTGTTTTATATTTCTTTATTTCAAAGTTCGGTGGTAGTTCGACAAATCTCATCGGAGTGCTGGTACAGTTTTTTCCTTAGTATTCTCGCTATATTTAGCGTAGCTGTGGTCTGAATATAACTCATATCTTCCCTGCAATTGCCAGTTGTTGTTGCTTTTTAAATTGTTTTTGTTGTTATTAGAAATTCGTTTATTTATTTGGGATTTTATCACTTTTAGATGATATCTGCTTTCTGTTGTTCCATTTTTTTTTTTTGCAATCTGGACGGGGCAATATTCAGAAATGAAAAGCTCGCAATAAACCAAGTTTTGAAAACAATTTTTTTTCTCTCTCGTGTTGTGGATTGACAACTTTCCCGTTGTCTTACATAAACTTTGTTATTGAAAATAAATCTAACAAAAGCTACTCGACAACGTACATGCTCTTCATATGTTTCTACTTAAGCTCACTGGACTCACTTATTAAAAACCTAAAGAATATCTCTCTCGATATATGTGTAAAAGTGTAAAACCTCTAGCAAGTGCTGTTGTGTGGGAATACAGAAGCGTTAGCATCAAAACACTTAAGTTTATCTAATTTTCAGTCGAACAATATCCAAAGTTTTAAAAGAAAGTACATTTTTCCACTTTCTTTTCGATTCGATCAAGCTGAATTATTCATAGTGCACATTTAAATTCACTCCATGACATTGGTGACATTTACATAGACATCTTATACACGAAACGTATCAACTATTACGGGACGGTATGTAATTGTGCAAAACAGAAATTGTATACGTACCAATAAGCAGGTGTCGGGCAATTGGTTGCAGACTTAGAATGAATTAAACAAGCAAAAGCAGATTTTACCTAAACTTAGGAAAGCCTCAAAGACTATGGAAAATAATGAGGAAAAAAAGCGTTTATTTTACGCACCAAATTTTTTTCAACATCTTACCCATGTAAATTTGTCTAACTCATTTTCGTATATTAGCCGTAAAATTCAACCATTATTCGCGTTCTCGTGCACAAAAGAATGTATTTAATGCATATATTTATCTTGCTGGGTATATATTTACATGCATGTGTGCCCAAATTTTACACCTCAGAAGAACAAACATGTATATCACCCTCGGAAAAGTAATGTCCGATTTGACTTTGCAAAACAGATGCAGAAACTGCATTCAATGATTTCTTGCCTTCCAACCCTTTAGCATTTAATGTATAAATTTTCAGGGTTCCTATTTTGACTGATTTAATTCAGGAATTAAATTTGATTCTTTGTAAATTTATATATATATATATATATATATATATATATATATATATATATATATATATATATATATATATATATATATATACATACACACACACACATATATATATATATATATATATATATATATATATATATATATATATATATATATATATATATATAAAAAAGAAACGAAAAGAATATAAATTCAAACGTTCATAACATTAATTTAAAAAGGACTCAATACAAGCGTATATATATATATAATTACATGATGATTCATGTGAGCCGAAAGCTTAGATCGAGGGACAAATATAAAAAATATATATAAAAATATATAAAAATATATAAAAATATCCAAATGTTGGATAGTTTTGTCTTTATTTTCTCTCGAATCTAAAGCCACTATACGACGCTTAGAACGGCTCATGATCAAACATAATAGACATTCGCTTTCTGTTTATATTTAACAACATATATATATATATATATATATATATATATATATATATATATACAGTGGCGTAGCTAGAGTAAACGTCACCCGGGGCGGCCTGCTCAAATGTCACCCCAATGACCCCGATTCACTCTATGCTGAATGGTTAGCTGTAGCTAAATTTTCAGATATGCTCTACCTCTACTTTACTCTACTGACCGGTACGTTACTGTTTTACATGTATGATCCAAGACAAAATCCAATACTACAAAATAATCAGTTCAAATCAAAGATTTTTAAAATGCAACTGTTCACTTTCAGAACAACTAAATACAAAACACGGCAATAAACAAAAGAATGGCATTCGATACTATGATCTTAGAATGAATGTTTTCTTGTTTACATTTTGGCAAACTGGTCAATGACATCGTCAAAATCTGTTTGTCTTGTAAGCTCGTTTTCAATGGATAGCACAGCCAGATCCGACAGTCTCGACTGACTCATGGTTGACGTAATTTTCTGTTGCTAATTTTCCGGTGTCCGATTTTCCGTTGCATCATTTTCTGGGTACCATTTAATTATCAATGATTTTTGAAATTATTTTTCTTGACAAAAATGTTCTATTTAATTTTTTCTGACGGGGGGACAAAACTGGGGGAGTCATAAATTATTTCAGGGTGCCATAAGTTATTTCGGTGTGGGGGGTCATATGACCGCCTACGAAACCCTGTGACTCCACCACTGTTTTCAGACTATTTTTGGGACCTTAGCCTGGTTGAAAAATTTTGTTGGGGGTGACATTTTGACACCCCTCCTGTGCTGGCACCCATGGCGGTCCGCCCCCTCGCCCCCCTTAGTTACGCCACTGTATATATATATATATATATATATATATATATATATATATATATATATATATAAGGAATTAACGGATTTTATTAATAATCCGACATTATTAATCCAACATTATTTGTTATCGCTCTAATAGTCCTTTTTGTGAACGGACGTCTTTGGGTAGACGCCATGTTTTTTTCTTAGTATGAAATACGCCTGAGTATACTAAAAAAATGTATTTTCTAGCATACACAGGTACCTTCGACCTATTTGGACTAAATATTGAAATAACCCAGAACCGATACTAGCAGCAAACCGTCAGCATACGTAAAGAAAGCGAATTAAGTCAATATGCAAAAATAGTTATAAGACAAGGATGTGTTTTCTCACCAGATCTATTCAACTTATACGAAGAAAGAGAATTAGAAGTACTACCAGTTTTCATTATTGGCGACCACAATCTTAACAACAGACGACAATGGTAATAGCAGACACAGAAGGGAAACTACAACAAGATCTCCTACAGAAAGTAGTTAAAGAAAGCAATAAGAAAGGATTAAACGCTAATTGAAAGACACAAGTTATGGATGTTAACAAAAGGAATAACCCAACATGTTACATCTAAGCTACGCTTAGAAAATTACCCTCACTTTCAGCCTTGTGTGATATCAGAACTACGCTTAGAAAATTACCCTCACTTTCAGCCTTGTGTGATATCAGAACTACGCTCAGCCTTGTGCTAAGAGCTACGCTTAGAAAATCACCCTTTTCAGTCTTAAGCTATATCGGAGCTACGCTTAGAAAATTACTTTCAGAGTTGTGCTATATCAGCTTTTAGAAAATCACCCTCACTTTCAGCCTTGTGCTATATCAGAGCTACGCTTAGAAAATCACCCTCACTTTCAGCCTTGTGCTATATCAGAGCTACGCTTAGAAAATCACCCTCAATTTCAGCCTTGTGCTATATCAGAGCTACGCTTAGAAAATCTCCATTACTTTCTATTCTATATCAGAGCTACGCTTAAAAAATCACCCTCAATTTCAGCCTTTGTGTTATATCAGAGCTACGAGCTACCTTCAGCCTTCTGCTATATCAGAGCTACGCTTAGAAAATCACCCTCACCTTCAGCCTTGTGCTATATCAGAGCTACACTTAGAAAATCACCTTCAATTTCAGCCTTGTGCTATATCAGAGCTACGCTTAAAAAATCACCATCACTTTCAGCCTTGTGCTATATGAGAGCTAAACTTAGAAAATTACCTTCACTTTCGAACTCGGTTCTCCGATTCGTCAATCTGAGCCGCTATCCATAAGTCCACTGGTAGACTAATCTAAACTATAACCGGATATATTCTTGGAGGGGGATAATCAGGCTGCAAAAAATTAGAAAAAATAATAAAGGGTGCGGTTTGACTAAATTTGCTGTTTGGGAACTTTCTTTTTTTTAACTCTGTACAAGTTAATCTTAGACTTGAACAGGTTAAAATTGTAGTGATCACGAAAGCACCCTGTTGGGAGTCGGTTCCTCAGAGCAGTGGTTCGCGAGAAGAAACTTCTCGAGTGGTACTTACATCTCACAAATGCAACACGAAGGTTATGAATGTGGTTCACTACAATGTGCGTAACGGATTTTAGCCTTGAGAGTAAAAATTGATTGGACTATGTCTTTTGAAATTGAATTTATCTACTCTTACTTCTCGGAAATTCTCGTCAGTGTCACGAAGTAAGAGAGACAGACGCTAATAAGAAAAGAAGGAGGGAGCGAATAAGGAGCAGAAAAGTAACGGAAGAGAGAGCAATAACAAAAAAATAATATATATATATATATATATATATATATATATATATATATATATATATATACGGAAAGAAAGAGATCCAAAGAGAAGTAATAGGGAAAAGCAGAGAGAAAGTGAATGAGACGACATGAAAGTGAAAAAAAGCGTAAATGCTTGAAAAATTACCAAACAAGCAAAATTTATAAGAAAAAAAAAACATAAAGTAAAATGTAAAAAGTGAGAAAGACGGAAAAGCAAAGAAAAAAAAAGAAAAAAAAAGTTAAGAAAAAATGAAAACGAAATAAAAACTAAAGACGCTAAAAAAATTAAAAAGAATTTAAAAAAATAAATTTAAATAAGGGGATAGATAGATAGATAGATAGATAGATAAATAGATAGATAGATAGATAGATAAGAATCAAATTTAGGCCGACAGTCAGATTGAGATAGATAGATAGATAGATAGATAGATAGATAGATAGATAGATAGATAGATAGAAAAAGGAAGGAGAATGTTAGATAGATAGATAGATAGATAGATAGATAGATAGATAGATAGATAGATAGATAGGAAGAAAATGTGAAGGAAGGAATATGATAGATAGATAGATAGATAGATAGATAGATAGATAGATAGATAGATAGATAGAAAGAAAATATGAAGGAAGGAAATCGTTAGATAGATAGATAGATAGATAATAGGAAGAAGATAAGGAAGAAGGGAAGGAATAAGATAGATAGATAGATAGATAGATAGATAGATAGATAGATAGATGTGAAGGAAGGAAAATGTTAGATAGATAGATAGATAGATAGATAGATGTGAAGGAAGGAAAATGTTAGATAGATAGATAGATAGATAGATAGATAGATAGATAGATAGATAGATAGATGTCTAGATAGATAGAAAATGTTAGATAGATAGATAGATAGATAGATAGATAGATAGATGTGGAGGAAGGAAAAATGTTAGATAGATAGATAGATAGATAGATAGATAGATGATGGATAAGGAAGAAAATGTTAAGGAAGGATAGATAGATAGATAGATAGATAGATAGATAGATAAGGAAGAAAGTGTGAAGGAAGGAATATGTTAGATAGATAGATAGATAGATAGATAGATAGATAGATAGATAGATAGATGGATAGATGTGATAGAAAGAAAATGTGAAGGAAGGAAAATGTTAGATAGATAGATAGATAGATAGATAGATAGATAGATAGATAGATAGAAAGAAAATGTGAAGGAAGGAAAATGTTAGATAGATAGATAGATAAATAGATAGATAGATAGATAGAAAGAAAATGTGAAGGAAGGAAAATGTTGGATAGATAGATAGAAAATTTGAAGGAAGGAAAATGTTAGATAGATAGATAGATAGATAGATAGATAGATAGATAGATAGATAGATAGATAGATAGATGAACAAGCTGATTCAAAACGGCATGCAAGAAAACAGCTGAGAAGAAAATGGGAAAAAATTTGTGGAGTGCGAAACATTCCTGCGATAAAAAGGCGGTCAAACAAATAAATAAAATGGCGATGGAATAATTCGCAGTAGTGTTCCAAGATTTTTAATCCGATTACGGATTAAAGCGTCCCTGAAAAGTTTTGCAAATGATAGAAAGACCTGAAGATGTGATGAATAATGATACAAATAATGGCTGGTTTTAAGCCATCGCCAGTGAATATCATTATTTGAGGATAAGGGGGAAACAAATGTAAAAAAAAAACTCCCACTATCAACATCATCAACACTAACGACAAATATAAGTGGCATTAAAGTTTCCATCTCGCAAATGATATTTGGCCTCTTGATGTCTTTATGTTTCACAAGTGTGGCTTATGTTGTGAGTTGAGATCCAGTGAAGAAAAGCGTAGAAAAGATGAATAGCAAAGGAAATATTATGGAAAGAGAAAAAGAGAGAATAAGATTAAGAAATGGCAAGAAAAGAGAAGGAAATAGAAAGGGAAAGAGAGAAAAATAAAGAAAGGCTTATGGAAAAGGAGAGAATCAGAAAACAATTGTAAAAAGAAACAAGATGGAGACGGTGAATGCATTTAAGGAAATACACAGCGGCTCAAATAAGAAAGAAAGAAAAAACGAAAAAGAATGCCTTCCGTTGAAATTATTTTTTGTATAAACAGAGTAAATTTAATAAAGAGAAAGAAAGAAAGAAAGAAAAAAGAAAGAAAGACAGAAAGGGAAAAACAAACGAAAAATAATGTCCTTCAATGAAGTGAGTTTTGAAAAAAAACAGAGTAAATTTAATAAAGAGAGTGAAAAAGAAAGAAGAGGGGTATAAAAAACGAAAACTGTTGTCTTCCAATGAAGTGATCTTTTTGATAAAACGTTGTAAATCTAATAAAGAAAAAGAAAACAAGAAAGAAAGACACAAAGAAAGAAGGGGAAGAACAAACGAAAAATAATGTAGTGATATTTTTGATAAAACGGAGTAAATTTAATAAATAGTTAGAAAGAAAGAAAAAAAAAAGAAAGAAAGAAATGAGAGAACAAATGAAAAATTAAGTCTTCTGATGTCGGGATTTCTGAAAAATCAGGGAAAAATAAAATAAAAATTGAGGGGATATGACATTTAATAAAGATTTTTTGGAACGAATTAAATATGAAAAGGTAAGAGGAAGAAAAAAACAAAAAAATGTTGTCTTCCGGTTTGTGATTTTTTGACCAAACGGAATAAACTTAAAAATATATTTTCCTTTTGAAATGTCTTCCCTTTGTTCAAGAAATAAAGAAATGCAGACAGGTATTTTAATAAAGCAATATTCGGAACGTCTCAAGTAAATATAAAAAGAGGAATGAAATAACTGAAAAATTAAAAAGAAGAAAGAAAGAATCAACTTAAAATAGACAAACAGCCAAACAAAGAAGAAGATATTCTAATAAATGATCAGAATAAAATGGAATGATTTTGAAAAGAAAGATAGAATGTAAGAATTACAATAACGTTTTGAAAAAAAAAAGGGAAAATAAATTTCTGTGGAGCAAGTTTTCGGAATCGGTAAAATATATAAGCAAATATGAAAGGCTAGATTTATTTTAGATATTATTATCACAATCATTAATGAAATATCTCTATCTATAAAAGGCAGGGTGTGTGTGTGTGTATGTAACGAATGCACGGCCGCAATTTTCGACGGATTTGCACTAAAATTTACATGCACATGCTCCAACTTAGTAAAAAGGCCAAGACCGACTTTGCATTTCCCAACTCCCATCGATAGTGGAAATAATCGATTTTTTCATGCATCTACGGCAGTTTTCATATAATTTGCGGCCATTTTGTGCTAGCCAGAGTGAGAACCTATAGCTGGCTGCCACGAATAGGCAGGAAGATTCTATTGGCCAGCGTGAGAGCCAACAGCTGACTGACACGAATGTTAACTAGCATACTAGCATGCAAAAAAAATATCGATAGCTGCATTCGTCACAAGTGGGAAAAATTTAAATCTGCATGGCACTTTACTCCAATTGGCTCATTCGCTTGCTTAAACTCAACGTTGATTCTGATTCTGCAGAACTGGTTTGGGTGTGAAAATGTATTTGTTGTTAACATTCTTTTTTTATTCGGTTTTTACAGTTACGAGTCCTTTTTTAAAGCTGATCGTTTTGTGTTCATTTTGTTTAGTTCTTTTTCGTAACAGATTTAATGTTTAGTATAGAGCTTAGAAAAAATTCGCAGTGTGAGATAGGCAAGAAGTAAGGCATGTAGCAACATCAGCACGGCAAAGGGCACTCCTTTAAAGGCAAGGAAGGGCAAAAATATTTTAAGTCAAGTGATAGTTATTGCTGTATGAGTCGTACGATTTTTGAATCAAGCACGGGCAACGCCGGGCCATGCTGCTAGTTAAACATAAAAGAAGAATCTTGATACATCTGAATGAACGGCTTGTGAACATCATAGAATGTAACAAGAGACCGGAATTTCCTACCATTTGAGTGGCACTTGATCTTGAAATTTTTTTTTATATATCTAATTATTTATACATATATATAATTTATTCCATTTACCTTACTCCTGGATATCGGGTTTTTGAATTGGAGCTCACACATATCAATTCTATTGTTGGTTGTTATAAAATTGCCGGAGTTTCAGGTCCAGTTAAAATCATTTACAGTGCACTTGACCATGTGGTGTCATAGATCCAATGTGTCACGCTATAACACCCAAAGATAAGAATAATAGCTAGAATAAAATAAAAGTTACACTGGCAGTGATTGACATCGCGTTAGCAAATTCCTCAAAATTCTTCAGGAGCTTCAAGGCCGCCATTATCTACAAATAACAATAAAATTGATGAAAAAAAAATCTTTATAATTTAAAATGTTACATTAGGCTGAAGAATTTTAAATATTTTCCAGTAAAATACGACGTTGTTATTTACTCTTAAAAATAGCTTTTAAAATGTCTAATAGAAAAAATAATAATGATTGTTATTGTATTAAATTGCTTTCTGAATATTTCCTTTAAAAAGTTATATCGTCAGAAAGTCTGTATAAAAAAGGTAACTGGAAAAATAATATTTAAAAAAGAAAAAAGTATGCGAAGCATTATTAAGATCGCGGAAATTATTTTTGGTCTGATTTTTCCATTGTATAAAGTTTTATTTTGGTGATTAATATACGCTGCTGAATTAAGTGTATGGATAAGAAATAAATGATGCTGAAAAATAAAAATCTGTGGTTAATTTCAAATATACACCCCATTCTAAATGTATGTAAGTTTTGCTTATATTGACTTATAGGAACAGGACAAATTAAAAATATTCGCTTTCATTATGGGCTGACTATTTAAAGAAGATAAGTAAAGGATTTTAATATCTATAATCTTACTAACAAGATTACTCTTGGTTAGCAGTTTTTATTATGATGCCAACCATGAATCGTATCGTTTTTGTGGTCTTGCCCTCAAGGTTACAACTACGTGGTTTTGCATTGTTTTAACTTAAATAACTGGTACCTCGCATCTAAGGCATGAATGAATAATTTAAAAAAAAAACACTGAAAACAATTTAAAAAATACACGCAAAAAATAGGCTGAAGAATTCAAAACAACTTTAAAAAATTCCTGAAAGTAAAAATTTTATGGGAAAAAATCTATTGAAAATGTAATTCGTAATCTAAAACATCTTAAAAACAACAGAAATGTCCATTATCAAAAACTGTTTCTTGAATGGCGATTTTTGAAACAATCAACAACGCAGAGAATTGGTTTATCTTCACAAACGGCACAAAAGTACCGTGTGAACTACTTAAAGCATCCTGGCCGCTTACAGGCATAAAGGAATTGACGGAACAACATTTTTTACCGTCCCTTTTCTTGGTGGGTGTGGGGTACAAACTCTGCAAGTTCTGGCTGGACACTGTTTCTTCTCACTTGGTAGTCAGTCAGTTATGTGCCATGTGTGATACACGCTTAGGCGATCATGTATCTTTCGATACATGACTGACGAGGCAGATTTCTTCCCGTCGTAGGTTGCCATTTCTTTCTGCGGTAGACCCGTTGCCGTCCAAGGCTATAGAACCCGGTCTATCGTGCCATCGCTGGAGGGGGTGGGGAGAAGTAGAAGATTCCCAAGGGTATTAGCACGTAAGTGAATATAATGGATTCGACTGGAATTCGAACCCTGCCCTCCGATTCCTCAATCCGAGCCGCTCTCCATTACTTCACTGTGACGGCTTCTAAATAATGCCGTGTTTCGTCTTTATTGGACAATTTATGTTATTTTGGTAGTTAAGCAAACAGTTCGCCAATTGCGCAGTGATACTTTTAGTGTGAAAACAATGTTAAGACACCAGATGAAGCCATAAATCAACCCGTAAACAACGTTGATTGCATACAGTTTGTGATTGTACAACTAGCGTTTGAAGTCGGATTTCGTAATTGACTGCTGGCAGTCAATGTAAAACATTGACATTCAGTTTCGTCTGTTTTCATTTATTTCAATAACTCTCTCATTTTATTTTCAGATCTTTCTTTATTCTAAATTCTAAATAAAACAATAGAAATAATTCACATTAGTTTATTTTGTGGTTCTATGCTAGTCATGGCACTAGGTGTCGTCTTAGTTCCGTGACTTCCATATGCATTTCTGACTAGTTTTTTTTCTGTCAACTTCTTTATGTCTGAAGGCGACCAGAATGCTGTAAGCAGATCAAATGCAACTTATGCAGTTGCTTTGAAGTTTGACAGTATTTGAATTCATTATCTCGCAGTGACCTTCCAATATGGACACCGAATACGGAAGCAAAAATTAAAAAATAGGTGTGTTGAATTTTGGCAGACTCAAACTTATTAAACCTTGTGACCTTTAAAATAACCAAATTCTAGGAAAATTCTTTATTTTCAAAAAATCCTATTCTTGATAGAATTTTGTTAGAAAAAAATAAGAAAAAATTTTCTTCTTAATTTTTAAGTGCCACTTAACAATATCATCCTGTCTCAATTTTAACGCAAAATAAAATAAAAATTCTCCCTGCTTCGTTCATATTTCTCAAACAATCATTTGATAATATTCACAAAATCAATTTTACTTGGTCAAATAATTTTCAAATGTTCAGTAAATTCTATTTTAAGTTTCAGGGAATATTCCCGTCATCAGTTTTCGGCTACGATCAATTGTTCTATGGCCATTTTATCAGTACGTTCGTCCGTTGCAAGCATTTGTTTCAATGTTTTAGGAATTAATATAATTTGAAGGGCTCATACGTCTCGATGAAATATGTTTTGCCTCTCTTGTTTCAATATGTATTGTCTTGATTTTAAAACTTTATAAAGGATAAACAGAATCATTACAAGTTATAAGTGACCCAGTTGCTTCATATGTGAGTGATTTTTTAATAAGCGCTTTCTTTCAATATCTGCCATCCTAAAAGTTCAGTTTGCGCCCCCACCGCATATTTATTCGAGGAATTACGATATTCATTAAATAAATAATAATATATTTTAATCTGTAAATAAAACAATAAAAAACATCCTTAATTCTTTTATGTATTCCAACTTCCCAGAAAACAAAAATATAAATTGACCCCCTCGTTTCTATTTTCTAAAACTTCATTTGACGCCATTAAACCCTTCTCCGCCAATTATTTTTCGAAAAAACATTTTTATTTGCTTTTAATGCAGTAAATAAGAAACTAAGGCACCTTGAAGCACTCGAGCGGTGGCTAACACCTCTACCAGACTTGTGAGTTGACAATTGAACTCGTTTCAAGATCAGAAGGGTGTAAAAAGAATCAAGATCGACGTATAAACAGGTCTGTAGCTGTTTTTTTTTTTTTTTTGGACGTTAAGTTTTGGACGTGTTTATTCGTCCATGTCAGTAAAAGATACTTTCGATAAAACATATATACGCGTCTACGCCAGGGAAGAGGTTAAAAAAATCAATTTTACTTGGCCTTATATATTTTGAAAGGTTCATTGAACATTAAATAAGTTTCAGATAATGTTCCCCTCATCAGTTTTGGGCTATGATCTAATTCTTCTGTTGCTCCTTTATTAGTGCGCGTGTCCGTAGCGAGCATTTTATCGCAAGGTTTTAGGAATCATAATATATTTTGAAAGGCTTATACCTCTTGGTGAAACATGTTTTACTAAACTATTAAACGAAAACTGGAAATATTTTAATTTAAATTTTGTTCATTTTCATTGATATCATTAATAGTATCGCCATATCTCACTTGTTTTCAGGTTTATATTTTGTAAATTTTATTTCAAATTCGAAATAAAACAAATGAATCTACCCTCACTCGTTTATTTTAATATTTTAATTTATTTATATTTTAATTTATTTATATTTTAATTTATTTATATTTTAATCTATTTATATTTTAATTTATTTATATTTTAATTTATTTATATTTTAATTTATTTACATTTTAATCTATTCATATTTTAATTTATTTATATTTTAATCAATTTTTTATTTTAATTTATTTATATTTTAATTTATTTATATTTCAATTTATTTATATTTTAATTTATTTATATTTTAATTTATTTATATTCTAATCTATTTATATTTTCATTTATTTATATTTTCATTTATTTATATTTTAATTTATTTTAATATTTTTAAATAAAATGAAAATGGACATCTACTCGTTCGTATTTTTCAAAACATCATTTGACGATATTCACAAAATCAATCTCGCTTGGCTTCATAGTTTTTCAATGGTTAATTGAAAAAATGAGTTTTGCAATTTTATCTTTACAAAATTCCCATTAGACTAAAAATGAAGTATAGTTACGATGTCGAGACTAGATCGGCCCAATTCGTACTCTTCAACTTTGATATAGTTTAAAATTCTTTACGGGATCGTGAAGAGGGTGACTTATTTTGCCTAAAATATCAATATCTGAAAAGTTTCCGAATAAATTTAAATATGTAATACACAATTTACGCGAAATTTGGCGTTAGTAAATGGGAAAAAAATCAAATAGTTTGATAGCTGAATATTGATGGTATGAATTATATATACATATACATGTGGCAGAGAGCAATGGTCACCCTTGAAATATTAATAATTATAGTAATATAGAATTTTGTTTATAGATGAGAAAAATAATCCGTGGTGAAGCTTGTGCCCAGAGGATCTCTGCTTCGTTAGAATTATTAATAGAAAATGTCAAAACAATAATTTTGATATGAACTATGGAATACCAATTCAGAAGAGAGTCTGTTCATTTAATCATGAAGTGGAAGTGGTCAGTAATCAGGTTGTATTCTAAGTTACCAACACCCCGGTTTTTTGGTCGCTACCACCGCCTTTATTTAAGCGGGTGTTTGTGCAAAAAAAATCAGTCAGTCGAGTCGAATGAACCCCTTATATCCTGAAAGTGAAATAATTACGGCAACTACTAAGAACAAAAAATGGGTGAACCCAAAAACTACTTCTCTCCTTTCAGAATTATTTGGAATATTTGTTGTTGTTTTTTTTTTCTGGGTTTTATATCATATAAACTAGATTCTTGTAAATGAAGCATTACTCTTTTTTGTACCAATTTCTTCCTTATATACATATACATAAATTTTTCTTTGGACTCGAATCGACTGGTTCATATTTGATTTTTTTTTGCTTGGCCCGATTCTCGCCCCAATGAACTTGTAGGTAGACCAGCTGAATCTTCCCGGACCTGCGATTTGTTACTTGCTCTCCAGGATCAAAAAAATTCACAACGTGACGGGAAAGCGGAATCGAATCGACACTGCGAACCGGAGACTTTGATTGAACCTGTAATAATGGATCAGGACAGGACCAACGGCCGTCTTTTAGGGTCCATCGATCCAGTGGGGCCAGGATAGGTGTTACATACATACATATTGTCATGGGTCCTTACCTATAACTACAAAATGAACACTTCCTAACACTATGTATACTACGCCTCTCAAGAAAGAGGGTCTATTCAAATCGAGCATCTAGGCTTGACGGTCGAACTCTCTGCCTCTGAGCAGAGAGGAACCCGTACGAGGCTCCGCCGAAGGGTAGAGCCTCGTTCGAGGAGGTTGACCAACACGATCCCGTTTATACGGGTTCTATGGGCATGTTTTGGCCGAGCCTACAGGCTCGGGAAACCCACGTTAAACTCGGCCTTGTGCCACATGCAATCCTCGTGGGGGGTGGCTAGATATCGAATCGAGTCGAGCCGATAGTAGTTCACTCCAAACCAGACTGACAGTCATACTAACACCTTCCACATCTTGTAATATTATTTCGTGTAATATACCTTTGTTATTTCTATTCTTGTGTTCGTGTTGTTCTTCCTTGGTCCTAATCTGGACCATAACACATATAATATGAAGTAAAATGTTCATCAAATCATTTTTATCATTATTATGTAATTTTTAGCTTAACTGACACTAAAAGTGGATTTCAATCCACACTAGTGTCGTTTTGTTTTACATTTTTTTATACACAATATAAGTCTTTAGAGCCACACAAGGCAGAGTGTTATTGAATAGGGTTGTTATATAAACGTAATAGAAGGAGGTAAGAAGCGTACATTATAAGGATATCAAGAAAAGATAGCGGTAAACTGTAGACATGAAGAAGTTAAGATTGTAGCGGTCAGAGAAACATCTTCTCAGAGTCTGTTCTAGAAAGTAGCGATTCTTGGGAAAAATGTTCTTCGAAAGGAAGTTGCTCCTTAACAATGGAATGGGGATGGTTCTTCCCATCGTACGTGAGATAGCGGGTCTTAGTTGTAAAGGTCTGAACTGGTAGAACTATGGAATATAACTTGTCACAACATTTGCAATGAGTCACGGTGGCGTAATAGTAGTAGCAGCAGCTCAGCCTGAGGAATCGGAGGGCTGATTTCGAATTCCAGTCGAATGCATTACGTTCACTTACGTGCTAATACCCTTGGGAAAGGTATAAATCCTCTTTTTCTCCCGCCCCCAGCTATGGGTAAATTGCAGGATTTTATAGCCTTGAATAGCAAGATACTGCGGGAAAAAATCTGCCTCGTCAGTCATGTATTAAAAGATACATGATCGCCTACGCGTGTATCACGCATGGCACATAACTGAAAGTGTAAGATAATTCATCACCCACAAAGCCGCGTAGACGTTTTTGAACACTATCAAGGCTAGAAGGAGATGATTTGGCAACTCCAGGCAATTGGTGATTTCTGGAATCGTACAAGGAATTACCATTTTAGAAGCATCTTGAATTTAAGTCCCACGCATGACCTATAACTGGCATATAACAATTTATGTTAAAAACAAGAGGCCAATTGTTTATTATGGTAGGTGAAAATTCAGAATGTGGATAGTGATGATAACACTATCTTTGATATGTAGGTACTTAAAGTTACAAGACATTGTTTCCTAAATTGAGCTGTTGGTTCTAGGCCAGGGGAGAGATCAGCAGCCAGGCCCTGGTCATCTAGATTTGGAGGTGGTTCCATATACTGTTGTATCATCTGCATAGATATTTAGTAATGATCTATGTTATTAACAGATCGTTAATATGAAGCAGAAAGAATGTGGGACCAAGAAGATACCCTTCGGTAAGGCCTGCATTGCTATCATCGACTTCAGAGGACAGGTCATTAACAACGACCTTCATAGACCTATCTAATAAGAGAGAAGTGATAATTTTTGGAAACCTTTCCAGGGATCCTATAGATGGAGGAGAGTTTGTGGGTTTGCGAACGGCATGTGTTCATCTTTGAAACTGATTTAAAACAATGATGAAATACAATCTTAATTGACTGTAAAACCAGTGATATAACCGGTGATTTTCATGCAAAATATTTTAATCAAATTATAGACGAGAAAAAAAAAAAAAAACTCGACTGACGAAAAAAAAGGGAGCTTGACACTTAATAATTTTTTTCAGCTGTTTTATTTCGTGACGTGTTTATTTAATGTATTCAACACGTTCGAAAGACCATCTGTTGAGGGTTATTTTCTCAGCGAGAGTTCTCCAATTCTTCGTTTTGATACGCTGGCTTCACCGTTGTTTTATTATTTGTATACTCAACTACAAGAAAGATATCTTTTTCATTGCTGAAGGGAGAAACGATAACCAAAGCGAGTCAAATAATCCGGACATTGTCAGAGCCGCTCATGCGATGCTATGTTGTGCCTCAAGCCTTCCGTACTTAATGACCGACAACATCGTCGACAGTTGGCTGAAAAGCTTTGGAAATCAATTTCCTTCCTTTAATGGATGTTTTTTCCTGGTTTTACGCACCATATTGTTACAGACGTTCGTTGGGCGCCAATTGTATGCTGTTTTGTCAGAGTCGGACAGTTTTTTTAATTCTTAGAAAGAGCTAATTATAACAATTATAATACACTATAATATTGAAATAAAATATTATCTACTGATGACCAATCTTATTTAGTAGGTTTTTACGCATCTTGATTTCTCTATGTTACTTATTTACTATTTTTTGATTTATTCTAACTAATATTACACTGAGATATAGGTGTTGCGTAACGGATATTAACTTGAAAAACAGAAGTGGTGCACTGAGTTCGCTTTTGAACTTATGTCCTTGAGAAAAGCTGGAATTTATCTCTTTTCACTTACAACAGCAGTAGTTTACATAACAGGATAGATTGGTTGGTAGCTAAGAAAATGACTTCACTTGGAAACCAGACCATGTTTTACCAAGAAATCATGGCACTTCACAGTTAACAAAAAAAACCCAATGGAAACAATGACCGTACCCCTCATCCTGAAAAAAGACTTCGCGTTTTTGAAAACACATTTCAATTATGTTTCAAGTAAATAAAACAAATTCCTTGATATTTTTTATACCCACAAAAACTGATCAAATTATTATTTTTTTAATCTCCTTTATATTTAATTAAGACGGCCGAAGATATATAATTAGTTTACTTATATTTATGTATATAATACAATATTGGTATATTAAACGCCTCAGAATATTTAGTATGGGTTTATTAAACGTCTCAAATTATATAATATGGGTTTTCTAAACATCTCAAAATATATAATATAGTTTTATTAAATGTCTCAAAAATATAACATGGGTTTATTAAACGCCTAAATTATATAATATTTATTTATTAAGCGCCTCAAAATAAACAATATGGGTTTATTAAACGTCTCAAAATATATAATATGGATTTATTAAATGCCTCAAAATATATAATATGGATTTATTAAATGCCTCAAAATAAATATGAGTTTATTAATCGCCTCAACATATATAACATGAGTTTATTAAACGTCTCAAAATATATAATATGTGTTTATTAAGTGCTTCAAAATATATATTAATCTCCACGAAATATACAATATGGGTTTTAAATGCCTAAGAATATATAACATGGGTGTGCTGTACACTTCAAAATATATAATATGGGTTTATCAAATCAGACGAAATATAATATTGGTGTGTTAAATATATATGGATTTTAAACGCTTTAAAACATGGGTGAATTAAAGTCCATAAACTATAGGTTATAAAATATAGGCGTGATAAATAAACAAAACACATAATACAGTTGTTAGTTCAATACTAGGTCGAACATTGTGTAATTGCACTCAATTGAAATAGATGAACAATAACTGACCAGTACTAAATAAAAGAAGAACTAGACAATATCCTTAGACATGAGCAGTTAGACACGAGAACAGTCTTCGCCCGTAGATTAAATAAAGGATTCAGTTCGGAATTCCTTGTAGGTTAGTCGGATCGATATACACATGAGGAAGGCCGTAGAGCACAACGTCTGTAATATTGTGATAAAAACAACAAAGATGACGACTACAGTCCGAATATAAATAGTGCAAATAATAGCTCCCCATCTTAGAAAGTCAGACGAAAATTACATAATATAGGTTTATTAAACTTCACAAAATATTTAATATACATGAACTAAACTACTCGAAACTTGTTTATGAACATGGAGGGTTGGAATAAAAGAGGTGAAATGGCGAGAAAAACATTTAAATAGGAAATACAATATTTTTATTATATCTAAAAGACTTACACAAAATAAACCAACAGGTAAAGCTGTCATTTCGGAGATTATTCAGAATAGGTCCCCATACAATTACAACGCTTAATTCAAACATTCCTGGTTTGGTTATTTATATTCTTCGTCCTTGTCCTGGGTATGACGATAAACTAAATCCGGCAGCAATGATTGAGAAGTTTTGAGGAGCGTGGAACCACCTATTAACTGCTGTTGTTCACCCTGACCCGGGGTGGTAGCACCTGTTAGGGTCCAAGCTATGGCCAAATAGTTAACCTCCAAATTGGGGTCAAAACACTATGAAAGTATAAAAATATATTTTTTTTTATATTAAAAATATCAGCAATAGATTCTTATAATAAAAAAATTACCAGCAATATATTTTTGAAAAAACAAATATTATCAATGTAAAAGAAATTAGTAATGCTCCCAAGAAAGTTAAATTTCGGCATTAAATAACCCATAAGGAGTTGATATGCCACTAAACAAGCAAATATTCTTCATCCAAACAAGCCACGGGCGCCGCTCAGATTAGGGGATTATTGTTACAATGGCTTTGATTAATGAGGTTTATATGAAAGAAAGGAAAGGAAGTAAAGATTATTAGCATAGATTAAGATTAGCTCTTGACGTGAAAAGGTGAAGATCGGATTGTTCAGGGAAGTATCCATACGAAAATCTATTCCACACAGTAGCGATCTTTTAGAAAAGAGTTTCTCCTTCTCTTCCTTTCTTTTGAATACGGGGGAAATGATGGTGATTCAAGTTCGTGGAAGTGGCATGGCGTGTCCTAGCTACAGATGTCTGAACTTGTGGTTATTTTTTAATCATGTACCAAAGTTCGTAATAAGAGTTTTCGTCAAATCAAGCGTGTCAATGAAAGTGAGTTTTTTTATCAATCCTGACATTAATTAAATGAAACACTCTTCGTCATTGTGTACTAAGAACTGATTAGTGGCTGAAGTAGTTTCATAATTACCTCTAGACTGGTGTTCTACACAGGGTAAAAGAATGTTGACTTTCATAGATATGAGTCTGTTTTCAGGTTTTCTTTTGTGTTTTTTTTGGATGTCCGTGCATAAGTATAAAAAAATATAAGTAGATGATAGTGTGTCAGTGTGTATTTACGGGGTCATTGTGTATGTGGGTGTGCTCGATGTACATTTTTGGAAATATTGGAAGGATAAGCTTAAATAAAAAGTAGAATTGTAAAAGAGAGGAAGGAATATTTTAAAAGAGTTAAATAAATATAAAAATCCTCGGAGTTGTTTCGATCTGAAGGCTCTCTGAAAATTCAAGCATCGCTTCTCGTTTCCGTTCATAACCGTCTGCTTGGGCTCCTTTAGATTTCTTCAACAATCACAGATCCAATCCGTGGTTCATCCTGCAAAGATGCTGAGTACACCTTGGTTACACTTCATATACACCAACAGTGTCAAATTCTGTTTTGAATTCAGAGTTTTTCTCGTCTTATATAAATATAGAGAGTACCATCGACTTGAAGGCATACTGAAAATCAAAGTTATTTCCATCTTCAACATGGCTGCTTGTTCCCGAACATTCTCGTCAGCTCGGGCCTCTTTTCATGTATTTAACATCCAAAGAGCCAACCTGTGATTTATACAATACTGCAATTATGCTGAGTGGAACTTAGTTACAGTTTAAGTACGTGAAGTGCCAGAGCCACATACGTATTTAAGTTTAGAGCTGTCATCTGGAATGGTTGCCAACCAAAGATATAGTGTCTAGCCTGCCCTGTTATTTAAATTATAATTGGTGGGATGAAGAGACGGGTTCATACCTTTCTAATGGATATTTGTGCGAAATTGAATGTAACGATATCGACCGGTATTCGAACTCGCCTCGCATATTTCTCGTTCCGAACATCTAACGATTTTGCCCACCTGCACATACATTAAATAAACAAAGAAGATTAAAAAAAAAAGACAAAGAACAAAAAGGAAAAAATGAAGAAAAAGATGAAAGAAAAAGAAGAAAAAAGGAAGAGGAAGAAGAAGAAAACAGCCGAAGAAGAAGAAAAAGAAGACGAAGAAGAAAAAAGAAGAAGAAAATTAAAAATAGTTTTCCAATGAAGTGATTTTTTTGGGACAAGAGGAATAAATTTGCTAAAAAAAAAAAAGAAATAAAAAAAGAAAGAAACAAACAAACAAAAGAGAAAAGAATAAAAAGAAGTAAAGAAGAGAAACGTAAAAGAATGAGAGGGAAGTGAGAAACAAATAATACCTGTTTTGTCAGCTGCTTCATTACTTGAAACCAAATCGGAGTCAAATGCAGCCAATGCTAACCATGTTACCCGTACCCTAGAACTTCAATCTGGTTATTTCCAGTCAAGAACCACGGCTGGAGTCAAGCCAGACCCTCACGAAACTAAATACAGTTTCATCAATATCTCTCTAAACCTTAATTGTTACATCTACTAAACAACACAGACAACGAGAAAGTTATTCTTCTATGTACAGTGTCCCTTTACGACGTGCGTGATTATGGCTCCCCACAACTTCCTATCCTTCGTAGCACTTATATTTGTCTTTTAATTAAACACCCCCCCCACTGTTCTGACATAAATTTATAGAAGCTCGTTAGATAGATTTCTCGCTTCAATAGTTTTGAAAGAGTTGTATAGAAATTCCTTTGAAAGTTCTCTTAGGCAGGTAAAATTTCATGAGATCATTTTGCGATATTTTATTATGACAACTATTAGTTGTAGAGAAAACTGTTGAAAAGAAAATCAGAAAAACGTTTCGTCTAAGACACTGGTAAGTACTCTAACAAAAAAAATAAAATATGTACTTCGGACAGTTTATCCACAACTTCGTGAACAATAGTCAACATCTTATGCAAAGGTTGTAAAAATATACTAAAAAATGAAACAGAAAGACCTTGTGGCTTATTTTTAATCAAACTTGTTTGGATGAATCCTTGCTGCTTAAATATACCCCCTCTCTCTCTCTCTCTCTCTCTCTCTCTCTCTCTTAATCTATCTATCTATCTATCTATTTATCTATCTATCTTTATATATATATATATATATATATATATATATATAGAGAGAGAGAGAAAGACAGACAGTGACTATAAAACAAATAACGAGATATTTGAACTTTGAACTTTGAATCTATATACAATTTAGCGTTACTCCCATGAGACTCAGTATGTAAAAATAACAATTTTAATAAATGGTTCATTTACCATTTGTACCTGACGAATTCGAAACCATGAATTGCACGTAAAACGTATATATATATATATATATATATATATATATATATATATATATATATATATATATATATATATAACCTGCTTTTCTTATTACGCACGTTACTAGATGTACACTGTACCCTTTAGGTATTTGCCATCGGACTCAGTAAACTTCTTCAAATTTTGAACTAAACCCTTTATTCAATCCACGCGGGTACATTGTTCTTATTCTACTTACTATGATTAAGCGATGTTTTATATCATTTAACCTACTATATGCCAGTGAATGCTGGACAATCTTCGAAGTTTTAGAGAAAAAAGGGCCTTTATACTTATTTATAGTCGATAATGCCACTAAAACGCAAGTGGCTACTGGGAGTGAAAGGAAAGGAAAAAGATTTACAAGACACCGGAAACCCAATGCGAAACAGGAAACAAGAAATAAACTTTGCTTCTATTTAAAAGACCAAGGAGGAGTGAGAACCGGTCGATTGGCGAGCCTATCTACTCCTTAACATAAGAAATAGACAGTTGAAATTTCTAGGACACATGATGAGGAAAGAGGGCTTGAAAAATTTGATACTCGAGGACAGAATGAAGGCAAGAGGGACTGAAGAAAAGAACGCATAACCTACCTAGCGGGCTTGAACAAATGAATAGCAGGGTGTAGAAGATCTAGAAAGGACAGGAACTTGTAGAGGGTTCTGTTCGACAACGTTCGGAAGGGACACGACACATGGAAGAAGAAGATGATTCACTGTCCAATGATATTCATTTTGTAGAAGACCCAAGAGCCACTCGAGGTAGAGAATTACAAAGTAAGCGGCACAGTTTATGGGCATATGTACGGAAGATAACGGTTAACCCTGGACTTGAACAAGTTAAGATTGTAGTGATTGGGGAAGCATCCTTTTGGGTATCAGTTTAACAAAGCAGCGATTCGTTGGAAGCTGCTCGAGGTGAACTTCATCTTACCAATGGACTATGAAAGGAGTGACGGTGGTTCGTTACAATGTGCATGACCTAGGGGTCTTAGCCAAGAAGGTTAGCAATGGTGGAACTAAGGAATGTAGTTCGTTCAACCACATTCCATAAAAATAGCGATGAAGATATGTATTCATTGTGATTTTTCATCCTGTAAGATTTATGTATACCGTTCTGGAAAAAGAGAAATGGAAAATAAAATAAAGGAAAATGAAGAAAAATATCAAAGGACTGACTTCAACATTGAATGATCTAGTCAGAGTTGAAACATTACTAAATCGATTAATCTAACTATACTGCATTAATTAATCTTCAGTTGTTATTAGTCTCCTGTTAATTCCCAAAAGAAGTAACGATTAACTCAAGTTTAATAAGAAAATTTCTAAAGCAGTAAAGTTATAAAAATAGGTAATTTAGGTGACACCTTTGTGTTTGACTGACCATCAGGTCAATACAGTGACTCATCTGGCAATAACTCTGAAATCCTATGAATTTAGTAGTTTTTATTCCAAGATATAAACTTCGTTATTGATATTGTATTGCATATATTAAGTAATAATAATTTTGCTTAATTTGACATCTATTGCTACTACTTTTACTGCTGATTAAAATTTAACCGTGTTTTCACGGGATATTTTACCAGTCATGTTAAATCTTGAATGATTTTCTTCAAGGAAATCGTAAATGCAAAGCATGAAAAAGCGTTTTTATATACACAGTAGCGATAACATTCGTAAGACTTTTTATTGGTAAATCCATAAAGTAACAAATCAGAATTAACATTATTTGGTCATGTTGGGTGTTTAGAGCAAAAACATGTATAGATGGAACAATGTCATTCACTTTTGTTAAACTTCTGATTCTATGTAAAACCCACATTAGTAGGTATAATGAAAATTGTTTCAACTAAAACTAAACTGGAAAACAATTTTTCTTTTCTTTTTTTTATTTTTCGTCATTACGTCAAAATGTCTGCTCGCAGTCGACACTTACCGGGAGATTATCCAAAGAACTGTTTCTTCTTTTTAAATTATAGCTATGTATTTGAATTGGGATCAGATATAGATCACATATAGATCAGAAACCGGTAGAATAATGAAGATAAAGAACAAACAGGAAACGTTTATAGATCGAAGATGTTTCACTTTATATTAAAGCTTCATAAGAGAATGAGATATGGAGAAAAAGAGGAAAGTATTTTCACTTTTGTGTTGTTTGAGTTTCATTGGTTAATCATGCTTCACGTGCATTAGGCTTCTTAATCAAAAATTAGTATAATTTGTGGCGTTCCGAATTCGAGAGGAGACGACGCGTCTCTTCAACGTTCCAAGAAATTAACGGATACCAAGTCCGACGGAAAAACAATAAATATTGTTTTATGTATGTACGTCTATAATAATTCTAGTTTGTCTGTGTGGAATTCAAATGGTGATGTATATTCATAAGAGTGTGTGTGTGTGTGTGTGTGTGTGTGTGTGTGTGTGTGCGTCTGTCCGTGTGCGTGTGTGAGTGTGTGTGTGTGTGCGTGTGTGTGTACGCGTGCGTGCGTGCGTGGGTGCGTGTCTAGTAGACATTATGTTTAGTGGATTTTGGTATGTTGATTTGGAAGCGTTTTTACGTATAGACCATTTGTGAGGAGTCACCCTGGAGTAATGGCTCGGATTGAGGAATTGGAGAGCCGAGTTCGAATTCTAGTCAAATTCATTGCATTCGCTTACGTACTAATACCCTTAGGAAAGGTAGGAATCCTCTTCTTCTCTCTCCACCACCAGCTATGGGTAAATAGCAGAACAGACCGGGTTCTATAGCCTTGGATGGCAATTAGTCTACTGCAGAAAGGAATGGCAACCTACTGCGGAAAAAAATTCTGCCTCGTCAGTCATGTATCTTTCGATACATGATCGCCTCAGTGTGTATCATGCATGGTACATAACTAACTGACCCTTTGTTTTAGATAAGCATACGTTAGATTATTTAAGAATGGATTCAATAAAGGTTATTGATGTAATATAATGTTTTTGATGTGTGTTTATAATTGGTAATATAGTTATTAGTAGTCCCTCGAAGTACTTGCTACATAGAGAATTATGTCCTTTTTCTTAATTTCGGTGACATTTGTAAAATCAAATTTATGGCCACTTTTGTTCCTGTGTATCTATATATCTATAATGTAGATACGATTTTATAATTATTGCTGTTGTGACAACGTCAAAACCTACACTTCAAAATGATGTACAATGAAGAAAGATGGCTGCTTATCTATGAGTACACTCGTCTATTAGGATGGCTTGTTAATCCCTGTCGCAGATGCTTGCTGAGGCACATATGCGTTTCTTTAATATCCACAGAGTCAACTTGTTGGTTCATCCTACAACTAAGCTGAGCAGATCTTAGTTACAGTTTCGGGAAGAGAGCGTATAATCTGGGGGTAATCAATAGTTGAACAAGTCTAGACTTGTGATTTCTTGCTAGCATAACAGTTAACGGCCTTCGGACAGTTTTGACTACCCAATTTCACCCCAAAACCTTACGTCAAGCCAAGCTTTTGTTTTCAGGCAATTCGCAAAGGTGCCGCTACCTGGGATTGTTTACTCATGCCGATACAATTAAAAAAATCGGAGAGTTAACATTCTTACAACCCAGACATGTACCCTTATAAAAAGAATGAAAGTAAAAGAAGAAAAATAATGAAAGACTTCTGATTTTTTTTTAAATCATGTTCATACGAAGCAAAGCAGTAAAGCCATTTAGACACAATGGTTACTGGTTGTGGAAGAATTAGAAAACAAAAACATTACTTAGGAGCCGTAACAAAAGAAGAGTAATCAGGAAAAGAGTAGATAGCGATTGAAATTGCATTTAAATTTTTTGAAGGTTAAAGTTGACTGGAATGCATGGAGCCGGAAGGGAGTTCCACAAGCGAGAAGTGAGAGAAAATAATCTCTTAGCATAGAATTTGAGGTTACATTTAGCCAATTCAACTGTAAATTGGTGAAACCTCGTCGTAAATCTAGTGATGCGCTTAGATCTATAAAGTCTCGGTACCATAGCGAAGGGCGATATTTATTTCCGCTTATTTACAGAAAATATGGCACAAGGACAAAAACGGGGAATGGGAAAAAGGACGGTCTTCTGTTTTAAATTTAAACTTAGCTAGCCACAAACACCTACCTAAACGCACCACAATATTCCTAACGCCAAAACAACACATTATTACTTACCTTTCTTAATACATTCACCATAATACCTCATTGTCTCTATGTAAATCCTATCTACTCCCTATATGTACAATTCCTTATCTGTGGGGGTGGGGAATAAAACAACAGTTTAAAAAACTAGCCCCAATGAGCATTTACAATATGAATACATAACTATTTACAAGAAACTAAACAAAATAATCTTAGTAATAAAACCTCCAAATAGCGAAGAGCTCATCCGAACAATTTCTAAAAAAGTATTTATAAACAAAAGAAAGAGGAATGTAAATTTACATTGCCGGGAAAGTGACGGAAAAACCAGAACCAATAATATTTCTGATTCCTCTTTGGATTTTATCAAAGATCTCTAGATATATAGCACAAACACCGGGCCATATGTGGCACCAATATTTTAAGCATGGACCAATGGTAGACTTATAGATATGTAAGAAAGATTCTGGAGAGAAGAATTATCTTGCACGACACAGTGAACTGACTTTCTTAGCCACAGACCTAGCAATGGATTCACTTATAGTGTTACCACTTCATGTCTGCCGAGAACGTGAACCCGAGAAGGGTGCAATATGTCATTCTCTTGGAGATTATGCTGATAGAAGTCAGAAAGAGGTATCCCATATGTTTAATGGAGAGCAGTTTAGGTTTTGGGGCGTTAAAATTCATAAGCCATTTTTTGCCTCAGTTAAGAACAGACTGAATGTCGTTTTTGACATCACTCGCCAATTTTATCTTAACGGACTGATCAGACTCTATTGAGACAGGAGTAAATGGTTGTGCCTTCAGCATAGATACCAGTTTGAGAGCTGATCCCATTGGGAAGGTTATTAAGGAAAATTTAAAACAAAGCAGGACCAAAGATAGAACCCTAGTTGCCAGTTTTGTAGTCGGGAAGATACGTCAATGTTTGAAGTAACGAATTTTTGTTGAGAGATTCAGAGGCACATATGAGCAAAAAAACTTCTCACCCAACGCCAGGTCTTGGAACCTGTCAGTCCAGAAGTAGTTCCACATAGTAAGTTTCTTTTTTTAGCATAAGTAGCGATATTGTATCCATCGTCCGCTTGCTCAGGTCTATCGCCGAGCTTACAGCAACCGTTAGTCCTTAGCGATCAACCTTCTAAGTACTGAGCAGGGTCAACCTTGTTTAATTTCGCTGATTGGATGAAAATCAGTGTTTCAATGTAATATGGCGGTAAACATGAGAATAACAAAAAGCAGGTTTAAAGGACACAACAGCACCTTTTTCCATTAACATTAGTCATATATCTTTGAAATCTGTAATACTTACATTTACTTACAACAAATTATATGTTGCATATTCATGTTTTGAATTAATTGCCATCGTTATTATACATATATATATATATATATATATATATATATTTCTTTTCAAGAAATTTAATTTATTTTTCAGACATTGCTCTAACAAACCATTTGATGTTGTGGTATAATTATAAGTCATTTGTATTATACCATTTTTAAAGTTTTCCTGAAAAATCTTTTTTAGAAGTGAGTGAAGATTCAAGCCAGTTAGTTCCGGTAAGTTCATTTCTCTGCGTGATGTGTTCTCCAATGCAACGAATGTCTTTGGTGGGAAAATATACAATTTCGTTTGATATACTTTCTTTAATATATATATATATATATATATATATATATATATATATATATATATATATATATATATAACTTTTCTTACCAGAGGTAAAATCTTCTGTTTTCTAAAGTATCAGCATGTTTGAAATGATCGTGCCCAGCTGTCCCGAGTGATAACAAATAACTGTCGCGCAAGAAAAAAAAAACATGGCTACACTTCCGGTTCTTCATGTGTGGTTTGTGGCCACCGGCTGTAATGTTAGGAGAAAACTTTTGCAAACGAAAAACCATTTGTTATGATTTCAGCTTTGCTTATTCCAGTTGAAGCTTTTAGAGAATTTTTCTGTTTTCATATTTGTATCATTTTCTTACTCGCCTCGAACAATCTTGGTCCGTCATTTATTTTCTTAGTTTTGCAGACCCACAAATATATCTCAGCTTAAGAGGATCCTGAGCTAATAGAATTTGGAGGCCTCTTCATTAGGCATGTTCGCCACCCCCGTCACTTAAAAAAAGATATATTTTTAGATGATTTTTTTGTGTAAAACACAAAACACTTCAAATAAAATTACATAAAAATAAATTTCCTTTGTTCTTATATCTTTATTTTTTAGTTTTATCTAGGACCCAAGACTAGAGGACCCTTGGAGGCCCATCTAGTGTTAGGACTCTTCGGCTGGAGCGTATATGCAAATCCAGCACTGATCTCAGCCGGTTGGTGCGTCGAGTTTTACCAGGGGTTAACAGAAATGACTGACAATTTGAAAACTTAATATAGTCTTGATAGCGGCCATTTGAATCTAATCCCGTTCAGATACTGTTTTATAAGCATTTCTTTTATTTCATAAGATTTTACTAAGTAATGTTTTGTTAAAAAATGTATTCATTTTAGATTGGTCATTAAAACAAGCTTTTCCATTTGACCAAGGAAAAACATAAAGGATAAACGTATGAAAAAAAAACCCAAAAAAACACCGGGCAAATGAAGTCCTTCTGAATTTGTTGAAAATAATATTGAGATTTATTGTATAAAATACAATTATGGCAAAAGGCTGAAAAAGGGGAAATGGGTTAAGGCTGGTCTTCACTGACTATCTTAAATCTAGTTGATCCTATTCACGACCCATTCACTCAATACAAGTTGCACATTTACCATAAGAGCTCGTCCGTCACCAATCAATCCTCCATACACCATAATACCGCATCCTCTCGTGGGGGACATGCAAAATGGCATAAATATTTGATTATAAAAAAAATTATACATAAAAATCTGATGATTTACAATGATTCTTTTCTTTTTCTTCCAGATGTAACATCTTAAATCTTTGGCAATTTTAACCATGGAAAGATTAATAATCAAACAACGTGTTAAAGTTATCGAAGCCTATTACGAAAAATGGACGTTCAAACATAATTTGAATGAAAAGTTCCCAGGTCGCATCATCTCTCAAAACAGCGAAGTCAATTGGCCACCACGATCGTGCGACTTGACGTCTTTAGATTTATTCCTTTGGGGTTGTCTCAAAAGTAAGATCTATGCCAACAAGCCAACAACAATTCAATAGCTGAAGGATGAGATAATAAAGCATTTTGGTGATCGAGAAGCAACTATGCAGAGATGTCATCAAAAATTTTGACAATCGAGTGGAGGTGTGCCGCCGAAGCCTTGGTGGATATTTGGGCGATATTATTTTCCCCACATAATTGCCATGACTTAAACAACGTGATTCAATAGAGAAATAAATAAATTTTCGCCAATAATACTGATTTATTTACTGCTGACTTTGATCCGTCTTAATCCTTTATATTTAGGCCCTGAAACTTGTAATCACTTAGAAATACTCATAATGAACGAAAAGAAAAGTTATATTATTTTCAAATAGGCGCCCCCTTTGACAACTTTATTCTTTATTTTTCCCCCCCAAACTCGATATGATTTGTACAGGATTTAGAAATATTTGTCTAAAGGAAGAGAAACCTATATAAGGACATTTTTCTAAAGAATACTCGTCGAAGGACATTGATCTATGGAATACCTGTCTAACGTCAATTGGTCTATAATAATAATTTTAATAAATTAACACTTTATTCATGTATAAAATACTAACTTTTATATTCACTATAATACAGAATAATACTTAAGACACTTATAGGAACATTAATTTCTGTTAATACATGTGGTTTATAAGTATTTACTGGAATGCATTGCTTGCAAATTAATACACTCCATATTAGATTATAATTCTCTAGACGAATATTCTTTAGATGTGTGTTCCTTAGAACAATATTCTTGTGTTCCTTAAACGAATATTCTGGGTCTTCTTTGAACACTGTAAATAAAATTAGGAGTTATGAACAGAAGACATTTTACTGATATGACCGAATAGAGCAAATGTAAGATATATTTTTAAAAAATACAGAAATAAAGGAGGAGAAAATGCAAGAGAAATATTAGGTAATTCTGTCATCGTTTTTTATTTATATTTTTTGTTTTAAACGAAATTAATCTTCACTAGGAGAAATTGTTCAAGACAGAAGATACTCAATATTTGATTTATGCAAGCTTTCACTTTCTCAAAATTCTATTATTTATATTCTTTCGTCGGTTAAATAATAAAGCTTACAATAAATAATCTAATGTAACAGAAATCTCGGAATTGTTTCTGCAAACGAATTGCTACCTGATTGCAAAATATTGCGCGGCAAACCCCCGACCCCTAACTGTGTCGATGAGGTGACCTAGACGAGGTGAAGACGATAGTTACAGGCCAAAAGAGGACTGAACGGTTGTCATCGTTGTTTTCCGGCCAGTGATTTATCTCGCAGCAATGAAAAATGGCGGTTGAAACGTCGCTATTAATTTCAATTTATTTTTATTAAGATTTTAAATAAATTTATTTATTTATTTTCTCAAAACAAATTTGCGGTGCATGCCAGAAGATGGCGCCCGTCAAGAAGGCGGGAGTTAAGTGTAGGGAAGGACAATGTGACGCAATGCAGGGCGGTAAAACGCAGTTATAAATCTTCGCATCATTAATTGGCATTATTTTTTCCTGGTTTGCTTGAAATTAAGTTTCATTTTTTTTTTTTTTTTTTGGTGCTTTGCTCCCTCTCCTCCAGCAGAGCCACACTTACTTTGCATCAACAGTGATTGATTGGCTATTTTGTATGAGATGGAAATATTTCACTTCCGCCAACTGAAATAAATTTCGCTATTTATGAAGAAATTAAGTTAGTACAATGATTTCAAACTATAATCTGGGTACATACTGTTCAAAAATGTAGTCTTCTATAAATCGTCTTTCAATCTTTAAAATCTAGTCTTTGTTGTCCTTTGTTCAAAAAGGCTTGGCTGATGTAACCTCCGACTTTCTTGGATGTCTGTCTTATAGTATAGACCTTAATAGCATATGGAAACGAGAAAAGAATGACTCTGACGAAGATGACAAAGCACTGCTAGCAGACACGGAAAAGAAATTACAAAATCTCCTACAGAAGGTAGCGACGGAGAGTGAGAATAAGAGACTAGGCGTAAACTACAAGAAGACAGAATGCATGGTCATCATTAAAAAAAATGAGCCTGAAATGCGATTTGCAGGTCGGGAACACTAGAATCACGCAGACTTGACAGTTTAAATATCTGGGAAGCGTTCCGTCAGAAAACGGTAAGTGCGACACCGTAGACGTAGACGTATTGAGATGGCCAAGGACGCATTCCAAAAGCCGAGTAGAGCATTGAGATACAGTAGGATTTCTTTGGTAACAAAGAACAGAATACTGAGCTGTTACGTGACATCTGTCCTTCATTACAGAAGCGAATATTGGACGATTTCCTCAAAGATGAAGAAAAGACTGAAATATGGTTCTACAGAAGGATGCTAAGGACAACATGAACGTGTGAGCAATGATGAGATCTTAGAGAGGATACAAACAAGGAGGAGTCTTACAATCAACATTAGGAAGAGGCAGCTGAAGTCTCTGGGACATATAATGAGGAAGGAGAGCTTGGAGAATCTGATACTCACGGGTCGAACAGAGGGGAAAAGAGACAAGGGAAAACAACACATGACATACCTAGCGGGGTATGTTAAGCAAGTGGATGATAGAACGTGGTCTAGGGGAGATGGCAGAGGGAAGGAACTTCTTGAGAGCTACAAGGAATAGTGAGAAGTGGAGAGCCATGATCGCCTACGTTCTGAAGGGACACAGCATATAGAAAGAAAAGAATGGTATCCACTTAGTTCACCGGTTTTAAAGTGCAGGTCAAATGAGAACATTTTCAAAGAAAAAAAATAAAACCATCAAATACAGAACCTGGATGGTATTTGTCTGGGAGTGGGAAGCGCGTATTCCCTCGGAAATTTTGACAATATAAAATAAAAATGGGGCTGTGTTGAAAATAAAACAAAGATGAAGAAATTAACCCGAACGCATCAAAATAGATACAATCACGCCGTGAATTCATTTCATTATGTGAATTCAAGGATGGTTAATTAAGAAAAATAGCTTCTTCAGGGACTCAGGTTGATTTCTCCATTTTCACTCATTAAATCAGATCAATCATTAACTATTGAATTCTTCTCAATGCAAAAAGAACAATTTCATATGCAAAAGCCATCATTTGCCTGACTGGTGATTCGAATTCAGATTTGGCATTCTTCTACACTCGTCTAAAAATGTGATCTAAAAATTCTGATCTACTAATTATCCATAAATGCGGAGAAAACAGAACGTTTTACATGCCGACGCTATATATATATATATATATATATATATATATATATATATATGTGTGTGTGTGTATTATATATATATATATATATATATATATATATATATATATATATATATATATGTATTTATGTATGCATGTATAAGATAAAATATAATTTTAAAGCAGGCTATATTTATGCGTTAAAGCACTTAATATCAGGGATAAAGCGTATGTAGATATAAAATTGGACATTAAATTCAACATCCACTTATATATATATATATATATATATATATATATATATATATATATATATATATTGTGTATTTAGGCAGCAATCCTTCATTTATGCATGTTTCGTTAAAAACGACAGACATGGTATTAAGGTTAAGCTTTTTTATTTAATTTTACTTGTGTTTGCAAAAGAGCTTTCTTTTTGGGACACAGAGTGTGTAGAAACTGTCCAAATTTTTTAAAGTTCCGAATGCTTTCGGCTATACTTTTAGCCATTATCAATGATGATTTGATTTTTCAGTTTAATTGAGTGTGTGCGTTATTTGTATGTTTTTAGTGTATTATAGAGATGTTTTATTTTCCGAACACGGTTAGTACATTGTGGCCTTGTTCGTAGTTAATATTGTTAAGAGTTGGCGTTTTCTTTTTTATTATGAGGGCTTCCATTGTTTTTAATCTTTTTTATCCTCAAAAATAACTACAAACCAGCTGTAAAAATTTCAACGAACGAACATTATCTATGAGTTCAAATGCCCCTTAAGGAACTGTGTTCCTGATCAAACCGAACTCAAACCGAATTAAATCGGTTACACAACTACATGTCTATCCAGGCCCCTTACGTTACACCTATCCGAAAAAGAAAGCTCTCATGCAAACACAAGCAAAATTAAATAAAAATCTTAACCGTAGTACCTTGTCTGTCGTTTTTAATGAAGAAGCCGCAAACGTTTTTAGTTGTAATGTGGATTTTTTATATATATTATACTTTGTTTTCCATATTTATGGCTACACATGTTTCGGGTCTTGTGATCTTCATCAGCTGAAAAATGGGTTATTTCCACATATTATTTGAAGGAACTCATTTTTTCTTATGTTTTGATCTGTTTAACCATTGTCTTTTGTATGTGATAGTAATCCAAATTCCTCATGGACTGGCGGAAAAAAAATCCCCTCGCTTAATGGGTAATAAAACAATTAGGATTGATCAGAAAAAGGGGAAGGAATGTGGTCTTTCTTCTTATCTTTCGATGCCTCTGTATCTTTTTAAACCTTTCTCATTTTTGTGTATTATCTATGTGTGTTTTTGCTAGGATGTGTATATATATTACTTCTCCATACATATATATTGTTTTATTAAAAGGAAATAGTATATATACACACACGCACGCACTTTCTATGGTGTGTGGTTTCATATGTGTGTGTGTGTGTGTGATCGTCTGGTGTATTTTTTGTCAGTATGTGTATATATATTCGTTCGCCATATATACATACTATATACTATATTTTTATAAAGAAATCTATACAGCAACTACATGTACGTTGTATGGTGTGTTTCTTTTGCGTGTGCATATGCGTGTGTGGTCAGGCTAGTGTGTTTAGCCACTATGGGTGTATGGTATGTGTTTATGCGTGTGGGGTTATGATTTCTTTGGTGCTCGCTTAAATTTCTCTATGAAGTTTTTTCTTGTATTTGTAGGTAAGAATAATTGTCTATTTGATATATTGGCATAATTTTAAACTTATCTTTTTTGCATGAAGAGATGCCTTGTGACACAAAGAGTTTTCAGTTGTTTGGTAATTTAACGTTGCTTTTACGAAGAGAATCTCTGTTGTTTAATGCTTGGGTGATATATATATATATATATATATATATATATATATATATATATATATATATATATAGCAGCATGTAAAACGTTCAGTTCGCATTAATTCCTCTAATAGAAGCATGGATTTATCTTTTCTTATATAGTAATTTCCTAAGCATAGTTTAGATTTTACATAAGGTAGAAAGTATGGAACATCCAGTGAGGATGAAACTGCTCAATCGTAATTGATCTAGCAAACTTTCGGCATGGCGTAATGGTTAACAAGCTTGTCTCGCAAGATCAATTACGACTGAATTCAATCCTTAATGGGTGCCTCATATATTTGGCCTTGTGCCACATCTAAGCTACACTTAGTAAATTACTACATATATATATATATATATATATATATATATATATATATATATATATATATATTAAAATAACAGGAAAAAACAATGAGATTTATGATTCAGAGTTCTTAGCATTTATTTTATTTTTTAAAAACAGTGCTCGATACAACAGTAGAGCATAATAATTATAATTGCTTTTTAAAAATTTATAATAATCGCAACATTGGAATTTCCATGTTTCAAAACTGAAACTTTAATTCATTTTCAATCATAAAAATTAAACTTAAAATACAAAGTTCCGTTCCATCATCAAGCGATGCTAAGTATAACTTTTTAGAAATTGATTTACTTCCATTTTTTATTTTAGGGGTGTTAAGATTTAACTTATTTAGAAAACTAATGTATCTAATGTATTGTAGTTATCGAGTGGGTCAAGTCAAGTTTGGGGCTGGGATATCTGTCAATTGATACAAAATTCCTTTTTTCAAGTAGAAATTTGTGGTAGTGAGATTCGAACAATATATATATATGTGTGTGTGCGTGTGTGTGTATTGTTAGAATCTCACCATTATAGCTTTTGTAAGTAGCTGAGTTCTTCATAACAGCGACCCCGGGAGACAATGCCAGCATTCGTCACTGTTGGGAAATGCCTGATATTCGTAGCATGATTTGGCTCAAACCGTGTAATTGAAACTGAGTAGACAAAACAGTTCAGAAGCCGTCGATGGACAGACTAGCAAGCGCAAAAAACAATGTGAAGGACTACGTCGATCGCAGAAAATTAACTGCGGAACGCAACATTAAACTGTTAGAGTAAATTTATAAGTATGAGTGAGAGAGAAACGAATAGAGGGATGATGAGAAAAAAATATTTCTTTTCTTTCCCTACAGAGAGTTAGAAAGGATTAATTGGATATACAGTCATTAACATATTAGTTGAATTGTCACGCTTCCATAAAGAAAGATCAGTATCCCAAATTATTCAAACACAAAGAAATTAACTATTTTGAAAGCCTCTCGCGGGCTACACTGTGAGACATATTTTGTGTAGGTGTTGTAGAGTAGTTTCACAGTTGAGGCTTGTATTTCACTAAGTCCGTCCTAAAATAGGTTCGACGTACAAAACGTTAGGAACTTGATAAAATAGGTAATGACGCAGAGAAATCTAGTGGTGGTCGCTGATACTCTTAGTGTCTGACATCGACTCCCTGAGCGGCTGACTTAACCCACTCGCTGCTACTACTACTACTACTACTACTACTACTACTACTACTACTAATAATAATAATAATAATTATAGGTAGGAGAGTCTATTAACTATAGAATAGGTGTGTTCCAGTATAACAGTAGGCCTGGTCTAAATTATAGCAATGCCAATTCTAATGGTAATATTGACCGGGCATTCAGTGTTATTGTCATATTAATATAAAAAATGAAGTTGAAAAACAAATTAGACAACCTGTCGCTACTGTATGGATACTTCCATAGCAAATATTTTGACGAGTTTAGCTCAACCAGTTCAAGCTTTTACAGCCAAGACACGCTATACTACTTCCACGAAGTCGAATCACCCTCATTTCTCCCCTATTCTAAATATAAGTAGGATGGTTCACTTAGACAGCCTTTTCTCGATTACTGCTAGATTTTAGATGTACAAAAATATAAATATCTGGAAAGTGTTTTAACAGAGGACGGAAAGTATGACACTGAAATCCGGTGATGCATTGAGATATTCAGGGTCTTTGCAAAGGATTCGTGATCCCACTCTCACCCAAGTCTATAATACTTTGCTCCACACTCTGCTGCATTTCAATTTTCATGAGGTGATATTCATATAAAATTCAAATTTGATTTTAACATAATTATGTACACTAGTCGTTATGTTTATACACATACAAACAAATTTTAAATTCTTTTCAAAATACTAGCTTTTCATTTATGGTTAGCAGATATAGTTTTTGATTAATACCAATATTACCTACTAGAAATTAATACAGAATTTTAAATTATTTAAAACATTATACATTATTCCAATTAAAATTTTTAAAAATCCAAACAATTCTTGTAAAAATTCATTATTCATCAAAAACATTTTATTCTTAAGACAGTAGTATCCATAATGTATTATATTCATATAAGCAATTAAAAGCTTTTCTAATTAAATAAAGTACCTCCACTGATTCGCTAAAATATGAGCATATTGTGATGAAAAATGCCCCAAATTTAATAACAAACTTTTATCATCAAAATCATTATGTTATTATTAAACGGAAAGACCAAACGATTTATTTTTATTATTAAATTGTATTTTTTCATACTTTTTAGAATGTTCGAAATTTTGGTGAAAAATCTTTTTTTTTTTTTTTCGTCATTGGTGGGAAACCGAAGGTAAGTATAGGAAATTTTAGCGTTTTTTGTTGTTGTGTAAAACACTGATTTGGAAAATCAAGTAATTGTCGGATTTTAATGACACTTTCAGGACTTGTTAAAAAATGAATGAAATTGATTTTTGCAATGTTTGTTTTAAGAAAAAATGTGAAAATTATATTCTTTTTACACCTGTTAACACTCAATTATAGTTTTCCTTTTTAGTAAAATTAATAAGATTGAATTTTTTTAAAAATTCTTTATTAATATGTACGGTTTAAGTGATATTGTTATTAAGTAAAACTATTAACTTTATTATAAGTGGCAAACTTTACTATAATTCGTTAACACCTAATATTTTGAAAAGAATTTTGCATTTGTATGTCTGTGTGTGTGTGCCTGCGCGCGCGTGCATGTGTGTGTAAAAACGTGCCAATTTTTGTAAATACGGAAGTACAGCAAAGCAGATACCTCCGCAGAATCGCAATATCTACGGTTTAAAATGAATTTTTAAAAATGAAAAATCTTACTTGAAGCATTTATTTTAGTTTTAATTCCAAGCTAATAGATTAACTTTAATATTTCCAATAGGTAAAATACTTTTCCTGTATCTCAAAACTAATTTAAATTGATTGGAAGGAGTTTTCGTTTTGAAAATGCTAAAATAGCTGATTTGGGTGCCATTTTTAGCCATTCCTCACTGTCATCATCTTTTTTAAAAAAATATTTCAAAAATAAAATATAACTTTCTGAAACTATATTTGAGGAATATTAGCTGATTTATAGTATCATTAATCTGATTTGAAACAAATATTACTTTAAGTTTAAAATATCGTAGAAATGCATTTTTTAAAACGGCGGTACCTGTTTATTTAAAGTATTGACAGCTTGACTGCCAAAAGGAAGTTTATCTATTTTTTTCTGCGGTGGATATATCTGTAAAAATTACTTGAGGAACATAACGGGGGCTCCTTCATTATATAATTTTTGACTACTTAATATAGCAAAAAAAAAATTATGAAAACATTCTCCGTAATCTAATGTTTTATTGGAGTTTAGGTAATTTGGTTTTAAATTTACTATAGTTATCGCTCTTATTTTCTGACAATGTCGTGTACGGACGTTTGTATATAAAAAAAATAGGCCCGCTTATAGTATAAATATGTGTAAACATTATGCACATAAAAATATTCAAAATTCATTTTAAAATATTGGTGTTCGCTAAATTGTAATAAGCTTTTCCATTTATGATTAGTATATATAGTTTGTACTTCATAACAATATCACCAAACCTCTACAAATGACAGAATTTTTTAAAATTTAAAACTATAAATTATTGTAATTAAAATTTAAAAAGATGAAAATCATTCTTGCAAAAATACATTATTCAACGAAAAGTTGTTTTTTTTTTTCTTAAGACAAGAGTATCCATAATATATCTTATTCATATAAGCAATTACAAGCTTTTCTAATTAAATAATGTATTACCATTATTGCTTTTTATTTGTTACGTCTGGGCAGTTTTTCGGTAAATGGTGGTCCTGTTTTACAAGGTGCTCGGAAAATTCGGTAACGGAAAATTCGGTAATTTTGACAACGTAGGAAAATTTGGTAACTATGAAATAAAAATCGATTGAAAATTGATTTTAGGGCCGTTTTGGAGTGAGGATTTTGGAGGATAAGCCGCTTACCCTATATTTTTGAAATAGAAATGAAGCTATATATTTTTTTCTTCTTTAAAAAGAAATAACAATTTAAAACTTCATTTATTTACTACTTTTTTTATTAAAAAAATAATTCGAAAAGAAGATCCAGGAACTTAACTTTAACTTAGATAAATCGATTTTATTTGCTTGAAAACAATAGAGTATAGTAATTAAATAAATACTTATTTAAGAAATATTTATTTAAAGTATGAAACTGGTATTATTGCAGTGGGATTTTATTTGGACGGGAATGAATGATAATTTTTTTTAAAGAATATTGGGAAAGGCGGCCAAGTCTCCTAAGCTTTACTTCTGCAAGTGTGGTCCTGGTTGTAGTGGGGTTTTATCCAGATCTCACGATTTTCAATCATTTAAAAATATAAGGGAGCAGCTTAGCCACTACATCCCCCCCTCCAGAACGGCGATAAAATCAATTTTCAATTAACTTTTATTTCATAGTTATCGAATTTACCTACGTTGTCAAATTTACCAAATTTTCCGTTACCGAATCTTCCGTTAACGAATCTTCTGTTACCGAATTTACCGTTACTAAAATTTCCGTTACCGAATTTTCCTAAATTTGTTTTACAAAAAGAAATTGTCGACGTAAATTCTCCAAGGATTTCTGCTTTTAACTAATATAAATATTAAGCTTCCCTAATTTATAATAAGGGGATGGGTTACAGATGTAATATATATATATATATATATTTATCTTTACCAAGATTTTTTAAAAGAAGAAACATTTCTAAAATAATTTCATACATTTGTGAATATGTCCTGAAAGTTTCCTTAAGAATCGACGATTATTTGATTTTTGCAATAATTTCCAATTCACTGTTTTTTTTTTTTTTTTTTTTTTCGCAAAAAGTCGTTAAAATATCTTATACTAATCTTTGGTTACCCGCTGACGCAAGAAGAACAAAATTGTTAACTTAAATTTCAAATGTCCCAAAAAGGATCGAAATATAATTTAATAATCAAAAAATCTTTTAGTCTGTCCTCTTATTAATAACATAAAGATTTTGACGATAAAACTGTGTTTTTATTAATTGCGCGGCAGTTTTTCCTAATTGTATGCTCATTTTTTAGCAAGTCTGTGGAGGTACCTACTTTTTATATAAACATTATTTAATTCAAATTTTAACATGAATAAATTTAGATGACTTTAATTTTCTTGGTGATATTTTTAGTAAAATTTCTGAAAATCAGAAAATGTGTATTCTTTTAGTTGATGAAGTGTATGTCAAAGTTGACCTACAATATCTAGGAGGAAATTTATTTGGTTTGGCTGAAAATTCTTAAGGATTATCAAAAGCAATATTAGGCATCATGGTAAAATGTTTAAATGGCGGCCCAAACATTTTACTTAAAATGATCCCAATTGCAAAATTAGATGCAACTTTTTCATATGAAAAAAAAATATAATGTTGATGTAATCAAACAGTTAAATGGTCAAGTAATTGCAATTGTATGTGACAACAGAACCCATCAATCTTTTTTCAAATAATTTGACAATGTTTTTAATTAGACTTGGAAAACTAAAAATAGCTTGTACCTTTGATTATATTCACCTTTTTAAAAATGTTCGGAGTACTTGGATTGCTGAACCTACTTCTGAATTACTGTTTTATTCTGAAGGCAAAAAAAAAATGACAGCAAAATGGGAAATTGTAAAATGTCCTTGTGAATATGAAAAAACTTAATTTGTTAAGCTATTGAAACTAACTAATATAGCAGTTTACCCAAAACTTGTTGAGCGACAAAATGTTTCCCATTGTTTAAAAGTTTTTTTTTAGATCAAAATGTAGCTGCCAATAAAACACACCCATTATTAAATGGGGAGGATATTGCAGAAACAGTTAACTTTCTTGGAAAAGTTTTAAAATTTTGGAAAATTGTCTGTGTCAAATAAATATATGGTGAGAGTAAGAAAAATGATCCACTGAAAAAAGTGATATCAGATTTATATGATAAACATCTGTTATTTCTTACTAATTTTGGGAAAATGACCAAAAGAATGAAAGGAAAACAAGGAAAAAGAATGAAAACATTACGAGATATTAGTTTAGTCATTGAACATACATGCAAGGGCTTAGTTGATGTTTGAAGATATTTGCTAAACGGTGGGTTTAAATTTATTAAATTATTATTATTAGCAATTGACGCAAGATATATACATAATAATAGCCGTGAAAGGATCCTCATAAATGTTGTGGTATCATGGGATAAGAATATAGTTAAGACAGAGAAGGTGAAAAAAAAGACGTACAAAAACCCGGCAAAGTAAATCAGAGATATATACCAACCAACACCGCATGTTGTCTCTTTTGTAGTTGTCAAACTCGGTATCATTTTCAGGAATCTTTCTAACTGCGCGTTGTCAGCCACTGACGATTGGGAATGCTCGTACAAGTCCTCTACGCACTCGAGGCCGTACCTATTCGATCCCAATGTATTCCGAGAGCTGCTTTGTCGTCACATCGTCTGTACTCTTTTACCATCTGAATGCTGTAACTACCAATGTGTTGTAAACTCTCCGTAGCTTACCCAAATCGGTTTTACAAAGGGTCAATCCGTCCTGGGTATGACGATAAACTACATCCGAGAGCAAGACCTCTGATCAGGAAGTTTTGAGGAGCGTGGAACGATCTCTTAATTGCTGTTGTTCCGAGTTCCACCCTGATACGCGATGGAAGCACCTGTTAGGTTCCCAGCTATGGGAAAATAGTTAACTCGCAAACTAGGGTCCAAACACTTATGAAAGTATAAGAAATATCATAATAGAAATACCAGCAATACATTTTCGTAATAAAAAGATTAGTGAATTTACCACTGATAATTTGGAAAATGGATACAAAGTTTTGAAGGTGCATATTTTATATTGAAAAAAAAAATAAAACTACTTCTTAAATAAATGTTGAAGTCAAAGAATACAACTTTGAACCAAATGAAAATGTGAACATTTGCTAGATGAAATGAGATGCCAAACTTTGATAATTAACCAGAACTTAAAACTAGGATCCCTAATGATATTAAAATGTCACTATGCAGGCTAAGTTACAAGGAAATATTGTCCGACAGAAGGAATATTTAATAATATTAGTTTTTATTTTCAAGAATATGAACATTTTTAAAAGATATAGAATGTAGTAATTTAAAAATTCCACTGGATATCACAGGGATACCAAATATTTTTTATTTTCAGTTTTCCCTCTTTTTACATATATTTAATTGGTTAATTCCTTAAATCATCCCGTTAATTAATTTTGTTTTCTCATTAATGCAAATTGATTTTAATTCTTAAAACTATGTATACTGGTAATATCTATTATTCTATGATAGCAAAATAAAAATTTTCTTCATTTTCTGTGAAACTACTTGTACATGTAACAAAAATCAAAAATTTTGTAAAGATTATCAAAATTACTGTTTCTCTGAAATTTAAATTTTTTGTAAAGTATTTTCAGACTTTGTTGATAAACGATTTTGTAAAATGCTCAAATTGCTTTCGGATTGTATTATACAATTATATATTCTGTAATCAATTAGCATAAACAAATGAACTCATTATTTTTGCAATATAAAACTGTCTAATTTATGATAAATAAAGTGATTTTTGTGCATTTAGTTATTTTATGGTATTTTTCTTCTTCCTTTGTACATTTGTATTTATGGAAGTAAGCTAGTAATTGTAAGATGCTTCCTAATATTATATATAGTTTCTAATTAACTAATTACTGGACATTACTAAAAGTTTTTTTGTTAAAAATGTTGTCAGTAAAAGTTATTTAGTATTAATTTTGGCTTCCATATGTTCGCACCCAGTCGTGGGCCCAATCGCATGGTTGCGAGGCCTGGTACATGTCACGCCTTGCGATCAGCTCAAACAATTTCTCACTTCTATGTAAAAAAAATGAAAACATGGAAAATAAATATCGAAGAAATGGTGTGAAAGTTTGAACTTCTCACATAGGTATGAAAACCTTGGTTTCGA
>CAHIKZ030000513.1:487500-515000 GCA_903632075.3 Acanthosepion pharaonis | reverse complement strand
CAGTTAAGATATGGTTCTACGCTTCTCAAAATGTCCAATCTCTCAATCAGAGACCTTGCTGCCGGATGTAGTCAAACCCAGGACCAACGATATGTTTGACTCAAGCAGTTACTCTTTGGACAAACCCAAAATTAAAAGCTGTTACAAGGAGATTCTTGAAGACACAGAGCGATAGATTGGGAAAACGGGTTCCAATGAATGAGTTTAAATGTAGTTGCCAACAGAGGTAATTGCCTACCTAGGTAGTTGCCTACATAGGTAGTATGGCTGATCACGTAGCACAATTTAGGACCACGGCGTACAAATCTTTTGATGCCCACTTCCAGCAGGATAGATTATTGTGTCACAAAAGAAATGGGCACATTAGTTCTTGGATCACAGAAACGAGTTTTCTATGTTAAAATGAATTCCACCGTCACTCAATATCGATTCAACAGAACACCTTTGGGTTTTGGTGGAATGGGAAATTCGAGCCCTGAATCTGCCAATTTAGAAGAAATGCGTGTTGCCATAATAACATCATGGACCCAAATTTGGAAATAGTTCTTCTGGAACACCGTCGAATCCATGCCAAGAAAGATTGAGGTGGCTTTAAAGAGAAAAAGGAGTCCAGCGACTGATGAGGGTATGGCGGAAAATACGGTATAGATTGATAAGAAAAAAATAACATAGAAAAAATTAACATAGATAAATAGATAGATGGATAGATAGATAGATGAGTCATTAACTGAATGTGCCACAAAGAATATTAATTTGGTGAAAAAAGCAAGAATCATCTTACTTGACGAAGGCGTCCAATCACTAAGAGGAAAAATTGGGGCCTGGTGTGTGCCTGCAGCGTGTTGGATTTGTTCAGATACGCGTAAAGATGAAAAAGAAACGTTGAGTAAACACCAGCGAAGCCGGATGAAAATACGTGTCATTAAGCTTTCCAACACCGCCAGTCACCACATACAACTGTCAACGTCGAGTTAAGATAGACTATTAAATCCTGACATTAAAACAATAGAACTTCTCCTGTTATAAATCACACTTCGTCGACACGACATTGTTCTTGTCTTTATGTTATACTTTTGTTTCCGTTCTCATTGGACTTTAGAAGTGAAGAAGTGAGATGCAATATATATATATATATATATATATATATATATATATATGTGTGTGTGTGATAGAGAATGTCTAAGTGATTAGAACGTTGGCGTCTCGGCCTTCAGATATGGGAAGTTTGGTCGACGGGACATATAATATTTCCAAATATCGATCCTAGGAGACTATATATATATATATATATATATATATATATATATATATATATATATATATATATATATATATATATATATATATATATATTATGAATGCGAAAAAAATCAGTACTAATACATAAGTGTGAGCAATCGATAAAAACTCTAATAACCACTTTGACATCACAATGGGATCACTAGACTCTGCAGAGTCTTCTGACTTCATAGTATTTTTATATTATACAATCTCACAACATATCGCGAAATTAATATAACAGATTGGATTGTACAAAGACAATGGACTTATGATTATAAAGATTTCTACAAACATTAAAATTCATAAAATTAGAAAACTATTATGCAGAGAATTTAAATGCCTGAACTTAAAAATTACTGTAAGAACTAAATTGAAAAAGATGAACTTCCTTGATATAACATTAGATTTAATAAATAATGTATACATACCTTATAAATATCCCAATAATAATCCTTTATATATACACCCTAAATCTAATCCTCCTCCATCTATAATTAAGCATTTACCTTTATCTATCGAAAAGAGAATAAATACAAATTCAGCTAATTAGAAAATTTTCTATGAACATAGTAATTTCTATAATAAACCACAAAAGGATAGTGGCTACAAAAGCCCAAAACTACATTATATAAAAATGAAAGTGGAAACCATAGAAAAACATAAGTAGCAAAGTCATTTGGCATACACCCCCATACAACCAAATGGTAAAAAACAAATTAGGACAAAAATTCGTTAAACATTTTCCTAACGACAGTAATCTCAGTATAATTTTTAATAAAAATACCCTAAAATTAAGTTACAGTTGTACTGAAAACTTAGAAATGATTATCAAGAAATCTGATGCTAATATATTGAGTAAACACTTAGACCAAAATCAAAGAAATTTAGAGAGTATGATAAAAAAAGATGAAGATAAACAAAAATTATGTAACTTCAGAAATCCTCAAAACTGTTCTCTGAATAATAAATGTCGCACTGAATCATTAATGTAGCAGTGCAATATCTCATCTGTTGAGGATCCAGACAAAGTAAAAGTCTTTATTGGATGCACAAGACATGAATTTAAAAAGCGTTTCAACCAACATCAAAGTTCTTTTAGAATAAATGAATACCAAAATCAGACGTCCTTATCTAAATATTTCTGGCACTTAAAAGAAACCAATAAAACACCTACTGCGAAAAGGAAATTAATAAAAAATCTAGAATTTGTAGGTCATTAAATGACCGATGTTCTTTGTGCATACATGAGAAATTATACATTATAAGGTTTATAAAAAATAAAAATTTACTTAATCAAAGAAATGAAATACCTATTTTTGCCGATATTGTCAAAGATTTTCCTTAAATAATGTTTTAAAAAAAGCTAAAAAATGAAACATACATATTTATATTTGATATTTTAATAATAATCTTTAAATAATAAAGTAATTCTAATACATTTATTTGTTTCAAAAGAAGTATAGTCTATTAGTAATTAGGAATAATATTTTAAAATTGTATTTTAATATGACGTATTCACATTCAAACAATCCTTTTGGGAAAAAAATCTTTATGCATACAATTATAAATTTAACGGCAAAACAAAAGTGCCGAAAAACTTTTTGTCATTGAAAAAAAAAAGACGACATGCGAAAAATGGATGTCATTTGTTGAACAGGCACACTACTCTACCTTAACTTCACATAGTTTCGAAAGTAACTCATATTTTGATACAATAGTTGTCAGTGAAAATGAATACCCTCTTGTCAAAATGATTGAATTTCCCTGTATCCTTAGCAAGTTATATTAAGAATGTATGTGTTTATAAAACTCAGTAGATTTCAAAATAAGTTATTCCAAAATTCGCCTGAAAATGAAACAGTATTGTATAATTAAATTTGAAGTTTTTAGCTTCTGTTTTGAAATATGGTAATTCCTTGCAGCGATGGAACCATATTTTTAAACCAGTGAATTTATTAATAAATATATATATATATATATATATATATATATATATATATATATATACTAAACTTTTCAATATAATAAGTAAAAATTAATATAAAGTTTTGTCACTTAGCTGATTTATCTTCAGCATCCCAACTTCAGATTTTCGGAGACAGACACATCCATCCACTCGCCAACGTATATATATATATATATATATATATATATATATATATATATGCACAAATTTCCTCACCGGTAGCATATCTCGGAGTTTCATGCACAACGCAATCTTCTTTCGACAAAATTCCGAGTCATGTTACCGATATGAAAAATATATAGTTTAGAGCTGTGATAAATTGCACTATATTATTAAGACCAGAACTCAATATGCGATATTATATATATATATATATATATATATATATATATATATATATATATATATATATATATATATATATATATATATATATGTATGTGTGTATACTTGTGTGTGCTGGGTATATATATATATATATATAAAAGAAAAAACAAAAAGAGATCCTCCCTATTCCAACAGGTTTTGTACTTGAGAAACCTTTCCTAGGTAAAGGTAAAGATTTTATTTTTTTTAATTTGTAGTTATGTATGGAAGAAACGTGAAGGGAAAATGTTGTTAAGTTTATAATTTTGAAATTAAACGCTCTCAAATATTGTTAAAGATTGCTGTATAAGAAAAAGTAAACCATGGAGAGAACTCTAATTTATGTAATTTATTTTGTAATAAAGAAAAGTGAACAAATATTTTGTTCAATGTTTATTTTATTCTATTTTTAATATAATTGTTATTTATTTCTACCACCCTGTTTATGAGCAAAGCGAGAGAAAAGGACTCACCATTCCCTGCAAGAAGACAAAATGTATGGTCATCAGCCAGAGAAAAAGCCCAAGATGGGAGATACAAATTGGGTTAGCGAAAGAAGCATTCCAAAAGCTAAGTAAACAGTTGAGAATTAGAAAAACGGTTAGGAAGATAAGTTACACTATACATGAAGTCGACTTATACACGAGTATATACGGCAATGACGACGGAAGCTCATGAATTGTTCATTCAGCCCTGTATCTATATACATGTAAATTTTTATGTTACTGACCACCCATTAAAAAGTATTTGCTAGTACTTAAATATTTATTAGGTCTTCCTTTAAAGTTGGTATATGTTTATATGTAAACAAAAACAAACAAAAATGAAAGGATTAATAAAAGAAATAGTTGGTCACTATTCAGTGAGATGATGTCTGAAAGCAGTATCCGATTTTTTTTTTTTTTTTTGTGTGTGTGTGTGTGAAAAGCATTGAATGGGGAGCCGAGATCAGCGACCATTTTTTGAACTTGTGACCACAAACTCTGTGATGTCTGAACGTCAGCCAAAACCGCTTGAGTGACTCCAGCTCTGCTTGGATGAAGATTCGATCGTGACACCAACGAAGCAACGGTAACGAACAGAGGCTGACCCGTAATCTAGGCAGGGCCTGACGTTGGAAGAGCTACAAGACAATGGGCTGGAGATGGAAACGATGCAGACGCGTGAAGGAGACATGATGACGAGGAAGGTGGAAGGAGAGATATCGATTCAGTTTGAGTTGGAACATAAAAGGTGCGTTTGGTGTCGAAGTGCATTGGCGGAGGTTAGGGATGAAGGAAGGGCATATCCGCTGTGGATCTCGAGAGCAAACAGAGTAACTAGCACGGGACAGAAGAGAGCAGGACGCGAAGAGAAAGAGAAAAGAAATACAGTGAGATAAAATAAATGGATAAATAACGTAAAAAATATATAAGCGAAAAGAAAGGATGACGAGAAAGCGAAGTAAAGGTGGTTAGCTTTATAGAAAAAGGTGGTCAAATAAAAAAAAAGTACATGAAATATGGAATGTATTTGGTTAGACAGATATAAAAAAAGGAACGTAATCACATTGAGTGGTCTATAATGTTCAGAAAGAGTTATAATTTCTGGAATCCATAATGAAATATGAAAGCCTAGAAAATTTGACACTCACAAGGCAGAAGAAAGCAGCAAGTAACTTAACTCCTGAACTTACAGTGCAGTTCAATAAAAGTGACTTACCTGATTTTTTTTTTACTAAATGTTCTCTTCTCCGATGAAACGAAAGTTGGGCTAAATTCAAAGGATAAGCGATCTATAATCCGAAGAAGAAGCTTTGAAAGCTCTTCGAATTTAGCAGTAAGTACTATCAAGCATCCGTTCAGTATAATGTTCTGGAGATGCTTTTCTTTTCATGGAACTGGTTTTTTAAAACCTAAAAAAAGAAAACTTATGGAGCATGTTGCTCAACTGCTTTCTCGAGAGCCTGTACTTTATAATGCTCCATAAGTTTTCTATGTGGTTGAGGTCAAGAGATTGGGGCGGCCATGTCATAACATTCACCTGCTTCTCATCAAAGTATTCCTTCATCAATTTTGATTTGTGACAGGGAGCATTATCCTGCATAAAAATGAGCTTGGTGGGGTCGATTTTCACCCTTTCAGCAGAAGGGAGCAGACAAGACTCTAAAATTCTTTTGTACTGCTCGCTCCTGAGGGACTTTTTAATAGGTTTCAAGAAACCAGTTCCATGAAAAGAAAAGCATTCCCTGAACATTATAATGAACGGATGCTTGACAGTACTTACTGCAAAATTCAAAGAGCTTTCAAAGCTTCTTCTTCAGATTTTAGATCACTTATCCTTTGAATTTAGCTCAACTTTCGTTTCATCGGAGAAAAGAACATTTAGTAAAAAAAATCAGGTGAGTCACTTTTATCGAACAACACTGTAAGTGAATGGATGACAGAACCATGAGGAAGGAATAATATAAATACAAGCATTCAAAGAGCTATAAAAATAGCAAGTTGTGGAGGGCCATGACTGCCTACGTCCTAAAGGGTGAAGACAAAGAAGAAGAAAAAGGTCTAAAAATGCTTAAGTCTTAATTACGTGAATGTCAAGAATTTCAAAGAATTGATTGTCGTGGAGAACTTTGATTTTAATTAAATAATGAAAGCAACAACTGGTTCGTCCCAGCATGTAACACTTTCACCTATCAACCAGTCGGATACTGGTCAATACATACATATATATGAAAGTCGGTCAATAAACCTGTAGTCTGACACAGCTTAATTTTGATCTGAAATGTTCAATATACGATTCGATTTTTTCTGATGAAAGGAGAAGCGTAGGTTGAATGGATAGACAAAGCAGATTACAGCGAAAATATTTTTCATTATTTTAGTATTTGATAGACCTATGTACACTAAAGGCCCAAATTTGGCAGCTACCTTCTGTATTTGATAATTATTAAATTGCTTAGATCCTTTGTTTTAATTAACTCCAACTAAACTAGGGTGCTGAAACTATGGCGTCCTATTTGTTTTTTAAAGAGGGCATTACCTAAAATTTAAAATTTGTCACTCTTCTAAGATTACCAATAGATAGCAAGTTAGATTAGGCAAAATAAGCTAAAATACTAAGGAATATTTAATGTTGTTATTACAATTTGATAAGGAAGAAAAAGCCCTATGGGCCAAAGTGAACTAAAAAAATTAGTTTTGAAAAGGGCACGCAATCAGAAATTTTTAGGCTATTTTTCGAAATCTCGACTGAGGCGCCAAAATTTTGATCCATAATGTATATTGGTGAAAATTTTACAGGCAAGCCCACTCCCCCAGAAGTAACAAATATCAGAATAATGTTCCATTCTTGGTCGGAATGAAAACTTTTCGACAGTTCTAGTACAGAAAATTTGCCAAGAGAAGAGAAATGTTCTAAGAACTTGGATGCAAATTGATAATATATGCTTTAGAAACCAATGCACTGTCTATGCATTTTCATTGCACAGTGAATGTAAATGAAAATGGAGCATCTATTTCAGATAAGAAGTATCGAATATATATATATATCATATCGCTTGAAGTCATAAAATGTCGGATGAATAATAAATCCATTAATTTTTAGAAATATATATATATATATATATATATATATATATATATATATATATATAAAGTTTAATTTAATTAAAATTAGAAAGCAGACAACCTTAAGGGTCCATTGACTATATTTTATTTCCCCATGAAGGTGTTTTTTTCTGGTTCTTCAGATCACATTTCCAAGCATAAAAAATGGTTTTAAACTTACGTATTATTTTTATACACTATTGAACGGTAGTGTTGATGTAAGGTGATAGAGAGAGAGGGTGGAGGAAGACAACAGATATGGTCAAAATTATAGAAGGAAGGAAGAAATAGGAATAATTTTAACTCTATTTTTATTACGATACGTAAGAGTAAGGAAGGGGGATAAGGACCAGACATTGAACTATTTAATAAATCATCTCACAGGAAACTAGACAAAGAGAAAAAAGAGAAGTAAAGATATAAGAAAGCAAATGAGGAAGGAGGGGTGTGGAAAAAGAGGGGGAAAGAAGAAAAGGAAGAATTAATTAACATATATGGGCATAGTGCGGCTAATTTGAAAAACACCGATTGATATATTTTGCAGTAAAAGTTTGGCATTACTTTCAATATATATATATATATATAGTTTATGAAAAAGTAGGTAATCCGTATGGGTAAACCCAAGGAGGATAAAATCCAGAAAGCTCAATGTAAATCCAGAGCAAATAATTTAAATAAAAACAGACCACTTTAAGGTTCCATGTAATAAAATTATTTCACCACAACCATTTTAAAAGAACTGCGGATCATCAGACTTTACTTCCAAACAAAAAATAAAAAGCATTTTTTGTTTGGAAGTAAAGTCTGATGATCCGCAGTGATGGTGAAATAATTTATTACATGGAACCTTAAAGTGGTCTGTTTTATTTAATATATATATATATATATATATATATATATATATATATATATATATATATATATATATATATCCAAGTAAGGTAGGTTAATACGTTTGTTGAGTTAAGACTAAAGAACACAATAAGCTTGACACTTAGTTAACATCTAAGTATGGTTCCAAATAACGTATACAGACAAAAGGAATCCAACACGCAAGTTAACTTTGAATTCATCTTAGGCCTGACTTCTGATTGGTTACTCGAGGTCGCCTGCTAGCATGTTAGAAATTTAGTTTTTTCCCATACCCCATCATTGTTTTAAACTTTAAAAAGATCGTTTATTCCCCAGTTGACCACCATCGCCTGAAGAAGCACAGTGTAGAAATATAATTGCATTTATGTAACGGTTTATAACATTTTTGTTATAATTGTTAATATAAATATATATATATATATATATATATATATATATATATATATATATATATATATATATGCATATATATATATATATATATATATATATATATATATATATACATACGTATATATATATATATATATTATAATTATTTTTAAAAAATATGATTCCTTCTCTACATAAGAGTTTTCATGTTTCAAAAACGAGAGCGGAAAACCTCAATATAATTATTAAAATTAAATTGAGTTAAAGTATCAAGCCCTGTTTAATCCTCAAGCGAAAATTTAGAAATAACCAATCTTGAAATTTACGCATCTTTATGAGCATGTTCATTCGCAAAATTGATTACTATGGAAACGGCTGGAGCGACCATTTTTTTAAAAAATAATTATAATTTAAGCTCTACTTCTGTATGGAGCATTGTTTTTTTAAAAATAAAAATACTAAAGCACTCCGGATTATTTACCTAACGTATTCTTTCCTATTTTTCTACATATCTGCACACACACGCACACGCACACGCACACACACACACACACACACACACACACACACACACATATATATATATATATATATGATTAATACAAGTTACATGTTTGTCACTTAACTGATAGATGTTACCTTCAGCGTCCCGCCTCCACAGCTTCGTAGACGAACAGAAGTCATTCCATTCACTCGTTAGAGGGTAAGTGTATGTGTACTTGTGCGACATAAATACTTCTCATATGTACCTCCCAGAAATACCTCCCACATAATGGTAAGACACTAGTAGCAATGGTGTCTTCATCTAGATAATGTCTAACCATTACTGGGAAGTATTTTTGCCGCACTTTGTATATTAAAAATATCCAGAGACAAAAGATTAAAATTGCATAAGCAAAAAAGGAGAAGGAATATATATATATATATATATATATATATATATATATATATATATATAGGGAAGATGTTATAGTTGTTCCAACGACAGAAAAGTGTATATTTTAAAAAGAAGAGAGAAACCGTATACGTTTTTGGTTGTAATATAGATTTTTATAAAATATATATTATACTTTGTTTTCCATAACTTTGCAACACGTGTTTCGGGTTTCGCGACCTTCTTCAGGCAAAGACTGGATATTTCCACATATTATTAAAAGGAATTAATTTTCCTTATGTTTTCCAATATTAGACATTCTCTTTTTGTGTGGTAATGACAAATGCTTTTCTTGGACTGGCGTTGAGAAAGTTCTTCTGATCGAAGGGTAATAAAACAATTGAGATTGGTCAGAGGAAGGGTGAGGAAAGATATCTGTATTCTTATCTTTTAATGAACACTGTGTGTTCTTAAATATTTTCCCATTTTTTTTGTATTGTGTGTGTTTTTGCTTGTATGCGTACGTATATATATATTCCCACTCCATACATACATACTGTTTTATAAGGAATTAGTATATACATATATATATATAGATACACACACACACACACAAACACACACACACACACACACATATATATATATATATATATATATATAAAGACATTTTTTATGTTTATGCATTCTTTTTTATAGATACAAATATTTAAGTAAATGCTCTGTTTTTTTATAATAAACAGTATTAAACAACATTTACCGTCCTGAATGTCCGAGAAATACTTTTTATTATAAACAGAGCATTTACTTAAATAGTTGTATCTATAAAAAGAATGTATAAACAAAAAAAAATGTCTTAAAATAATTGTCCATTTCATAATGCGTGACGTCATATGTATATATATTAAATTCTACTTCATTGATTTTGGAATTTCCAATTTGTAATTTGCATGTTGGGCTGTTCCTTTTGCTAACAAACCGGAGATGAAATATTACATAAGTTTGGCATTGTTTTTGTTACTGTTATAAGATTCCTATGATTTTGCACGAATTAAATGAACATGCTATAGGTACCTGCATGAGATCGCGAAAAAAGAGCATAGCATAATGAAAAAACGGCAAACTTGACGGAAACAAAATGTTATCATCTAAATATTCATATTATTATTAAGAGGAAAGATCAAAGTATTTTGGGGGTATATTTTTACATTTTTTAATCGTTCCAGGCACGTCCGAAATTTTCCTTAAAAATCTTGTTTTTTTTTGAGTCAGCAAAATTGACAGATCATGGCATCTATTTTTTTCCATTTTATAAAAAAAAATGAAAATCTCACTTTGACATTCTTTTAAATTTCAATTATCATTTTTTCAACACTTATTTTAAGAAAATCAGAAATTATAATGTTTATTTAAAATATTTTGAACCAAGGTTAACTTAGCTTCTGCGCCGAAAAGATGTAATTTGAAAATAAATCAAAGCAGGTCATAACCTTTCGCGTCACTTGACAGGTGTTGAATAACGCATTGACGAATTACGTGATCATGATTTGTTCTACGGAAGGCGAAAAGTGAAGTTATTTAGATTTAAGTAAACAAATTATTTACCTCGTTATTTTTAAGGAAAACTTTCAAGCGCTATAATTTTTTTATTCATTTTTTTTTGTACTTAGCTTTCACCTTTACGTTTACGATGCTTTATGGAAAATATAAAGAAATTAAAATAAGACTGTTAAGAGTGAGATTAAATTTCATATTTCATATGAAAGATATCTAATTAATTTATAGGTACCTTTCTTATGAAATTTTATCAGAAGTGTACATAAAATACTATAATTTTATGGACATTTATTACATTTTACTGTATTATTTGTATTTCCATTCATTTTATTGATAATTTTGATATTTCATTTATGGAAAAATGTCATAACTGAGATTAATATAAAAATAAGATCATATAAATTTCATAAGATGATACTGATACTTGTAGGTACCCTTCTCAGTTGAAATTGAAAAATCAAATTAACTTCTCCACACGTGTTTTGCAAAAGTAAAGGCCTTAACAGCGGAGAACAATGCTTAACTCAAATAACACAACTTAATTGTATTCTGGTTGGTCTTCCTTACTTTATAATTACAGCCCGATTATAAACACAAAATTACATTTCTTAATTGCTGCGGATCTTCTGATTAGTCAAAACGATACAATTTACAAAGCGCTAAAAATGATCTATCCCATAAGGACACTTAGGAAACTCGATGCGGCTTTTAACTAATTTTATAATATTTTAACAACTTAAATGTAAAAATCTATTATAATTTAAGAAATAACAAATAATTGTATTAAAAATTCATTTTTATGGGGAAGATTTTTTGCTTTCAGAAAATATTGTCCATATTCATAAAAAAACAGTAAACTCAAATAAAAAAATTGAAATTAAATAATATCTTTGCTTTATTGAGTTTTGTGTGTTACAATTCAAAGCTAATTTTCAGGTAGGATGGGTCCAATTCAAAAAAAAAAAACAAACAAAAACACATGATTTGCATTCCTCATAGGCTTGTGCTTTTAACTACTGTTAAATCACTAAACTTGATTCGATAGAATTTCTAGAGTTTTCATAAAATTTATTTATGGGGGTAATAGATATAAAAAAAATATTTCTGCGATGACTTTAATAAAAACAAACATATTGATAATAATTTCTACTATCTGTGAATAGTTTCTGAAAGTTTCATTAACATCCGACAATTATTTTTATTTTTGCACGATTTTCCACATTAATGTATGTCATACAAAAAAACACGTGCTAAAAATTGTATATGTTATTTTACTAGTTCCGGTGATACAAAGAAAAACAAGGTTTTTTAATCAAAATTTAGAATGTTCTAAAAAGATGGAATTTTTTTTTTAAATAATTAAAATAAACTTTGGTCTTTCCTCTTAATAATAACATAAGCATTTAGACGATAAAATTTTGTTTTCGTCAAGTTTGGCGTCTTTTTCCTCATGCTATGCTATTCTTTTAGCGATTTCGTGGAGGTACCTAAATATACATGATAGTCGTTTGTAGTAACCTTTATATTGCGATTTGTAATTATATTATATATGAGCAGTATCCACTCACCTCCTCAAAGTGGCATTCTAGACTCTTTGTAGGACACTTTTCGGACACTTCTGGAACACTTTTAGGACACTTCTGGGACACTTTTCGTACACTTCTAGAGTGCATAGAGAACATTCGTAGGACGCATTTCAGTGACTATGGGTTACATCTACGTTACCTGTGGAACATCTATGCACTAAATATAACAAAATTAAACATTTCTTAATATATCGGAAATGTTGCCTGCAAAATTAATATCTTTCTTTAATACAACGATTGTTATGTGACTATTCCGATAGACTACGTAATCCAGGGATTGAACTCATAACTAACAAGGGACTAAAAGGCTTCCTCTAGTTAAAAAGCTACACAGATTCTTTCAGTGGAAGAAACGGACAAGCGACATATAATGTAAGTAAGACTCGTGAATATTAACTAATATAAAATATCCCCTAAGCACAGAAATCTGAAGGAAAACAATATACGCTCATAGATTGAATAAAGTGTTTGTTTCGAAATTTAATAAGGTCACCAAGTACGAAAATACAAAGTTGAAGAAGGCGGGAGCGTACGACGGTTGAAACGTTCTGAATGTAACAATTAAGATGAGCGTGATAAATGAAATATTAGAGCTGATGATAATTAGAAAAATTATATTTTAACTTTTTATTTGAGTTTTTTTAAACTTAAAAAATCCCTCTGAAATATACGGTATTTTTACTAAATTTCGGTTAGAGGCTGATACATTATTTATAGAAAAGGAAATTTGTCAAAGATATGCACCGAGACATTTTAAATGATTTTTGCAAAAAAAAAAAAAAAAAAAAAAGAAGAAAATTTTTTACACTTTTTTCAACAATGACATTGCGATGTAAAAACAGAAACCATATTTTTATTGCTAAAAGAAATTGTTTAATGTTGAATGACCCCTGAAGATGTCAGTATATCAGAAACTTTTTTTAATAGTAAAAACTGTTTATCCCCCCCCCCCCCAAAAAAAAACAAGTCAAAAAAACAGAAAATCGATCCGGTGGCAGTGACTGACAACGAAAACGCTTTACCTTTTTTTTTGCTTCTCATTATACAACTTTTAACGGACCATATCAATATCCAGGCTTTTCATTTTCTCAACCTATTCTGTTTCTTTTTTCCGGCAGCTTTCATTCAACCAGTGGTGTCCGCACACACCCCCTCCTCCGCACACACCCTTCCCGCACACACCCTCCTCCGCACACACCCCTTCTCCGCACACACTCCTCCTCCGCTTTCTCAACTCCCGTCCAGACACTTACGCAGTCGGCACAATAGATGATACGCTACTATTTTTATTTTTATTACTACGATATATCAATATCTATTCATTGTGTAGATCAGTTTTTCGTTCTTTTCCTTTTCATCATCCCTGTTCACAACTTTTTCGCGCCTCATTTGATTACGCCGAATCAAAGCGAGCCGTGAAAAGCAACCTTTCGAATTAATGATCTTACTCACGCCAAACCTGTTTACTCTCCCGATGCTCGCTTGTTGCGATCTTTAGCGGGGTTATGACTTGGGATCATCACGAGAGCAGTCATCTTTATTTGTTTTATCCTGGGAGCGAATCAAGATCAAACCAGTTCCTCGGCTCTTTAAACCCTTTTAGGGCAAACGTACAAAAGATTTTAATAAATATTTAAAACAGAAAAAAATATCGGCTCAAAATAATTATTATACAACGATTGCTTTCACTTCAAAAAGGGTTCACCTACTAAGTAAATGCGTGCAGACTCAAATAGTAACGATAAATATTTCCTATCCACGAAACCAAGTAAATATTTATAGACTCAAATATTACCAAACAATATTTAGCCTCTCCTTGACCCACGTAAATTCTTACAACTCAAATAAAAATTAACAATATTTACGAATCCCCGAAAAAATTGAAGGTTTATATTGTAAAATATAAACGATTAATATTAACCCATTCGCCATGCAAGTAAATACTTGACACAATTATGTGTAATGACGAAAGTACGCAGGTATAGGCTTTAAGAAAGTTTTATTGATCTGAGAATACAAGGTTTGCGTATAGTGTCGTTTTATAGTCCCAGTAAACAGAAATAGCTCTCTCAAAGAGGAGAGTAACAAGACAAGGAAGACCACGCTTGATTATTCATAATAATCAATAATTTAACTATCTTTGATCTAAGTTCATGTTTACAGACTGAAATATATGTGACGAAAATTTACCTCTTTCCGAAAATTCTTGTAGAACTCAAATATTAATGATCAATATTCACCTAATCCAGAACCAAATAATTTCTTGTAGAACTAAAATATAGATGATCAATATTCACCTAATCCAGACCAAATAAATTCTTGTAGAACTAAAATAAAAATGATCAATTTTCACCTAATCCAGACCAAATAAATTCTTGTAGAACTAAAATATAAATGATCAATATTCACCTAATCCAGACCAAATAAATTCTTGTAGAACTAAAATATAAATGATCAATATTCACCTAATCCAGACCAAATAAATTCTTGTAGAACTAAAATAAAAATGATCAATATTCACCTAATCCAGACCAAATAATTTCTTGTAGAACTAAAATATAAATGATCAATATTTACTTATTATCGAATTGAGTAAATCCTTTTGGATTCAAATATAAAATAAATTACCAATGTTTACCTATTCCCACAACCGAGTAAATTTTTCGGATTACAATATTAATGAATGACATTTACCTATTTCAGAAACAGGTAAATTCTGAGAGAACTCGAATATAAATGGCCAACATACACCTCTTCCCGAACCAGGTAAATCCTTTCGGATTCAAATATAATGACCTATTTCCAAACCATTTAATTCTTATAGAACTCAAATAGGTCCTCGACAAAATCCAGAGACGGATATGCAATGTGTATCTCAAGTAGACCACCTATTGTTTTTCTGTATTAGTTAGTATACCATATTGTGCTACTGACGTTTTTGAGATAATCGGTGATATTGTGTATGAGCCTGGTCTGAGGTTGACTTTAGAAAATTGTGATATCAGTGCACTTTCAATACAAACACGATAATATATGTGTGATCAATGAAGTTAAGCAATGTTGTGCTATCCTGTTCGTATTTCACCGTTACGAGCCATTTTTTTTACTCTCATGAATACATCTAATAGCCGACCATCATTGTATGCTGCATACAGAATTCTTTTTAATTCTGTTAATATGAATAAGGCAAAATTGGCAATAAAAAATGAAAACTCTTAATATAAAACAAATTTTGCAATATATATTTATAATTACCAAAATTACCAAAATGTACCTATTCCCGGACTTACGGTCATATCACGTTGAAGCAACGTTGAATCTGGCGAGTACCTAGATGGGTAACAGATCGGGAATACGAGGTTCTGTTAGCTTGCTTGTGGTGTAATTGATAAAATCTTGGAATGCGAAATAGGAGAGCCAAGCTCGAATTCCTGTCGCGTCTGTTATATTCACTTAGGTACAAATAACCTTAATGAAGTTATTAATCCACGTCTTTTACTCCTAGCTATGGGTTAAATAGTAAGATTTGTATCACTAAAACTGTTATTATCTCCAAAAATCCTCTTATATTCCAAAAATATTTTTCGATATTAAATAACTTCAAAAAGTTGATATGCCGTAAAAAAAAAAATGAATTAAATTATGATAATCTTTTCATTTTATTGAAAGCAAAAGAATCGATATTACCTAATTAAATAATCAAGAATTCTGATACGAAATTTATATGACTCAGAGTGATGACCAAACAACGGAACATTAAATAATAATTAATCTTCCCCATTTTTATGTGATAATAGGAAACTATTAAAATCTAGCAACAATACCCGTGAATGTTTCATGGTTTTCCTATTTAAATTTTTCTAATGAATCATAATTTAATGGATTAATAATCTCCCTACGAGTTCCCCGACGATAAAATAACCGTCAAAAATGACACTATTGCCTCGTTAATTATTTGAGTTTAACAACTTCAACCAAATATTGCAATAGCAATCCTAAGTATGAAAGCAGGTCATTATTTTAAGATGTAAGAGAGTACAAAGGAAGAGACTAAAAACTGAATTTTTTTCTATTTCATTGTAACAGACTATATACGGATAAGAGCTTTATCGCCACCTCCCCCATTTTTTTATTTCTTTCTTTCTTTCTTTCTTTCTTTCTTTCTTTCTTTCGTTATTTCTTTATTTCTATCTTTCTTTCTATTCTCATGACGTATAATTTGCCTTTTTTCCATTTCGTTGTAGCAGACCATAAACGCATGAGATCTTTATCGCCTCCCCGTTTTCTTTCTTTCTTTCTTTCTTTCTTTCTTTCTTTCTTTCTTTCTTTCTTTCGTTATTTCTTTCTTTCTTTCTTTCTTTCTTTCTTTCTTTCTTTCGTTATTTCTTTATTTCTTTCTTTCTATTCTCATGTCGTATAATGTCTTTTTCCATTTCGCTGTAGCAGACCATAAACGCATGAGATCTTTATCGCCTCCCCATTTTCTATCTTTCTTTCTTTCTTTCTTTCTTTCTTTCTTTCTTTCTTTCTTTCTTTCTTTCTTTCTATTCTCATGACGTATAATTTGTCTTTTTTTCCATTTCGCTCTAGAGGACCATAAATGCATGAGATCTTTTATCGCCTCGCCGTTTTCTTTCTTTCTTTCTTTCTTTCTTTCTTTCTTTCTTTCTTTCTTTCTATTCTCATGACGTATAATTTGTCTTTTTTCCATTTCGCTCTAGAGGACCATAAATGCATGAGATCTTTATCGCCTCGCCGTTTTCTTTCTTTCTTTCTTTCTTTCTTTCTTTCTTTCTTTCTTTCTTTCTTTGTTTCTTTCTTTCCCCATGACGTATAATTTGTCTTTTTTTCCATTTCGCTCTAGAGGACCATAAATGCATGAGATCTTTATCGCCTCCCCGTTTTCTTTCTTTCTTTCTTTCTTTCTTTCTTTCTTTCTTTCTTTCTTTCTTTCTTTCTTTCTTTCTATTCTCATGACGTATACTTTCTCTTTCTGACTAAATTTAAACAGCGCCTCTAATATAACTTTTTCCAGACTTTCCTACCAATCAAAATTTCCATTATTTATCTGATTTATGCCTATAGATGTAACGTACGTCTTCACTTACTAACAAAAGATCAAGTAGAATGTTAATATAAGCCGAAGAAAATAAAATAAAAGGTTGCTAAACTTTGACCTGGTCAACAACAACATCAAATAATCTGAATAATTTTTTCTTCTTCATCTTCTTCCTCTTCCCCTTCCTCCTCCTTCTCCTCCTCCTCTTCTTCTTCTTCTTCTTCTTCTTCTTCTTCTTTTGCCAGTCTTCCGCAACGAGTCCTATATTCGAGGACTCCAGCGGGAATGTCGTTGAAACTTGATCTAATGAGACAGGTCCAAATCCGAAGAAAGAGCTTTGCTCTTAAACAAAATCTTTAAATGTAAAAAAAAAGAAAAATATATAATAAAATCCAGCCAAGAAAACTGAAGACGAAATGGTCCGTGTCACTTTGAAAAAAAAAAAAAATCTAAATTGAGGCCAGCCCGCACAACCCTTGCAAAAGCATAATGGCTTTAAAAGGAAGAGAAAAAAATTCGCTTTGTGAACAACGAGACTTCAAAAATACAAAATTAAAAAAAAAAATAATAATACGGAAAGCTTTTTATTTAAAGAAAACATGATGACAATTAAAAAGAAAAATAAGTTATTAAAATTTCAGAAAAACAAGAAAATATTAAAATATTAAAATATATAAAATATGTCTTCTTATAAAATATGTCTTCTTATCCCTGTTTCCAAGTGGCAAAACATGGCTTTCGAATTTGACAAATTTCATTTTGGTTGAGTCGTTTATTTTCTAGGCCCCACTTTACAACTTGATTTCTGTTTATCTATGTATATGAGTTTCCATTTTTTTATGAGTTAATCTCCAAATGAGTGCGTATGTATGTGTGTGCGTGAGCGCGCGCGTGTGTCTGGTGCGTCAGGTAATTGCGATCAGATAACAATGAAGAGTAACAAAGACATACAATACAAATTATTAGTACATTTATGTAAGACAGAAATATTTTTTTTCATGTCCAACCTTGAGAAAAAGAAAACTTGTTTCACTAAGTAAAACAGTTAAAAGGGATATTCGCTCAAGCCGCCTTCAGAGCCTCGACAACGGTCTCTTTGAAACTCAAAACACGGAAATCACTCACTCCTGTTTTGACTTTTTTCAGTCTATTTAAAAAAAAAAATGAATAAACAATCAATAAAGCCTTGAAGTAAATATAATTACGCATTTTGTACCGTTGACAATGATTAGTGATTGGATCCAGGAAAAACCTATGCTTTTAAAAGCTGATTTTCAATAAAGGAAGGACTGCACACGAAAAATAATTGACGCTATAAAATCTTCCTAACTTTAGTTCTATGTGTTTATTTAAGCTTGTACTAAGTTAAATGTATCAGTAATTAAACACTCGGTTTGGAAGTTAAACCACTGACAAAGTTAGACATGCGTACGAGCAGCCGTTTTACAAATTTGTATGCAAGTCAATTGCGTACTTCAAACAACAACAGAAATAAGGGCTCCAGCTCTAGAATTTTAGATACTGATTTTCAAAGTAGACAAGTCGTATATAGAATTTCGGCGCAGCACAATCTTCCTAACCCTGTTCTAAACGAAACGAAGCTTAGTATTTGGAATATTTGCAAACTGTGCCGAAGTTCAGTGCATGATAAAAGGAATAATTTCGAATGTTCATTCTCGGAGATGGATAAAATTATCATATTAATATGTCATATTTTTTATGATCTTTACTGATTACTAAGAGATAAGACTGCTATGTTATGTCAGTGCTACCAACAATCCTTCTATATGGCGGTGAATACTGGATATTTTCTTCACTGATGAAGAGAAGTCTGAAGGCAACAGAAACGTAGTACTACAGAAGGATACTGAGAATACCACGGACGTAGCGCGTAATCAACGAAGAAGTCTTAAGGAAAAATGACAACAAAAAGGACGCGTATATTTAGACTAAAAAAAGAAACAGCTGAAATTTCTTGGGCAAATAATGAGGAAGGAGGGATTTATGAATTTGATACTCACAGACTATGTCATAGCCAAAAGGGACAAGAGAGGGCAGTGGACCACCTATCTGATGAACTTCTGTGAATGGATAGCGGATTGATAGAGGTAGAATTTTTCATACATTTCTTTTTACAGTTAGGTCCAACATGTGCAAGGCCCGAGGGCCACTCCAGGTAGAGGGTTACATTAAGAGGCATTTTATGCGGATAGGAGAGGAAGACAATGGTTAACCTTAGGCAGATTAAGATTCTAGCGATCGGGGAAAGATTCTCTTGGAAGTCGGTGCCACGGAGAAGTGATTCGTGAGAAGAAGCTGTTCGAGTGGAACAGTAAATTGCTGATAACTCCTGAAGAGTGGACGGACACTTTATTGCACGGGCTGCTTGCCTTTTAAATGTCTTTTTTCTCTCAATAGATCACTGTCAGCATTTTTGGCCTTATACTATCATCGCTATATAAATATATATATATATATATATATATATATATATATATATATATATATATATATATGAAGAAATATAATTTAAAGTGTGCCATACTTATGGTATAAAGTGCTCAATATCAGAGATAGAGAGTATGTAAATATAAAAGTGTTATTGAAGTCAACACTCAGAGGCGACAGGCTGTCTCATGCTAGACGCAATCGTCAGGCCTGTGTATGTGTGTGTGAAATAATAATATAGTTTTAAGGTATGATATATTTATGGCTTAAAGTCCACAATATCAGGGAGCATAGATAGAGCGTATTTAACACTCAGCGGCAAAACGCTGTTTCATGCTTAAACGCAATACTCAGTCCTTATATACATACTGGGTGTCGGAAAATATCTATGATTCTATCTACACATTGATTGATCGTATATATATATATATATATATATATATATATATATATATATATGTGTATGTATATATGTATATATATATATATATCAGTGACCACTCTAGGTCATCAATGATTGTTGGGCACATGACAATCTTTAGCAAAATATTATATTGTTATAACTTAAAGGCTAAAATTATTCCTTTACTTTAACTAAAATATGTTCATGAAATTAGAAAATAACTCATTTTGGTATTTTAATATTAATTGTAATAATTCAATAAAAATAAACATTTATTTTAAAAAAATTACAGACATGTAAGAAAAAATAACGTGTGTATCTATCTCGAGTGTGTGTTTGTATATATGTCTATACGTTAATGCGTTTATATATCTCTCTCTGTGAATTTTAGTGTACGTTTATGATCACTATTGCTGATTGATATTATGTTTCCTCAACACTACCCCAGTTGCACTCCTCACCGCAACCCTTCAGTCCAGTCGACGAGTTAAAGTTGCTACTTTCTTTGATTTTTGCCGACTTGAATTTGGCCTAAATTTCATTTGCTCGATTTTTCAATTGTCCACTAAAAAAAAACCTATACTTTAAAGAATAAATTATTTAAAAGAGATACTTGAAAATGAGTCGAAATAAGAATGTGTTCTTTGAAAAGCAGGCCATACAAGTTGTTAGAGATTTTAAAAAGATTATATATAAAATTAATGCCTATTAAAAATGTATCTAGTTTGAAAAGGCTCACATTTAGGCAGCCCGAACTAACCACGTTCATTTTATTTCATTTTTTGTAAATTATTTTCTTTCTTTGTTTTGTTTTTCTTTCATTCTTCTTTATTATGAACAGTGTCAACGAAATGTATTTCGGTCAATATTTTGAGGCACGGAGTTAAAACAATTAATTGTGGATCCTGCTGAAATCAAGAATGAAAACGACGCACTACGAAAACATTTTGTTGCTTCGAAATAGATATACTTGAATGCTGATCAGGTTAAAATCTCACCATGGTCGAATTTCATTCTGGATCTTATTGGACTGGGGAGGACATTCTTGCGAACGGCACCTTTGGAAAGTACCATGGGTTGAACTCAGCCTTGTAAGTGAAACTGAGCAGACTGAACTATTCGGCAACACGATGTCAGAAGTTAGGTCCTTTGGATTTAAAAGAATACAAATATGCCTGTACGGGCGTCTGCAAAAGTGATTATATATATATATATATATATATATATATATATATATATATATATACTGCATATCATGCATATTTTGAAGACCTAATTTTGGAGTCAATCTTAAGGGGGGTCACATCATAAAAGAGATATAAAATTAGCAGATGTACTACAGGCCATGGGTACGCCGTTGACCAGATTCTATATTCATTTACTATAGTCAAATTAGCTTCAAAATTGGGCCTTCAAAGGTCGCATGATACGCGAGCATATATGGTATATATATATATATATATATATATATATATATATATATATATATATATATATATATACAAACGTGTGTGTGTGCGTCTCTATCGCTTTCACTCTGTCTCTGTCTGTCTGTCTGTCTGTCTCTCTCTCTCTGCGTGTGTGTGCTAATGATATTTCAATATGATATTCATTGACAACAAAATCCAACTTGTGGTAATATATACATTTATAATTACTTCGAACTATTTTTGAATATATATATTGATGTCTGTGTGTTTGTGTGTGTCAGTGTGTATATTTGTGTGTGCAATTACAAATAAAGGTCTAGGTTTCATCCATTTCATTGTAGTGTATTGGAACAGAGAGAGAGAGAGAAAGAGAGAGAGAGAGAGAAAGAGAGAGAGGGGGGTTGGAATAGAAAGTGATTTTAGGCGATAGTGCGTATTTGACATTTTATCAGCGGCCGAGACGGTTTGTCGACTGCTATACATTAGAATCAAGCCATTCCCGTGCCTTTGGCCTCTTTCCCGCTCTCTTGCTACGAAGTTGTCTTCTGGAATCTAATCAATACATTCTTAAAACAAATGGCTCCCGTTATATGAGAAAAACAAAAAACAAAAAAAAAAAACGCAGATTCAAATGAATTGATATGTTTGGTTTCGGAGAGAGACAAATAAACAGAGGGAGGAATTGGAATGGCAGAAATCGTCCCCTTCTTTGCCCCAATCAATTGTCTCTCTGAACTTCAAATACCGTTTCATTTCTTCATTCTCATTCCAACATTCGAGCACAAATTCTTCATCACTCTTTCGATTTCAAACTGGCGTCACGAAAATTTAATTTTTTCATCCAAGTGTTTTTTTTTGTTTTTACTTTAATAGTTAATTCAAATAAGATTTTAAGACAGATGAAAAAAAATTATACGAAGTTTAAATTGAAAATGAAAAATAAAAAAAAACAAACAAACAAGCAATAACATTCAAGCGAATAAAAATGTTTATTTTTGAAAATACTTTACGAAAACTTGAATAAAACATTTCTAGATATTTATAGAACCTTTCTTTAGATTTTAAGACAAATAAAAAAAAATATTTTTACTATTAAGGCGATTTTATTTCTTTTAAAGAACAGAATTGAAAAGAACCGAAACCAAAAAACAATCAATATTATAAGAGATACAGAGAAGAAGGGCATTTGTTAAGAGAAATTGAAAATGGTTTTACAAAAGTTTAAAGAGGCTAAAAACTAACTTTAGATGTCGGGCAGTTTGATTTTTGACAACCATTGGCAAAAAGCACTACACAAAAGCACAACAATTAATAGTAGCTGTCGTTTATTGGTCTCGTTATTTTTATACAAAAGTTTCTTTGCTTTTATTTGTATATCATTTTTATTTATAATTGTGTGTATTTGTATATATTGGAGACTTTTTGTCTCGATGTACGCGCATTTTGACAAGAGAGAAGAGCAATGAACATTTTCAGGCGTTTTTTTTTTATAATCAAAATGTAGAATATATATATATATATATATATATACGTGATTGTATATGTGTCCCCTGGACATTGAAGAAGACAACTGAGGCAAGAGAAATGTGATTCTACAGATGGAAATATAACAATACAATGGACTGAACTTGTGAGTAACAAGAAACTTAAGGAAGTTAATAGAACAAAAAGTAAACTCCCACTTATAATCAGAAAGAGGCAGGTGAAATTTCTCGGGCGGATAATGTGAAAAGGAGACGTGGAGAGTTAGACACACAGACAGCGTATTAGAGGCAAGATGGCTAGAGGGTAACAGCAAATAACTAATAAGCTTGCAGAAATGTATGGCAGAGCTAAGTGGGAGGAAAGGTGAAAAGGGAAATTTTACTAAGAGCTACACAAGTGGAGAAGTATGATCGATCACATCCTGAAAAGATATGGCACATCCATATTCAAATTGTATGAATGGATTTGCCGTTGATTATATAATCATTCATGAGTTATTCTCTCTCTCTCTCTCTATATATATATATATATATATATATATATATATATATATATATATATATATAGAGAGAGAGAGAGAGAGAGAGAGAAGTAACTCGTCAATATTAATACAAATTAATGATATTAATACAAAATGATATTAGTTTGTACAGAGACGATGGGCTTATGGTTATTAGAAACTCAACGAACTTCAAAATAGATAGAATTAGAAAGTTATTATATAAAGAATTTAAAAGCATGGGCTTAAAAATTACGGTTAGTACTAAATTAAAAAAAAGTAGACTTCTTCGATATAACATTAGATCTAAATAAAATACATACACACTTTTATAAAAACCCAACACTAATTCTTTATATATACATCCTAAATCAAATCACCCCCCATCTATAATTAAACATATACCGTTATCTATCAGTAAACGAATTAGTACAAATTCAGCAAATGACAAGATTTACGATGAGCATATCAATTCCTATAATAAGGCTCTAAAAGATAGTGGCTACAAAAAACCAAAACTAACTTATATAAAAAAATGAAAATGGAAAGCATAGAAAAAACAGATGTAGAAAGATTATTTGGTATACTCCCCCATATAACCAAATGGTAAAGAACAAATTAGGACATAAATTCCTCGCATTAATAGTCAAGCATTTTCCTAGTGAAAGTAAACTAAGTACTATTTTCAATAAAAACACACTAAAAATGAGTTATAGCTGTACAAAAAACTTAGAAAAAATCATGAAGAACCATAATGCTAATATCTTAAATAAACACTTATACCAAAACCAAAAAAGTTTAGACAATGGAAAAATTAAGATAAAAACTGATGGCAATCAACAAAAATTATGTAACTGTAGAAACCCTCAAAATTTCCCACTACAAAATAAATGTCGCACTGAATCATTAGTATACCAATGCAATATCTCTTTGATTGAAAGTCCTGATAACATAAAAATATATATAGGTTGCACTAGCCATGAATTCAAAAAAAGATTCAACCAACATCAAACTTCATTTAGAATAAAAAGATATAAAAATCAGACATCTCTCTCAAAATATTTCTGGCATCTAAAAGAATCAAATAAAACACCTACAGTAAAATGGAAGTTAATAAGAAAAGCTAGAATTTGTAGGTCATTAAACGACCCTTGTCCTCTATGAATACACGAGAAACTATATATTACTAAGTTTATAAAAAATAAAAATTTACTGAATCAGAGAAATGAAATAGCTATTATATGCCGTCATTGTCAAAAATTTTCCTTAAATAATATTTAAAAAAAAAAAATGGAAAATGTCTATTGGAATAACAGTGAAAATATTTTAAACTTGTATTTAAAATTTTAAAATTTAAAATTGTAGTTAAAACGAATTCAAACCTAAGCATCTTTTAAAAATTGTAGTTAAATAAAATGTATGCTAATCGAAACACTTCTATAATAAATGTACTACAGGCACTTAAATGAATCCAATAAAACACCTACTGAAAAATGAAATTATAACAAAAGCTAGATGATGTAGGCTAGTATACGACCCATGTTCTTTGTACATACATATGAAACTTTATTACTTAGGTTATATATATTTAAAATAAATAAATAAATTAATTAATAAATAAAGTTTACTAAATCTGAGAAATGACTTAGCTAGTTTTGTAGTAAGTGCCATAAATATTACTTAAATAATATTTAATTATAAAAGTTTAAAAATCGTAATTTACATATACTTTGATATGGAAAAATAATTTTACTTACTATGAGTAATTTTCCTTCTGTTATAAAGTAATATAGTCTATTAAAACTAACAATGAAAATATTTTAAAATTTTAAAGTTGTAATTTTAAAATTGTAATTAAAATTGTAGTTAAATAAAATGAATTCTAACCTAAACTTCTTTTAATTAGTACTACACGCACTTAAAAGCATCCAATAAAAACACCTACAGTAAAATAAAATTAATATGAAATGCCATAAGATGTAGCTTTTGAATGACCCATGTCCTTTGTACTTACATGAGAAACAATATATTACTAGGTTTATATATAAAATAAAAGTTTACTAAATCAGTGAAATTAAGTAACCATTTTTGCCGTCATAGTCATAAATTTTTCATAAAAAAAATGTAACCTCATATACATACTTAAACTTGATGTTAAAATAATCCTACATAATATAATGGATTCTAATACATTTAACTTTTCTTAAAAAGAATATAGTATAATAAAAATTAAAAATGAGAATATTTCAAATCGTAGTTAAATAAAAAGTATTATGATCTGAACACCCCCGAAAATCTTTAAATTTATAAATGGAAAAAAAAATGCCGTAAGAATTTTTTTTACCGTTAACAATAGTTTTTAAAAAAAAATCCAGACGACATGCATTCAACGGATGTCAATTTTCATTGAAAAATACATCCCTAACCCCTTACCAAATTGTAGCTAATAACCGATACAATGATACTGACATAAGGAAAACTTAGATATCCCTTGTCCAATTGAAGTAGAATATTCTGTAACCATGGAAACGTGATTTTAGCGGTGTCTTTAAAACCCAGTAATTTTTTAAAAGTTACTCCAAAATTCGCTTGAAGATGAAATGGAATTAATGCTTTTAATTTAATTGCAAAATTAAATTCGGGGCTTTTAGCTTCTATCTTTGAAACATGGTTAGAACTGTGTAGCGGAAAAAAACATATTTTAAATCAATTAATTTATAATATATATAGGTGCGATGGGTAAATTATCGCCATTTCATATTTTTAATTTCACGTATGCATGTTGTTTTTATTTTTTCCACTGCATCGTACGGTATCTTTCACACCATCTGTGAGAAAAAGTGCACCATTATGCAATTCACTCTGCCAGACATTTGGAAACGGCATGCTGTACTGCTTAGCATTGGCGCCGGAAGCCCAAATACGAACTTTTCAGAGTGTTTGGGTGTCAATGTGAGAATAGTGCAGAGGATTTGGAAAGAGTTGGATTAGTCTAATAGGGATTATGAAGGTATTTGGAGCGGTGAACTCCCGAATTTCCTGTCAAGGGCCTCGGATTCAACAAGTAAACCTACATCAAGTGCCTTCAGTAGGTAGTGCTGCCCTGGGTCAACATGGTGTCTGCTGGAATCATATATTTGGCAACTGCACTCTACACCATGTTACACAAGCAGGAGAACACAGTCATGGTTGCCAGATAATTCCTGCAACCACATCACTCCTTACATGTGACCTTCTAACTCAGCAGACTGCAAGTACCCTTTATTATTATAATGTGCGGCGAAGATGAGGGAGAGATCAATAAAAACTCCTTGTAACACCAAAGATGAACTGGAGGCAAAGATTATGGCAGCATTCACCAACTTAAACAAGGAGACGATCCAGAAGAGTTGCAGGACGTCTGGAGGCCGTAGTTGAAGCCAATGGCGATTTTATTGAATAAATATACTCTTTAGCATTTCAAGATATTTTGGGGTAATTTTGGTAAATATATGTGTTATAATGACATGTCAGTGTTATGTTAACATTTGCGTAATTTAGATGGTAATTTATCCATCACACCCTGTATATATATATATATATATATATATATATATATATATATAATAGCGCTCGATGTATAATAATGGAGCTATTGCACATATTTAATAATAAATATACATTTTTTTTTCTCATTGGTAAATAGCTTCAGTAGCCTAGCTTTTAAAAAGCACA